>VWPU01007924.1:0-80762 GCA_013398955.1 Callaeas wilsoni | reverse complement strand
TGCGTCCCCCGCACCCCCGTCAGCCCCCTCTGTACCCCGAGGTTTTTGCCTCCGGACTGCTCCCCATGACCCCTTTTGCATCTCCTTCTATACCCCACATCGAGACCCCTTTGCACCCCCCTGGGTGCCCCCAGGATCGCCCTGGTTATTCCTTTCTGCACCCCACTCTGCACACCCAAGGGACCCCCACTGAGTCCCCTGTCTGCCCCTCAAGAACCCTCTGATGTGCCCCCAGTGAAACGCCTTGATGAAACCCATGACCCCCTTGGTGCACCCCCTTTTAGCCCCTTGGAATACCCTAATGCACGCCAGACATAGCCCCGATACCCCCGCATGCCCTCCTCCGTGCCGCTCCAGCGCACCCCGCGTGCCCCCACCGCCCCCCTGCACCACCCACAGCCTTCGCACCCCAGCGCGGGGGCTGCTGGCACAGGCTGGGGACGCGCCGGTCGGTGCCAGCAGCGCTGGTGACCCTGTAAATGGCAGGATGATGGGGGACACCCTCCTGCACCCCACAGCACCCCACAGCCAGCACCCACCCCAGCCGGATCCGGGCTTGGCGGTGCCGGCTGGGTGAGCCGGGCGGCCGCCGCGCTGCAAGCCGGAGCCGAGCCTGGGCAAGACCATTCCCATCCCCGGCGGTGCCGGTGCCCACAGCCCCCACGCTGGGCACGCGCCCGTGGGCGTTACGGTGGGCTTGGCCCCCCAAACCCTGCCCACTGTAGGGCCGGACCCCAAACCTGCCCGTAGCCAGTGCAGGTGGCCCCATGGCAATGAATGAACGGGTCTCCGAGCCGGCCCCGGAAAGCTGCCCGCGGGCCAAGGCTGTGCCGAAATTATTCCGGCCACGTGCCAATGGCCGGATCCTGCCAGGAGAGCTGTCGGCACGCGTGGGCGAAAGGCTGCCCTGCCTCCAGGCATCCCCCGTGCCGGCGGGCAAGCGGGGGGCCAGGGGTTCCCGGGGCGGTGCCGGGGCTCCCTGCTGAGGCCGGGGGAAATGGAAACCAGTTTTTTCCAATCTCTTATCGCCTGGCAGCCATGGGAGGAAATGAGTTATAAAGTCCAGAGGCCGTTTCGTACCGCGCTGGGAGCACCCGCTGTCGCTGCCGGGGATGCGCTGCCTGGCCCTGCTTGGTGGGGTGCCCGTGGGGTGCTCTGATCCCTCTGCCCGGGCTCCCTTGGCCCCTTGCAGGGATGCTGGCTGGCCCCAGCCCTGCCATCACCAGTGCGGGGCCGAGTGCTGGGGGTCCCGGTGTCAGCCCACATCCCGATGCAGGGATTGAGGTGCTGGGAGCTCCCTTGGACTCCAGGATCCTCCCAGGGTTTGGGGTGTCCCTGTGCCAGTGCTCCCCGCGCTGCTGCAATGCTCACCCGCATCCCACCACATCCCAGCTGTCCTATGGCGAGAGGGGGTGTTGCCCCAGGGATACTCTGGATCCACCCGGTTGGGGGGCCGCGGGCCGGCTCCCCCCGCACGGAGCGTCCTGTTCCCGGCGGTGGCCGTGGGCAGCGGGCGCGAAGGCACAGATGCCGCCGCACCGGCTGCCAAGGCGCTGCCATCTGCGTGCGCGGGGCTGCCAGGCTGGGGGGGCCACCACTCCCCCGGCCACCCCACCCCGGCCCCGGGGCACTGCAGCATGGCAGGATGCCGTGCCCCCCAAAAACGGTGTCCTCAGGGCTCTGGGCTGGGTGCGTGAGGAGGGGTCCGGGACCCTGCAGGGAGGAAGGAAGTGGGGGAGGCTTGGCTCCCTGCCTGCCTTCCTCCCTCTGTGAGGTCGTGGGGCCACTGTCACCCCTCAGGGCCATCGGGCAGGCCAGTGCGGTACCCCCCCCCAGGCCCTGTATCCCCTGGCTTGGGGCTGCCCCCTCCTGTGGGACAGTGTGATGTTTGTGTAGGACCTACAGAAATAAGGAGAGGGGGTGGGGCTGGGCAGAGGGTGGCAGGACTCCCCTGTCGTGCCCGGCAGAGGGGACACCTGGGAACGATTCAGCATCGTCAGCCTGCGCCTGGCTGCGTTTCCCGGGGGGCGGGGGGCTGTGACCCAGCGGGGGTCCTCAAATCCTGTCTTCGTGCTGCTGTGAACAGCTGCAGCTCAACGGCCACGCCGCGGGGCCGGACCCTCTCGTCCCCAGGACCCGTTTTTGGGGTGCAGGCGTGGGGAGCTGCTGCCTGGCCGGGAGCGGTGCCCCCGCGGGTGCCGGGGCTGGTGCCAGCGCGGCTGCTCAAACGGTCCTTTGTTCCCGGCAGGGACACAAAGGGCTCCAGTCCGGCCGGCCGGGGCCAGCGGCGGGGCTGGAGGGGCACGGCAGCGTGGGGGGCCATGGCACCTGCCCCAGAGCTGGGGTGTCCTGGGGGCTGGCTGCGCTGGGGTGCTGAGGCTGCAGAGCTGGTGACCACCCTACGTAGGAGCCCAGGGACTGGGGGTGTCCACCCATTGCGGGACACACTGCCCCCATCCAGGACCCCTCAAACACCCAGCCAGGGGCTCCGAGGGTGAGTGACCTCGCAGTGAGCCAGGGTGCCCCTGCTCAGGGTGTGCTGGCATCATCTCTGCCACCGGCTGTCCTCCTGATGGTGGGGGGCCAGACCCTGCCCCCCTTTTGGCTGGTGGTTGCTATGGGAAACCCGTGGGTTTCCCCTGGTGATGGGCTGAGCCCCTCTTCCTCTCCTGGGAAATGGTTGCTGTGGCAACGCATCCCCCCTTCTGGCTGGATGCATGGGGAGGGGACCGCATGGGGAGGGGACACCCGCTGACACCCCCGTGCCACCCCCAGACCCTGGCTGGGCGTCGATCAACCGCGGGGTGCTCATCTGCGACGAGTGCTGCAGCGTGCACCGCAGCCTGGGCCGCCACATCTCCATCGTCAAGCACCTGCGCCACAGCCCCTGGCCTGCCACCCTGCTCCAGGTGGGTGCTGGGGACACTGGAATGTGGGGAGATGTGCGCCGGGACCCCCCGTGCCCACTGGGCCCTGCCTGTCTCCTGCAGATGGTGCACACCTTGGCGAGCAACGGGGCCAACTCCATCTGGGAGCACTCGCTGCTGGATCCGGCCCAGGTGCAGAGCGGGCGCCGGAAGGCAAACCCGCAGGACAAAGTGCAGTAAGTGCCCCCTGTGCTGTGGGGAGGGGATCAGCCCCGCCTGGGAGCCCCCTCCTCACCCCAAAACCCGCTGCCCCCCCCTCAGCCCCACCAAGTCGGAGTTCATTCGTGCCAAGTACCAGATGCTGGCCTTCGTCCACAAGCTGCCGTGCCGGGATGATGACGGTGTCACTGCCAAGGACCTCAGCAAGGTGGGGTGAGGGCTCAGGGACCCCCCTTCGGCAGTGGGGACAGATCTCCCCTTTACCAGCTCTCTCCTCTGCAGCAATTGCACTCGAGCGTGCGGACAGGCAACCTGGAGACCTGCCTGCGCCTGCTCTCGCTGGGCGCCCAGGCCAACTTCTTCCACCCGGTGAGCACTGGTGGGGCCTGGGGACCCCAGAGGTGGTGTGGGGCCCAGGGGGGTCCTGGAGCTCCATGCCACATGCAGGCTGTGGGGCTGAGGCTGCCCATGCCCGCAGGAGAAGGGCACCACGCCACTGCACGTGGCCGCCAAGGCCGGGCAGATCCTGCAGGCAGAGCTGCTGGTGGTCTACGGTGCCGACCCTGGGGCGCCCGATGTGAACGGCCGGACCCCCATTGACTATGCCAGGTGAGGGCAGGGAAGGGGGTCACCCCTGCCTGCACCCCCACCTAGGGTGGGCATCACCCCTGCCGGCCCTCCCACAGGCAGGCAGCCCAGCACGAGCTGGCGGAGCGGCTGGTGGAGTGCCAGTACGAGCTGACCGACCGGCTGGCCTTCTACCTCTGCGGCAGGAAGCCGGGTGAGTGAGGGGGTCCTGGGGTGAGGGGATTACCCCGGAGGGACCACGGGGCCCTGCTCACCGCCCCTCTCTTTGTGCAGACCACAAGAATGGGCACTACATCATCCCGCAGATGGCTGACAGGTGAGTGCCCGGTGCCCGTGGCCCCGCTGCCCTGTCCCGTGTCGCCTCCAGCGTCCCCGCTGGGCTGAGGGGGGGACCTCGGTCACTGGAGCATCCCTCGGGGGCGGGGGGGTCGGCGTGCCGGCGCGTTTAACATCCGCCTTTATCCTGTTCTTCCCTCCGCTGCCTTCTCCGGAGCGCAGGGTGCGCCCAAAGTGCATGGCACAGAGGTATTGTCCGCTCGGCTCTCGGCTCCGGGGGCTCCCCATGCTGCTGGCATGGACCCCCCTGCAGCCCTGGCCGCTCGGCCCAGCCCGGCACCTGGGGGGCACTCAGGGAGGGGGGTCCTGCTCGCCCCCTGCCACCTCATCCCCCTGTGCCTGCCCGCCAGCCCTGCTTGGTGAAGCCCCCAATGCCTGAGGGGGGGATGCCTGTCCTGGTGGGGTGCAGCTGGAGACTGTTTTGGTGGGAACAGGCCAGGAATAACCCTCACTTTTTGTTTCCCCCCTCCCTGTACCCCCCAGCCTGGACCTCTCTGAACTGGCCAAGGCAGCCAAGAAGAAGCTGCAGGCGGTGAGTGGGGGCCGGGGCAGGGCTTGGGGGTGTCCCGCCTGCTCCTCTCATCCTGCCTGACATTGTCCCCTGTCCTGCTGCAGCTCAGCAACCGCCTCTTCGAGGAGCTGGCCATGGACGTGTACGACGAGGTGGACCGTCGGGAGAACGACGCGGGTGAGCGGGGGGTGCGGGGTGCAGCCCCCCAGGGCCGGGGCGGGCGTCACGGCGCGGGGAGGAGCAGCCGGCGGGGCCGTGGCTGAGCCCCGCGCTCCCCCCGATCTGGATGCGTCCGCCGGGACCGCAGGCCCCTCCTTCTTCATTCCTCCGGCCGGGAAGGTTTGCTCAGCGCGAGGGGCCGCCGCTGGGTGCCAGGGCTGGGGTGCTGCCGGAGGTGGGTGCCGGGATCCCCCAGGGATGGGGGCTCAGCCTGCAGTGGTGCCCCTGATCTGGGGGGTGGCGGGGAGGGGGCCGTCCCATTTCCGTGGCAGGGCGGGTGCCAACAGACGTGTCAAACGCAATTCCCACCAGCTGGGGGGTGCTGAGCTGGTGCCTGAAAGGGTGAAGAGTTGAGGGGGTCCTGCTGGGGGGTGCAGGGGGGACCCCAGCCTTGCTGGGTGGCTGGGGGAGGCGATTCCCGTCAGCCTGGCCAGGCTCCACTCCCAACCCCAGCAGGCTGGCCCTGCGCCCGCGCCTGCGTCCTGCCGGCTCCGGGCCCTGCAGCCTGCTTGTCCGGGGGGTCCAGCCCCTGTGTCCCCCGGGGTCTGACACCAGGTGCCTTCCTACAGTCTGGCTGACGACGCAGAACCACAGCACGCTGGTGACAGAGCGCAGCGCCGTCCCCTTCCTCCCTGTCAACCCCGAGTACTCAGCCACACGCAACCAGGTGAGGCCCCCTCTAGGCCACACGACCCCCCTGTGCACCCAGACCCCTGCTCACCCCCGTTTTCCCCCTCCTGCTCCAGGGCCGGCAGAAGCTGGCCAGGTTCAACGCCAGGGAGTTTGCCACCTTGCTCATCGACATCCTCGGGGAAGCCAAGCGCCGGCAGCAAGGGAAGAGTCTGCTCAGCCCCACAGGTGAGGCACGGAGGGCAGCGAGGCGGGGCCAAGCACTCCCCCCTGCCCTGTGCTCAGCACCCCCCTGCCCTCCCCCAGACGCCCTCGACTACTCGCTGCGGAGCCAGAGTGACCTGGACGACCAGCACGACTACGACAGCGTTGCCTCTGACGAGGACACGGACCAGGAGCTGCTACGCAACGCCTCCCGCAACAACCGCGCCAGGGTGAGCCCGGACTCCGGCCTGGACCCCCACCCAGGCCCCCGACTCTGGGATCCTAGCACTGAGCTCCTCTCCCTGCAGAGCATGGACTCCTCCGACCTGTCCGATGGCCCCATCACGCTGCAGGAGTACCTGGAGGTGAAGAAGGCTCTGGCTGCCTCCGAGGCCAAGGTGCAGCAACTGATGAAGGTGAACAACAGCCTGAGCGATGAGCTGCGCCGGCTGCAGCGCGAGGTGGGTGTGGGGCTGGGGAGCCCCCCTTCCTCGGCGTACCCTCGCTCCTCACTGATGCCTTCCCCCTTCTCCCGGCTGCAGATCCACAAGCTGCAGGCAGAGAACACGCAGATCCGGCAGCAGACTGGTCCTGCACATCCAACCCCGGCCCCCAGCGAGCGGCCGGAGCACGGGCACCCCCCGGGCACGGCCCCCCCGCACCGCCGGGACCGCCAGGCCTTCTCCATGTATGAGCCGGGCTCGGCGCTGAAACCCTTCGGGCAGCCGGTGGAGGAGCTGGTGACACGGCTTCAGCCCTTCAGCCCCGGCGTGAGTGCGCTTGGGTGGGTGGGAGGGTTTTGGGGTGCAGCAGTCCCTCCAGCCCCACAGGGTGCTGGGTCCCATCCCCGCGGGGCCGTAACCTTTCGTGTGTTGCCAGGAGGTGGAGGACGAGGCTCTGTACTCCATGCACATCCCGGCCAGCATGTACCGGGTAAGGGGGCCGCAGCGGGGGCGGCTCCTGCATGGGACATGGTGGCTGTCGCCTGCCCAAGATGTGGCCTTTGGGATGTCCTGTCCCCCCACCGCCCTGCACCCCCCTGGGTCAGGCCGGGGACTTCCCCAAGGGACGGCAGCTGCGAGATGTTCCTGCATGCAGGGTGGTGGTGTCCCCTGTGCTCGTCCTCCCCTGCACGTCACCGAGGTCGGCTCCAGACCCTTCTGCGCCCTGTTCAGCTTGGGCTTCCTTTCTTTTCCCCCTCCAGATCCGGAAAGGTCCGTCTGCCTCCTCGGTGCCCTTCCCTCCATCTTCCCCGCTGCTCTCCTGCCCGCCTGATGGTGGCCGACACATGGTGACGTACTGGGGATGGGGAGCAACTCTTGGGGTGGGAAGACCCCTGACCCTGTGTGGGGATGGGGCTGGGTAGGGCTTCACACTGCTCCTCTCCACTCCAGAGCAAGCTGGACCGGCACGGCAGCGGCACCGACAGCGACTATGACAACACACAGGCCGGTGAGGTTCTGATCAGGTGAGTGGTGGTGCTGGGGGCTGCACCGGGGTACGTGGGGACACAGGGACAGGGGCCTGACACTGACCCAGGGCGGTTGGTTGGTCCCTGCAGCATGGAGGGGAAGCGGTTTGTGGAGCTGAGCAAGGATGAGGACTTCCCCCACGAGCTGGACCCGCTGGACGGGGAGCTGGACCCTGGGCTGCCCAGCACAGAGGATGTCATCCTCAAAACTGAGCAGGTCACCAAGAACATCCAGGAGCTGCTGCGGGCAGCACAAGAGTCCAAGCATGACAGGTGGGACTGGGGCACAGCCTCAGGGTCCTTCTGGACACCCAGACCAAGGGTGGGGCCGTGCCTTGCCACCCTCCGTGGTCGGGAGCTGCTGTCCTCCGCGGTGCTCACGCTTTCTCCTTGCCCCCAGCTTCGTGCCCTGCTCAGAGAAGATCCACTCGGCTGTGACGGAGATGGCATCACTCTTCCCGAAGGTAGGAGAGGCAGTGTGTCCCTGGGGTGGGTGTGGTCCCCACCAGACGGTGTCAGCCCCCTCAGCATGGGTTCTGACACTGGTCCTGTGCTCTGCCACAGAAACCAGCACTGGAGACGGTGCGGAGCTCCCTGCGGCTGCTCAATGCCAGCGCCTACCGGCTGCAGAGCGAGTGCCGCAAGACCGTGCCCCCCGAGCCCGGCGCCACGGTGGACTACCAGCTCCTGACCCAGCAGGTCATCCAGTGTGCCTACGACATCGCCAAGGCCGCCAAGCAGCTGGTCACCATCACCACTCGCGAGAAGAAGCAGTGAGCGCCAGCCCATGCCCCCCTGTGTCCCCAGGCCCCCGTGCTCTCCGTGTCTCCCTTCCCTCCGGCAGCAGCCGGCACCTGGGGCGAGCGTGGGTGCAAGTGGCCTTTTTGGGGAGCCGGGGTGCGGGGTTCCTCGTGCCCCCCGCGCCGTCAAGGAGCTGGTGCTCAGCCTGCGGGGTAGGTGCCTGCGTCCCCCTGTACAGCCCCCTGCCCGCCCTGTGGCACGCGCCTAACTTATCCTGTACATAGCCTCTGTAGCTGTCCGTGGCGGCGGTGGCCTTGTACCCCCACCCCCCCACAAACCCCTCTCTGGGTGGCCGGTACCCCCGAGGCCACCCACGGCATTACACTGGACTGGGGCGCCCGCGGGCTCCCCCTCCCCGGGCGTCCTGAACCCCTGCCCGGGCGTCCTGTCCCGGTGCCGGGGCCTCGCTCCCCACTGTAAGATGTGTCCTTGTACATTTGTATCAATAAAGGTGTGAGCATTGCACGGGCGCCCGGCCCCCGGCTCCTGCGCCCAGGGAGGGTCCGTGGCTGCAGGGGTTCAACCCCCCCGGCGCCAGGCAGGGCTTGGCCACGTGTCCCTCCCGTTTCACCCAGTCCCCTTGGCCCTGCTGGCGGCCGCTCACGCCATCCCCGGCACAGCCCTGCTGTTTGCCCAGCCCCGGGGCTGGGCTTTCCCAGCACGGCCCCGCCGTCGCTCTGCGAACCCGCCGACCATCGGGGCTGCCGGCTGGGGCTCCTGCCGCCTCCATGCTGTCCCCGGAGGGTTTGGTGGCCGCAGCCGCGGTGCTCATGGGGCTGGGCCTCCTGGCTTGGTGCCTTTGGGCAGGGAGGCTGGAGGTACATGGAAACATGGGAGAGGAGGAGGAGGAAGAGGAAGAGGGGATCCCCTTCATGGGCGAGGAGGGCTCGGGGCACTGCCGGCTGCTGTGCAAGCCCTCGGCTCTGGCCCAGCACCTGGTGCGGAGCTTGGGGCGGTCAGCGGCGCTGCGGGGGGGACGCTGGCCGTGGCCGCGCTGGCCCCAGTTCCAGATGCTGTGGCAGCTCCTGCAGCCACCTGAGCCGGAGCCGGTGGTGGCCCGAGAACTCCTGCAGCTGCCCGACGCTGGACTGGTGGCCCTGGACTGGCTGGTGGGGCCGTGGGGGGCTGCGGGTGGCGGGGGGTGTGTTTCCAACCCAGTGCTGCTGCTCATCCCCAACGCTGCCGGGAAGGTGACGGGGGGGCTGCTGCAGCTGGGGCTGCGGGCGCTGGAGCGGGGCTTCATCCCCGTCGTCTTCAACCGCCGGGGCCACAACGGATGCCCCCTCACCACCCCCCGGTTCCAGCCCTTCGGGGACCCCGGGGACCTGCGGGAGGCTGTGACCTACCTGCGGTGCCGGCACCCCTCTGCCTCGCTGCTGGCCGTCAGCGAGGGCTCGGGCTCGGGGCTGCTGCTCGCCTACCTGGGCGAGAGCGGCTCCTCCAGCCGCCTGGCCGCCGCTGCCTGCCTCTCCCCCATCTTCCGTGGCCGGGACTGGTTCGAGGCCGGGATGCCCTGGCTTTACGAGTGGCCGCTGCTCCTCCACCTCAAGCAGGGATTGAGCAGGTGAGTGCGGTCCCTTGGGCTTGGGGAGGTGGACGGGGGTACCCCAGGAACCCCTTGGTCATCCCTGGGGGTGTGCAGGGGTTGGGTGCTGCTGCCGGCACCGGGAGCTCCATTGCAGGGGCAGAGGTGCTGAGGGCAGCAAAACGTCCTGGTTAATGAACACCAGCCTGGAGCCGGCTGCCATGGGGCCAGCTGGGCCACCACATGTGTCCCCAGCCTGGCTGGGGCTGCGGCAGCATCTTGGGATTCCTGAGCTGGGAGATCTTTCACCCCTGGGAGGAGTTGGTGAAGCCCCTGTGTGGTTTTGGACCCCAAGGGGTGAGTGGGGCTGGCCCCTTACCCTGCACTGCCCCTTGTCCCCAGCACCTGACCCTCTCGTTGGCCCTGCGGGGGTATGATGCCAACCCATGGCTGGGCAGGAGGCTGTGACTGCTGCCCTCCCTTCCCGAGGAGTCTGGGATCCCTAGTGCCCAACACAGCCAGGCTGGAGTGGGCCAAGCACCGGCTGCGACAGGAGACACACTGCCCTGGGCCAGGGCCTTGAGCAAGTGGGTGCTTCCCCGGGAGGTGCTGAGAGCTTGTGAGGGTAAAAGGACCCTGCAGATGGGGCAGATGAGGGCCAAAAAAAATGCAGGTAAACCCCAAAACATAGGAGCAAACAGGTGACAGGTGAAGCTGCAGCGAAGCCCAGATGGATGCAGCAAGGTACATCCCTGCAGGGGATGGGGTATTGGGAGGTGGGCAGCAGAGGGTCTCCCCCCTCCCTATTTCCCGATATCCACTGCAAATGCTGCTGTCACGGCAACGGAACGGGAGTGCCGGCTGTCTCCCGTTGTCATGGCACCCGGGCTGTGCTGTGGGGACCCTCCAGGATCCCTGGCAAGGGGCTGGGATGGGCCTCCTAAGCCACCCTGAGGTTGGGGTAGTCGAGGTCACCCTTATTCCCTGCGTGCAGGCCAGGACTGTCGAGGAGCCCATGGGCACACGAGCTAGTGGCACCCCCACGGCAGCATCCCTGTAGCCCCCAGCTCCAAGTGGCGTCCCTATGACCCTCTGCCCCCATGGCAGCATGCCCCAGCCCCTGCCAACATTCCCTGTGGCCCCCATGCCAAGCAGCATCCCCACGTTCCCCCCACCCATGGCAACATCCGTGCCATCCCCAGCAGTGCCCCCATAGCCCCCAGCCCACGGCAGCATCCCCCAAGCCCACGGCGGCCGCCCCCTTCCCGCAGGTACGCGGGGGCCCTGGCCGAGGTGGTGGACATGGACAGGCTCCTGGGCAGCCGCTCGCTGCGGGAGCTGGAGGAAACCCTCTTCTGCCGGACCAGGAGCCGCCCCACCAGCTGGGAGAGCTACTGGGAGCGCAACGAGCCCCTGCGCGACGCCGACGAGGCGGCGGTGCCGGTGCTGTGCCTCTGCAGCGCCGACGACCCCGTGCGCGGCCCCCCGGGCCAGAGCCTGCCCAGGGAGCTCTTCCGCAGCAGCCCCTACTTCTTCCTGCTGCTGACCCCGCACGGCGGGCACTGCGGCTTCCCCCGCCGGCGGCCGGGCCGCTGCTGGGCCCACGAGGCCGTGCTGGAGTATTTCAGGGCCATGGCCGAGTTCCTGCGGACGGAGGAGAGGAGGAAGGGGCTGCCGCGGCCCCGCAGGTGGGGGGGTCCCCCCGTCGAGCCCCCCGCGTTCACCTGGCAGAGGTCCTACACGCGGTAGCCCCCCTGGGGCAGGGTCTCACAAAGGCAGGCAGACACTCCGTGTACTAAAATTACTTTATTACAGTTGATTTTTTTTTTTTAACATTTCCTTTGCTATGATACAAAGGATACTTACAAACAAAATATTACATATGACCTTATTTTTTTTTTCTCTTCTCTTATTTTCTGACAACTTGGTAACAGCTTTAAATGCACAATCTATACAATTAATACAGGTTATATATGAGCTATAATGTATGTTGAACCAGAAGAATACCAGAATACTGACAATATACTGTACATTAAGCCTTACCAGTTAGTGCTCGTGGCATTTTCTACAAGAAGGAAAACGCACACCTGTAGATTCACTCATACCAGCTGGTGCTACCAGACACGGAAGCAGGAAGGAGTTTAATTCCCCTGGTTAAATCCTTCGTGGCCCATCACCGTGGTGCTGAGCCTGGAAACCTCAGACCAGTGTTCATAGTAAAACAGCAGATATGTGTGTGTTTTTTTCTATCTAATGCTCTGTGGCACAGCACGGCGCCGGCCGGGCTTGGCCATACCTGGATGATGCCCCAGAGCAAACGGCCACGGCGCTGGGGCCGGGCGCTGGGCGAGCTCTTGTTGGGGAGCTGGACCTCCTTGGGGAGGGGGAGAGGAGGAAGAGGAGGAGGAGGAGAGGAAAAGCAGCAACAGCTTTGCTGTCATCAGCAGGCAGCTCTTGGGTTTGTGCACATGAACAGGTGGGCGCCGAGGGGGGAAGAGCAAGCCCAAGGCACGGCGCTCCCGGCACGGCTCCGAGCCCGGCCGCACACGGAGCTCGTGCCCGGCAAACCCTCCACGGGGTCGGGCAGCAGCTGCCCTGTGGTCACCTCCTCGCCAGGAAAGGTTTGCTTTTGTTTCGCAGCCAAAGCCAGAGGTGTGTGGCTACAGGTGTGCACTTCCCCTCCTCCTGCCGGGGTCTACATCGCACTGATAAGGTTACATTTTTGTTTTTTTATTTAATTTTTTTTTTTCCTTTTTAAAGCAACCAGCAAGTGAAGCGTTTTTTTAGTTGACTGGCAAAAAGACCTGGCATTTGCACAAAAGCTGCAAATGGAAAAGAGCCATCCCCTCCTCCCACCCGCTGCATCCCAGCCCAGAAAAATCCCAAACTGTTGGCGGAAGAAAGAAAAAAAAAAAACACAACAGGGGTGGAGGAGAGGAAGGGGAGGGGGAACAGGTTGGAAAATACCAGGTTTGAGTTAACATTTCCTTGACTTCACACAATGCTTGTGCAAAAAGAAACAAACCCCCCCAAACAAACAAAAAACCCAAACCCAGAAACATGCTGGAAATAATGAAAACAAATGGAAAGTAATATATAAAATTAAAAATATAAATAGGATGTCTGGCTGACTGGTAGAAGAATAGGTCATTTAGGTTACAAAAAGGAATATACATTCAAGAGGCTCTGAACCCAGTGGGGTAACTGATGTTAAACTTGTGTTAATAGTTAGGCTAGAATTCTCAAGTTTGTCTTTAAAATCTTCACAACACAAGCAAGCTATTTTTAAAAAATATACACTATACACACCTCACACAGCTTCTCCTATCCGTATTACACACGTTACGCTACCCTCCCATCCACTACACCGAGGGGGGGGTCCCACGGCCAAGGGGCCCGGGGTGTCCCCCCATCCGTCCCGACCCCCCGGCCCCGCGGTGGCGGTGGGGCAGCGATGGCTGCGGGGCCGGGCAGGTCGCTTGGCCCCTCCACGTCTTACCACAACCTTCTCAAAGCATTTACAAGTCACCAAAGGGCTGTAGCCTTTTATGTTATACACACTTCACTTTGCAACGTTAATTATTTACATCAGGGCTGCCCCCCCATCTTTTAGCTGTTTCTAGGCAGGTAAAAAAAATGTTCCTGTTCCAAGCAAGCAGGGGGAAGAGCTGCGGGGGGTTAGGAGGGAAGAAAAGCTGAAGAAAGGAAGCGGGTGGTTTGCTTGCCAAAAGCCAAACCCGTACGCGCACGTCTGCCTCTCCTTCTCTGATCCTTGAATCCTTACAAGCTCCCATTCCCTACAACCTCCAGGACAACCGGACCCGGAGAGCACGGCCTCACCGGCGCTCAAACTCCTCTGCTCGCAGCTTCCCGGGATGCTCGGCACAGCTACTGACTCACAGGCCTGCCTCTGCCACAGGACACGGAGCACAGATCCTGACCGTTCCTAGGAGCCCACCCCTCACTCAGCAGCAGGTTTTGCAGGGCAAGCCAGCTGCAGTGAGACAGGGACACCGGGACCCCCACAAGCCCCCACACTGCACCCCCAAACTCGCCCTTGGCAGCTGCCACCAGCCACAGTCAGGCTCTGCTGGAGCCCTGCAGAGGCAGTGGCCGCCGGCTTCAGCTCGTCAACAACCCTGCGCCGATTTCTGCACTCTGCTGAGCTCAGAGTTGCCATAGAAATGTGTGATCCTGGCACTAAAAGCAGGCAACGATCTCAAATTAAAGTCTTTTTTTGTTTTGTTTTGGTTTTTTTTTTTCCTCCAGTAGATTCAGATGAACTCGGGTTTAAGACAAAAGCAGTTGGAAGGGGAAAAACAGATCACTTCTAGAGACTGAAAAACATAGTCACAAGCCGGTATTAAACTGCAGCAAAGAACCTGAACTTGGTTCCCGTTGAGTTCAGCTCCAGAGCAAGCTCGAAGCCACCGCTCTGTCCCTCGCACTGCCCTCCGTGCGGCACACGACGCCCAAGGGAAGGAGATTCCACACAGCCATCAGGGAAAACCCAGCCAGAGGCTGGAAGCCGAAAGCCCCTGGGCGAGCGGCTGTTGGCCTCCCCAGCTCGCAATATTTAAGCACAAATTCCTTACAGCATCACTGGACAAGTCTCGGGAATTAGGTGCATGCTGAACTACGACTGGCAATTACAGTAGCTTTTTGCTAGCTGGCACATACTGTATCTATAAATTTTAGTACAAAAACTTAAAAAATACAGAAACTAGGTCAATTTGTTAACTACATATTTACAGATAATTACAATTGTTTTCACTGACAATAATTAAACTAATTGCCAGTGAAAATTCAAACTGTGCATGTTCTGAGGTACCCGTACTCAAGGGTGGGGAGCGGGGCAGGGGGCCGGAGGGGCGAGGTGGGGGGAAGTTTCCCCCCCGGGTTTGTTCACATCCATGGGGGCATCGCTCGGCCCTCCTGGTTCCTGGTCTCGCTGTGTGCACTCCGAGAAAGCAAGGAGAGCGGGAGCTGATATTGGGGTCTATTTTCCCTAGGACATGGCTTTAGGATGTTTTGAGGATGCCAGGCAGGTGCAGAGCCAATGGTCATGTACCAAACTGCCTTCTCCCCCCCAGGGAGCCTTCAGGTGAAGTGCAAGTATCCAGACCCACAGCTCAGTGGTTAAGGTGCTTGTTTGCCGGCAAATCCGATTTACTAAGTCCCTCTCTAGCTGACAAAGGGCTCTGCTTCCCCAGGAGAAGGGGGCAGGGATGCAGCAGGCAGCATCACAGCCCCAGTCGACTGAACATCATTCTCATTGTGCAACAGGAACCTTATGTGCCGCCACTGTTCCCTGGTGGGGTGATGTTTACTAAAACCACTAGATCTATTAGGTTTTCTTATTTTCTGTCTGTAAACAGCAACCCCCAACCCTCCAAAGCGCCTCACATACATTTGTCAAAAGACTCCGGCTCAATCGATTCGTAAAAGTGCGAACTCAAACAACCACAGCAGAAGAACAGTGACCAGCATATCCCTGCCTGGGCATCCACTGCTCCTCTGTCCTTGGCACGTGGCTCTGGGCTCCCTGCGGGCCAGCACTGGGGTGGGAACATCCCACAGGCAGGAGCACAGCTAAAGACAACACTACTCCTTGGGAAAGGGTAAGAATGACCCAACCAAACCCGAGTCTCTCCTAAAAAACTTGCAAGAGACATTCCAAAAGGGACAGGGGGAAAATTGCCTCCAAATTCTCTGGTAGCACAAAGAGAGCCCAGGGCTGGCATTCTGCTGAGCTGACAGGGTGTCCTTGGGGAAAATGCGTGACCTGACACATGCCAAGAACTGCTTATTCCCTGAACTGTCAGATGCCTCCCTAAGATGGGGTCTGTAGAGGACACAGGAGAAGGTCAGAAGGGTCTTCACAGCTTGAGGAGCTGGTGGTGTCCAGCATGGCACTCGCCCCTCTACTATGAGAAAGACTAGGGCAAGATTTACTAGAACTGCAGAGCAAGCACCCAGGAGAGGAACAAGGCCGTCTGCTGCTGGCTGGACTCGAGTGACGAAGCACACAGGCCTAAGCAGAGTAAAGAATGGACCAAGAGCATCTCTGTGTATATATGTATGTATAGACCGTACACACACGTGTACTATAAACCTTCCCATTTAGCTTCTCTTTTGCCCCTCCGCACAACCTAAGAACCTCCAGGTATCAGACACACGCCAAGGCAGTCAGTGTTCAGAGCTAGCGGCGGCTCCACCTCAGGAATGCCAAAAGCCAGTGCCGGTGCAGCGAGCCAAGACCATGCCGGGCTTGTGATCTTTCGTGGCGAGACGCAGCTGGGGACTCTGAGCTCAGCCTGCTGAGCACTTCACCGGCCCACTCGCCGCCTCCCCAGCAGATCCCTACATTGCCTCCACTGCTTGCCTATCACTAAATCATCTTGCTTTCTTCTCCGCTGCCTTCTGACTTTCTGGTACCCTCAGGGAGCTCCCTCCTCTCCTTCACAGCACACCCGCAGCAGCTACCTACCCTCTCATGCCCCAGAAAAAGCAAGCTGCAATTAGCAGGGCTGCACTTCAGCGAGGGTTCAGCCCTAGCACAGCCTGTGCCACATCCGTGCCCTCGCCCCGAGAGCCCTGCTGAGGGGTTGCTTTTGCTCACAAACAGGAGAGCTAAAGAACAGCAGAACTGAAGTGCCCTGACAGAAATGCACAGCATGAGGTGTGTGTGCACCTATACCCACACACACGTACATACAGAGTATATAAATATATACAAATGAGATACCATATATATATCCAGAGAGATGTGCGTATTCAACAGAGTAATGGGAGACAGTGGTACGATAGGATTTATTGCCTCTCAAGAAATGGCACGTAAGCAGGGTCGAGGGGCTGGGAGCCTGGAGGCGAGGGCTCCTGGGGGTTTAAACAACAGCACGGCCCCAGGGTCGCCCCGGCTGCACCCCCGTGCAGGTCACAGCGAGAGTGCAGCGCACGTTCTTCCGGCGCGGGAGGGCTGGGTGGGACACCGAGCGATGACAGCCTGGCCCCAAGCCAGGCCAGTAATGGCTGCAGGGAATTTTTCTGCGGAAGGTTTGGTATCACACCACGTTATTTAGTTGTTCAACCTCTTTGAAGCTCACAGGCTTGGAGGGAATGCAGGTGAAACAGAGCTGTGGCCTCCATTTCAGCGCTGCATCCGAGGAAGAAAGCACATAACGTTCAACATGGAAGGGAGAGGTGGCTGCTGGCTCCCTGGGACCATGGAGAACAAGGAAAATGTGGTCCCTTTCACTGATTTTAAATAAAATCAAAGGAAATTCGAATCAGAAAGAGGTAAAAATGTTGGCTACTCTGTTTTTTCCATCTCTGGGCTAAGCTACACCAGAACTTCAGGTCTTTGCAGAGGAGAGAGAAAAATAACCACAGAAAAGAGATTTCAGGGGTCAAGCTGGTGATTTGAAAACACTGAAATAAAGTTTGCAAAGTAGTCCACACAGAAGAGTTCCCCAGTGTTAAATACAAACGTAAGAGATGCAAGAGAACATCTTTGCTGAGGTACTGGAGTAGTTTCCACAATTTACAGATTACAGTAATTTTAAAACCAAAGTTAGGGCATGACTGCAATGAGCACAACATGGAGCAATTGGCCTCACTTTTTAAAACGCTTTACACTTTTAAAAGTAAGAGTTTGCAAACTGATTCAGAGAGTGTTTGCATCTCTCTAGTGCACAGTTGTTCATGTATCTCAGAAATAAACCTGAGATACATTAAAATTCTCAGCACCAAGGGCCTCCTCAAATACCTCCAAGGCACAGCCTGACCCTGAGTTCCTCTGGCTACAGCTGTGTAATGAGGTGCTTCCTCTCGAGATCAGGCAGTTTTGGGACAGCTTTTCTTCCCCCACGTACACACAGGGACACACACATTTAGACCAGTTGATCTGAATCAGTTTTTGCAAACTATTTTAATTAAAATATTAACTTGTTGGAATAGTCCAGGTCTGCACATGATATACATGTAAAAATGGTTACTACACAATTCTTTTTGAATACAAAAAAGCCAATATGGGATAGCCATCATTTGGATTCAGCATTCAGTCATGCTTGACATTACACAAAGAGATGTGTTGAGAGAATTATGTTGAAGTAGCTCAATTTAAGCCAGAGACTTTGACCAAATTCAAACCATAACAGAAGCAGAAGAATGAACCCACTGAACTTGCAGGTATAGCCTGTCCCCACTGTAGCTGCTGCTGTTTGGGATAGAGGAGCTGAATTCAAAATGCTGTGTTAGCACCATGCTCTGGGCACACCCTCCACACTCACATGGTGAACCCCAATACAATTTTGGCCTTTCATTTTGGTTTTGCCTCTCCTTCCAAACCTAGGAAAACACAGGTACCTTTCCTAAATGAGTTTCGCTGCATTTCAACAACACTGCAATGCAAAAGAGTGACCCCAAAACATCCAATTCCACATAAAACCATAGCAGAGGAAAGGACAGGACAATTCACAGTCACCACTTGCCCCCAAGAGCATCCAGAGGCACCTCCATGAGGCCTATGCCTCATCCCAGGCTTCTGTCAACTGTTAGTACTACAAAACTCCTTACTAAGGGGCTGCTCAAACGTATTTTGGTAGAGTTTCCGTCTTCAATTAGAGTGATACACTACGTCAAGATGGTAGAAATCCCAGCTGGATTCACCGGACACTGGCGGAGAGTTAAGGATTGGGAGTGGATGTTAATTTAGCTAACGAAAGAACGCCGCCCTGTCGAGTACTGAACAGCAGCGAGACACTATTTACTATATAAATATGTCACGTGGACAAACACATTCGGAAAACCTCGCTTTTGAGCCCTATAAACATATTAAAGGCAAATCCTAGAGTTAGCAGCTAGTGTTTTCTTCAAGATGATTAGTGTGCAAGGAAAAACATTTACAAAGAACCCTGGCTGGTCAGTCCCCAAGATGGAAACCTTTGCCTCAAACCAAACTTCATCTACCTGCTCTTCTTTCCACAGTCCTGGCTGACCCAGGCCATCCTGGCACTGGCACGAGAGCACGGGGGCATCTCTGGTTCCCAGCACTAAGGGATGACACGATGCCACAAGGTCATTCAGTTATGAGACTCCCTGACCCCTTTATCACTGTACGGATTTCACAACCTCCTTTGCTTCCTCTCAGTAGTACAGCAGCTCCAATGAGCCCTCTGAAGTAGTGCCTTCTCGCATGGTGTGATACGCTGCCAAAATATCACAGCATCTCAAGGGACTGTAAAAGTTGTGAAGTATTGCAGCAATGAAAATAATAAAAAAGGAGCCTCACATGCAGCAAGATCTACAGTGGTGATGTGGGTTAGTCATCAGCTGGGAAAGAGTCATTGGCTCAGCTCCTCCTGGTACACCATGGCAACTAAACATTTCAACAGTTGGCTACACACTACATGTAAACAGGAAATTGCAACAAGCCAAAAGGTAATAAATTGGTGGATGTAGTGTAATAATGAAAAACCCGATCAATGGCATTTTGTGACTATGGCATCCTTCAAAACACCTCTGGCATTTGAGACTGATTGGCTGAAAGTCTGAACATTTCTGAATGGAGCAAAAAGGACTACGCTGGGCTCCAAGAATTATTCTGATGCTTAGCTAAAATGAGATGTCACAGTATTAGCTGTACAAGTGCATTACTTACGCTCCTCTGCCCAACCTCATCTGAGCTACCAGCAGCACAGTCAGGGAGTGCCAAAGCAGACAGACAATTTCAAACATTCCTCGCCTGTTCCCTCCAGACAGGTTTACCTACAGAGTTCTCGGGAAGCTGACCAGTCCCTTCTGAGAGAACGTCACTTCTCACACGACACGGAGCGGGCACTTGGGTAGAAGGGCCCTGTTGAGCCCTGGTGTCTCTTGGCCTCTCTTCTCACCTTCTTCCTCACCTGTAACTCTGAAAATGCCTCTTGGCAGAGGCAATACCCTAGAAATTTATCCAATTTAATGACAAATAAAAATGGAACAGAAGATCCAGCTGTTCCTCCCCGGATGTTGGTTTAAAGGCAGCTCGCCTGGTTTTTGCAGGGTGGCAGATCGAAATTTATGGACATGGGAGGAGGTCTCCATTCTCCCTCAGACTTCCTACATGGATGGCATGATGAGGGCAGTCTGAGGCCCTTCTGTCCTGTCAGTGTGATGACCACCAGCCAACTCTTCTGACTAACTGCATATATTTCTGTGATGCCCTCCCAAGACCCCTCCAAAAAGTAAAAAAAACAAAAACAAAAACAAAAACCAACACCAAAAAACCAAAAACCACCCCCCCCAAACCCTGCAGCCAAATACTATGACATCCCAGTTAGTAAACACAAAACGTAATGCTTTACAAAATGAATACAATATTCCATGTGCACCCAGCTTCCACACGTCAGCACCGCACTGAGGAGGCTGCTGGGCTGGTGTCTGTAGGCAGTTTCTGTTGGCAGACAGCTCCAGTGGAATTGCCACCCTCAGTTATTGTTTAAGTTATGTATAAGACATGTGTGAACCATTGGATATTTGTGAAGTAACACTTGTGCTCCTGCTCATGCCCTGCTCCGTCCGTCCCCCAGAAGCTGTCCGCCTCAGAGCCTGGGGGCTGTTGCGGACCCCTATAGCACTACTTCGAGGTACCCCCTGCATGGGCCCCGAGGGGTGACCCCATGGCTGGGGTCCACCTTGCATTGGATGGCCCCAAGCTTGTGGTGGGCCACCCATGGGATGACCCCAGTGAGGTCCTGCACCCCCAGTAGGATTGTGGGACCAGCCAGAAGCTCCCGGGTAGCTGTGGCTGAACGCCTCGGGGGAGAGATTAGAAAGAACCATATTACTAAAACCTAGCCTCATGCTTTCTGAGTCAAAGGCTTCGATCTCGCGAGCTTGACGCTCCAGCAGGCTTCGTATCCGCTCGGTGCGCTCGTTCTGCAACGCCAGCATCTCCTCCTCAATCTAGGAAGGAAAAAAAGACACAGTCTGTAGCAGCAGGACAGGCACAGCCTCTGGAGGACCTGTGACAGCTACCGAGGGACCTTCTCCCGGCGTTTGTGCAGGAAACTGCCTCCAGATCAGACGTCCATGGACACGCAGTCTGTTCTGAATACAAAAGGGTGAACTTTTTAAGGGTTAAGTCCCACAGACCCACACAGGCCAAAGCATGGTGAACAGCAGCTGGAGGCTGTTGGT
Organism: Callaeas wilsoni; assembly: GCA_013398955.1. Lineage (NCBI taxonomy): Eukaryota > Metazoa > Chordata > Aves > Passeriformes > Callaeidae > Callaeas > Callaeas wilsoni. Next base: position 60,210 of record VWPU01007924.1, on the reverse strand, counting down.
CCCTGTTCCCTGGTGGATACACAAATTTGAGAGATGTGAATCCAAAGTTTGCACTGATACCAACAGCTTGACGTAGATAAATCTTTTAAGATGCAGCAAAGTCTACAGCTTCCACAGAAGCCTACTGGGAAAGCACCTTCAGGTACAGCCTGCCAACACAGCTTATGGTGACCTTCACTGTTTGTAGCTGAATCTGATGATGATTATGATGATGACTGCTGTTTTCTCCAGGATTCAATGCACGAGCCCACATTCAGCTTCCTCTCTAATGTTCACTGGCCAGATTTTATTAGCTCATGTATTTATCACCCCCTATCTACTCCTTTCCTAATTTGGTTTTCTCATATTTCACTGCCCTGATACTTTTTCCAGGTTGTGTGGCTGAAGGACACAGGCAGTGCTGTTTGAGTTGTGTGGCAGATTATTAGCTAGATCATATGCAAGCTGGCAACTCCAATTTCTCCCCTGTAACACTGTTCCAAATTGGTTCCCAAGATTACTTTGGTAGGGGCACTGGGATCAGCACTGTAAGTACTGAAAATACAGGACTACGGCCTCCTGACACCCATCAGACAGGGATGAAAGCCTTTCTTATTGAAATCTTTGCAGTCAGGTGAAGAACCAAAACCCACTATCTTCTTGCCAGCACTGAAAAAGCTTCTTTTGGCCTCGGTGAAAAAGACCAAATGGGGAAAAAGCAGCAGCCAAGACTTTTAGCACAGCTCACTGGCATCTCCCTGCTGTCAGCAGCAACATGGCCAAGAGGTGTTATCTTGGTGTGTGCTGAAGGCACCGGGCAGAGCCTTGTACTTGTAAGCGCTCTCTTGCCTGAGTCAGGGAATATGCAAAGCAATTTCATCTGGAACTGAGGAAACAATCTGCTCCAGCATGAGTCATCTCCTGAGCCATTTGGGGCTTTCAGAAACTCCTTCTCTACTTGCCTGTTACTCTAGGTGAGTGACAGACTCTGCACTGAGCAGCCCTGCTCACTATTCCTGATGAAAGCCACAAAGGCAGCAGAGGAAGAAGGTGCCTTCTCTAACATTAGCTCTTTAAAATGTTCTGCTTGTTTTTTTCCAGTCCTGCTATCTAAGCAGAATCCTCCTTTTTCAATGTCTTCAGCATGTCACCGTTTTCGGTCTCAGTGACAGTGTAACACACAGGACTCAGTGCAACTGAACTTCACTGAAAGGCCTGACACTGTGTTGAAGTGACATCACTCAAACCACTCTGAAAATGAAGTGTCTGAGGCATGTGGGAAGGAAATGACTAAATCTGAACTCTTTTAAAGACACTCTTGGGACATGCTCATTTCTGGTGCAATACAAACAACATTTATCATCAATGGGGCTTGGCTACTCCCTTCTCACTCCAGGGTTGGACATGACACACATGCTCTGGTGAGTTACGGTGATGGGCACCACCGAAAATAAAGAGCAGCCTGCTGAAAAGGAAGCAGGTTTCTATGCACACACTAACTCCTGGAATTTGGTTTATTATTGAACATCAGGGACTGACTTTGCCACAGGCTACACATTTATTTCTGCATAGAAATGCAGACATTCATCTTGTGCACATACCTGCCCTTTCTCTGGCTGCCAGCTTCAGTTAGCACATGCCAGCAAACACCAGGTGACATCGCTGAGGGACCCACACCAGAACACTCGCAACTCTTAGTTCTTACAAAAACAGAACATCACCCCTCCTCCCAAAAAATACCGCTGCAAAAGAACGATGTGTCTGTCTCTGGACCCACATGTTTGCCTTTGAGTCGCTGCCAAGTGACTGGAACCCCACCAAGGTCTCATTGCTGGTGCATGGCTTGTGATTTTCACGTGCCAAGACTGCATGTATTGCTACAGGAACCTATGAAAGCTGAAGCACCGTCAATGTTTTTGCTATTCTAAGGCAATATAAGGCACAAACACCTAAAAAATTGGGCTAGGTGTTATTTTTATGTGTTTTGCCTCTCTGTGAAGTAGTATTGCTAAGTTTCCTATCCCTGTTACTGATGCCAAATCCTCCACAGGAGTTTTCCACGGACAGAGACTTCAATCCTGGTACACAACGGAAGACTTCTACGACATTATAATTGGTTGATGTGGGTTTTTTTCAGTCACTGGCTTCACTGCAGCTTGTAACACTATCTGCAACATATGCTGCTCACACAGAGCAGAGAGCACTGGCTCACTGTGGCACTTCCTCCCCGAGCAGCTCATGCCACCAGAGGGCAATGCACCTCCAGAAAAATCCATACTCGTGCCAGGCTGTGACGGGAGCTGGGACCAAAATAACCAGCAGTGGTGTCTAACGACAGCTATTGCACACGAGGGACACACAGGAACTCTGCTTTCACAAATTCACCTGTTTTCTGAGCACAGCTGTCTCCCTGCAGAAGACCAAAGCCCGACAGGACTGTGCTGCCTCCCAGGGGCTGCTCCCTCGGCTGGCTGTGCGGTGAGCAGTGCTCTGTGGACTATCCCAGCATCCACCCATCAGCCCCTGGAAGGACTTCAGTGTCAAGAACCTCGAGGCCACAGAGTAATCACGCTAATTTAATACTCACTGATGAAAAAAGTTGAGCACTGTTGTGTGAATGGCAACGGCTGACACCTATAGGGCAAGTCCAAAGGGAAAACAACTGCAGGAGGAAGGCTGACAGTCTATTTCCTTTCACCAGTTTTTGGTGCATTTCCCTTCCCTTGGTCTGTGTAAGCCACTCCTAATTCTACACACACATTTGGCAGTGCACAGAAAAGCAAACTTCAACAAGGAGCACCCGAATACATGCAGCCAACTACAAGTTGAGATCTGGGGAGCACCAGATGCGCTGAACCTGTGGCTTTGGCTACTTGAGTTTGCTCATAAGACACATAATTTCATAGGAAAACTGCAGCCCCCAGCTTTAGGTTCCAGCTCAGAGAGAACAGTTCTCTTTCCCTTCTGGCCAGAGAGGCACAACTCCCTCTGGCACACTTCAGGCAGCTCCATCCCAGCCAGAAGCTGCTCACACAGGAGGGCTGAGCTGGCAGAAAGTTTAGTCTATGTGTCACTGAGCTTTCAACCCCAGAGAGACAAATACCCAAATGATCTGTGTTACTATATACAGCAAAATAAGAGCAGTTTCTCTTTCACTGATAAGTGGAATTTAAGGTCTGAAATATGGAGCATGCTAAGGATGCTCACACGCCCACTTTACCTTCTGCTCCAGGAGGGCCCGGCGCAGGGACACCCTCTGCTCAAGATCACGCAGCTCCCGATCATGCTGGGCTTCTGCCTGCATCTTGATTTTACTCTGATATGCGTTCAGCAGCTCCAATTCTTGCTGCAGCTGCATCTTCAAAACCTGGCACTCAGCTTCCTGTGCCTCATCCAAACGCAGCTGGGAAAGACAGACAATAGAGACGTTTCACCATGGGGTAACCACTGCTGACACTCCAGGGGAGGACCGCGGGGAGGGGGAGAACGGGTTGGGACATTGTTTTCTTAGCAATACAATTGGTCTCTATTGTACTTCGCTTCGCTGAACAGAGGACCTATAGTGACAAAGACTGGTGACAGTGAGCCCACAGCACTGATGCAAGTGATGCTGATGAGCAGTGGCGCCTCAGGAACCACGATCCACACTGCAGAGACCAGACTGCTGGAGGTGCAAACATCCTCAGCTCTCCTTTCGCTAGAAGCAAAGAGAAGCTCTCTTGCTCTGTTCAACTGGATTAACCAATTACCTATACCCAGGAGACTTAACTCCACAGCCCTGCCAATGCAGGACTTTGGGCACAAGGATATAATGAAATAAACCTAAAAGCAATATGATACTGAACTTTTAACCTTCCCATCATAAATGAAGCCAGCTACCCTGCCTCACAGCGTTAAATTTGTGTACAAAGTGATGCGAGCAGGACGCAATATGCGAGAATTGCAAAGAAAAGTGCACATTTAGCCATAGCAAGGATTCGAAGCATTGCTCATGTGGTCATTCCTTAAAGAAGGAATCTCTTAAAGAAGGAATCACAGAATTTTTACAACACTTTGACGTCAGATTTACAGTCAAAACTGTGGACTCCTCCATGACTCAATGAGCATCCTCCACCAGTGGCACATGCTTCGGATGGTATCATCAACAAATCAAAACCTAAATGAGTTAAGACAGCCTGTTGCACACTATTTAATGATGCTCTAACAGGGATGTTTATGTTGCCACATTTCATGCAAAAGCAGTCCTCTGGCCACACAGATGCATCACTTTGCATCTCTGCAACAGCAGCTTCAGCTTCAGCCTGCCTGGAGGGGGTGGCAGGTCTTTCCTCTGCGTTTGAACTCTGCCTTCTAAACACAGAGGAAGGACTGTGCAGGGTATGGCGTGTGCAGCAAGGAAGCAGAAAGCCTGCTGTCAGGATACAGAGCGGTTAAAATGCAAACATCCCTCTTTGGCTGAGGAACCCTGGGTCCCTTGGAGGCGACTCACAGCTTGTGTAGAGAGCATTTCATTAATGCTGTGATCATACTGCTCAGCCAGGATAGCCAGCTTCCGGGTCTGCTCCTCCTTGAGCCGTTTGAGGACAGCTTTATGTTCACTCTTTGGCGTGGTCTCCAGCAGATGGTTTCTCAGTGCTTTGTACTGTCTGGTTTGGATCTTGCATGTATCCTGAAACTGCTTCTTTATCTGTAGTTCTTTTGACTGGAAAGATGGAGGGGACACAAAGAAAAAACCAGCATGTTTCAAATGAGCGAAATATCCATTCAAATGGATATTTAGGATTACATTAAGGATATGAGTTCAAGAATCCACAAATGTATATTAACATCTACAGTGCAAGGAGGGAAGCAAAATACACAAGAGGCAATGACTACTGCTGCAGCTGCTTTGACACTGCTACTGTGCGAAACAATTACAATACAGACACTTTTATAACAAAGCTCCAGCCTAAATACAGCTGTCTCTGCACAAAGAGCCTCACATTTGTCACTGGACTGGATCCAGTCCTGGGTGTTGCTTTTCAAGAAAAGTTCTTGAGGGACAGGACTAATATTTATTAGCACCAAAAGCCATACTTACACGACTGTGCTTGTATGGCACATATATATGAACAGCACTTAATGTTATGAAAAGAAGCAGATCTGGTGCATGGGAAAGGAGAGGAAAGAAGAGCAGTGCTTTTGAAGGTTTGATGAATATAAGATGTATTCTAACCCTTGATATTATGAGCCTGGTTTTCATAGAGAAACCCAAAAAAGACTAGATGCTTTAAAATGCACACCACAAAACAGTAGTATTGTGCTGGTCTAGCAAACAATTCCCCAGTCCCACTGGAGGCTTACTGGAGATGGAGTTTTCCTCTCTTTGCACTTGCTAGCATCTCTGTATTGTTTAGAGTCACAACTGTGACTGCACACAGGGGTGGGGGACACCAATCCTGGAAAAGGCATTGGGATCCGGTTTTGCTGTATGACCTTGAAGATTGTTTTATTTTACCTGCCTTCAGAGCAGCCTGTGAAGTTTAACAGCTAGTAAGTGTTTCAAAATCCTGAAAAGGAAGGTGTTCTGGAGTTCTCTGTATCTTTCTATGGGATGGCTGGCAGGGATAGTTCTAACAAAGCAAAACCCAGAAGTGATGAGTGATGATGGTTAACTGACAGATGGTCAAGTTCACCACGGGAAGAATAAATAAATAAATAAACACAAATCACTAAAATCAGACATGAGGGCCTTCCCATTGTTAGGCACCATGCCAAATACTGAAGCACTAGAGGCACAAACAGAGCACAGGACCAGATTCCTGTTCGAGGAATTTGGAAGAGCTCTAGAATCTGAACCAGTGAGGCAGATATCTGTGCATGGCCACATCAGCCCCTCCACTGCCTGCTCCTGGCACTAACTCAGGGCTCAGCAGGGCAGGTCATAAGCACAGCACTTGCAGCCACCTCAAAAGGTGCCGTGGGATCAAACAATACGCCCAGCCCAAGTACACTTTACTGTATAAAACAACAGTAACATTTCGCTAACCCGATGCAGAGAACAGGACAAAGACGGGTTTCATTCAAATCAAAATATGTATCATAAAGAGGAATGCATCACTTTTAACCTTTCTAAATTTCACAGAAAGTTATTTCCTTCCAGGAAACCTTTAAGGTTGTTTCTCACTGCCCTTAAGGGAAGTGTCAGCAGGTTACACATTCCCATCAGGGACCTGGTCACAGCAAAACACTATCAACCTATTTTGTCCTCATTTTCTGTGAAGTCTTGCTTGGACACCAGACACTGTTTACAGGCTTCCAATCCAAAGACTTTAACAACAGGAAACAGAAGGGAGGGGTAAGATTTCCAGTCAGACTTTTGACAAGATCATTTTGACCCAGTATTGTGAAACACCAGCAAGAGGGTATTTGCATCACAATTAACACACTCGAAATAATAACAGCCGTTTTAACTGAAGGGTGAATTCTAGTTATGGGTCCTTCTGGTGCTGTCATAGAACAGACACTGACCGTTAAAAACCTGCTTCCAGGACAAAGGGCCTCACTAAATAACAAAGGGAAAGCCTGAAATGTGCCCTTGAGGGAAAACGTTGCTGGAGAGAGAAACCGAACAAATGGTCAAATTATCTATTCAATTAAGAATACTTGCCTGCATTAGTCAGAAGCAGGAGAAGGAGTTAATGCTAGAGAACAGCCTCGATAAAGAGGGGATTGTGCTACAAACCCAACGGTTGTCCACGGGCTGCGCTGCTAGCACTGCGTGTACGCAGAGGTGCAGGATTGACAGCTCAAGCCTGAAATCCTTCACTAATCACAGAACAGCCATGCAAAGCAAAGTGCAAGCTTTCCATGCTCCCTGCAAAACGCTCCAGCCCTGTCCTCCCTGGAAAAGGGAAGGGGTTGGAGAGCCTGCAGAGGTGAGAGGGCAGCCAAGCCCCTGCAGCACAGAAGTACCACGGATCCTGCTGTCCCCACTGCAGCCAGGGAAGGGGAACGGACATGCTGCCCACTCGTGTTTGCACCACATCACCTTGGGGAGGCAGAACTCATTCATGCTAATCTCAGAAGGATCAACCTAATACAGCTGCTTCAGTTTTATTCAGCTCAGAGTGCAGCACAGCTTCCCTGTGAAGTCATCAGCTATTTATACACTATATCCTTGGAGATTCTCAACAGTGATCAGATGGTCCCCTGTTCTCACAAGCCGGGTTTTCACTACTTAATATTATTCTAATATTGACAAATCAGGTATAATTTTTTCTTCTCTGAAGTTCTGTTTTCAAGTCGGTTATTTTCTCTGTAAGAAGATAACTTGCAGGTGGTGAAAACTAAGTCAGACGGAAAATATCATGAAGAGGAAAGATGTAGAACAACAAAGAAACCCCATGCTCAGTATGCCATACACTCGTTTTGTTACTGGCACAGCTGAACACTGGGTGGAGAGAAGAAGTCTGCCTCCTCAAAGGAAATGTACCAGGCAGCTTTGTGAAAGGCCTAATACTCCCTTCTCAGACGCTTCAGAATAAACCACTGGACTTCTTCAGATGAAGTGAAGGCTTAAATGAAAACACTGAAAGCCCCAATTACAGAGGCCCCATAGTTCTGGTCAGCCACCACAGCTACAAGGGCAGCATGAGAAACCCAGGAGAGACACACAGCAAAGGTCAGTGCCAGGAGGTTCCTGAGGACACTGCACTTGGCTGGTGTCTCTCTCTTCCCACCTCCCCACTTGCCACCATGCCAGCTTTAATATAAAAACACTAACCAGGTGAGTTAGCCAAGACTGAGAACGCAGCTCATTTTGATGCACACAGCAACACAAAGCTTTTGCGTTTTGTTTTTAAATGACACTCCTTCATTACAGAAATACAGATTTTATTTTTGTATATGGGGGAGAGAAGGATCAGAAAATGGTGTAGGAGTGGGGAAAAAAAAGCGTACTGCAAACATTAAATGCATTTTAAACTACCCCAAAAAGGAAGGGACATTGCTGAGAAGAGCTTTTCAAAGAAAAGCAGGGACTAGTGCTGCTGTGGCCTGCCTGCAATACCCTGCAGTCCTGACCACCACTGCTATGGTGCTCTTAAGTGAACAAGCTCCAAATCCCCTTGGCCCTGCCTGCACTGCAAATGGGCTGTAATGGACCACTTTTCCATGGACCACTTTTCCACGACCACCAGCTCGCACCTGGAGCTCCTACATGCCTCAGTACCTTCAGAGCTCCTACACCACTTAGTATCTTCAGAGTTCCTACACCACTTATCTTCATCGGTCCTCCACCACTTCGTACCTTCAGAATTCCTACATCACTTAGTACCTTCAGAGTTCCTACATGCCTCAGTACCTGCAGAGCTCCTACACCACTTAGTATCTTCAGAGTTCCTACACCACTTATCTTCATCGGTCCTCCACCACTTCGTACCTTCAGAATTCCTACATCACTTAGTACCTTCAGAGTTCCTACATGCCTCAGTACCTGCAGAGCTCCTACACCACTTAGTATCTTCAGAGTTCCTACACCACTTATCTTCATCGGTCCTCCACCACTTCGTACCTTCAGAATTCCTACATCANCAGAATTCCTACACCACTTATCTTCAGAGTTCCTACACCACTTAGTACCTTCAGAATTCCTACACCGCTTAGTACCTTCAGAGTTCCTACATGCCTCAGTACCTTCAGAGCTCCTACACCACTTAGTACCTTCGGAGTTCCTACACCACTTAGTACCTTCAGGCTCTTGGGCTGCTGCCGGACCTCCATGACGTGCTTGCGCCGCAGCTCCCGCTCCCGGCGCTTGTTGTATTCCAGCTGGTTGGTGAGCTCGGTCTGGTGCTGGAGCCGGATCAGCTCGCAGCGCATCTTCTGGATGGTGCTGAGATGGCGGAACTCCAGCTCCTGCATGGACTCGTGCTGACGCAGCAGCATGGCGTGCTCCAGGTCCTTCTGTGTCTGCCTTTTGTTCAGCTCCTAGCAGGAGGACAGAGGGAATTATTAGTTCTTTGTACTTACTTGGATTTCCGTTGACAAAGTGACATTTCACTTTGTTCGCAAGGGCATTTCTCTCTTTTCAAGGCATCTGAGGACAGACCACAGAGTTTCTTGGTCTTATCAGCAGCAGACAGCAACGCCACCGGTAATTTTTCCTTCCTCATTTCACTTTTCTTCTTCCTGTTCTAGATGCTCAACGGGATCCACAGTAAGCATTTTCTGTTAACTGTTGTGTCCGATGACTTTTGGACCTAACAATTCTCCTGCAACAGGGCATTAATCTGTACATTGGATGCCACAGGGATTACCAAACGGCACTGCAAAGCATCAAACCACTGTTCTACCACAACACTTTGGATGTGATAAGGAACACTTGTGTTTGATTTGAGTTGGATGGCAGGTGCTCCTGTTAGATGCACTTTACACAGGTCTCATCCCTGCCTGTTCCCTTACCTCCCGAACCAGGTCCTGCTCCAGGTTATGGCGGCCCAGGAGCATCCGTCTCTTGAAGCGGCGACACTCCAGCTCCAAGTACTGCCTCTGACGCCTCAGTAAGTTGGCCTCTTCCTCTGCCTGGAAATGCTGGATGTTCTCCTTCTGCTTGGAGAGCCACTCCTGCTTCTCCTTCTTTGGAGTGCTCTGGTTTTCATTCAGCTCCTGATAATCGCAAGGTAATTAATTGTGGAACAGTTACATTAAGTTCCTTGGCCATGAACTGAACAGACCTGACTAATAAACTACTGAACTATGTTCTACCCTCTATTCTCAAGGCTGGTGCCATCTCAGCCTCTTCAAAATGCACCACATCACATAAAGAATACAAAGGAAATACCAGGAGACAAATCACAGTGGATCAGATTTAACTACAGCTTTTTTTTTGCACTGGCCAAAATACTGGTTTATGTCCATAGTTTCCAGACCTACATATTAGCTGAAAATGTCAAAACAATAGGCTGCCACTGAAAACACTTGGAGGTACAGCCATACTGCCTGGAAAACATTTTTACAGGCTCCCAAAGGACTGAGAGAAGGAAAGCGTTGATGTCCCGTTGTTCAAACAGAACTCCAGCCACATGAAGCACATCCGAAAATTTTTTTGTGTCTTGCTTGATCAGAGCACATACCCATTTTACAGTAACTCATCAAGGCAGAGCTGCTCACTGAATGCCATAACTCACAAAAACAATGTAAAGGAGTTCACGGGTTAAGCTGAAGAGTTTCCACATTTGTACTACATTCAATACATAGCTTAAAGTATCTTTGGCAAAAGACTCTGCTTTCTTGAATTGCATGCTAGAGATGCCCATGCAGTAATTAAGACTTGTTGTGATACATTTCAACTGAAGTATGAGACAGAACTCCTCTGTATTTCATCAGTGTTTCTTGGTACTCTGTGATCTACTGCCCACTTAGAAAAAGATTCTATGTTATTATAAAGAGCCCACGCTACTGTAGTTTTTGTTAGATCTTTCTTGGCTCTGCTGCTCTTTAGCCTTTTTTTTTCCTCCTGGGAAATGCCTATGTTTGGGAATATTCCCCTTTGGAGCAAGTTCCAAAGTTGTGTCACACAAGCTTATGGTTGAGCATTAAATGGTTCTTTCAAAAAAATTATTTATAGTGCTTACGGTTTCAGTCACTCCACAAAAAGAATCAGGAAGTTTGATTCTACAGTTTCTCTGCATTTCACAGAGATGTCGATTTTCACCAAAATGTAATGATTATGAAATAATTACACAGCTTTCTCCATGCAAATTAATAGTGCTTTACAGGTATTTTCCTTACAAAAAATGCAGATCATCTTTACTGATCTCTTCTCCTGCTCCTGTACAGAAGTATCATTAAGTGATAAGAAACTTCACTAACTGCTGCAGTGAATGGCCACTATCTGCAACAACAATGTATGAGAAAAATCTTCACGACCTTTCATAAACTACCTTTTTTCATTCCTTAGGATTGCCAAATTTGCATGTTTCTGACTAAAAAGCAGTGTTAAACAATGGAGATGTTTGTACTTTCACAAGATAAACATACAGGTACCAGTAACTAAATAGCTAAATACATTTTCTTACTCAAAGGTCAAAGATATGAGACAAATACAGTACACAGGGACTCTGCTCATGGAAGGCAGAACTCGCTGCAATCCTGTGGAAGATCTGTGGTGCACAGTGTCACTTTTATCTTCACATGTTCACTACTCTCACACTGTATCACACACTTCTCACTGTAAATGAGTTACCTCTTTCAGCTGCTCTTTACGGAGTTTATATTCTCTCTTCTGGGACTCCAGGAAACTGTTCAGTTCTTTTTTCTGTTGGGCCTGAATATGCTGCTGAAACTTCTTTTCTTCATTGGCCATCACTTTAGCCTACAGCAAATCCAGCAGCAAGTCAGTCTGAGTCCCAATGGATTACAGCTCATGTCCCATTTCAGCCCCAAGACCCAGAACTCCTGGTAGTCACCACAATACTCACCATGCCTCTAGACAAGTCCAATTCAGAGGAGCTTGCCCTCACTCTCTCCTTATTCCGCATCCCATCAAAGCACCCAGCAAAGTCCTTCTCCAGTGCCGTGTTCCCTCATCCCTACTGTTCAGCTAATCTTGCCTAACAAAGTCAACACCTTATGATAAACTATACCCTCAGTCCTCCACTGAGAGATCAGAGATGAACAAAAATTGATAGTAATTGCTGTAGGCAGCACCACTTCATTGTCAATTATTTAAAAGCATAGCCCCCCCCATATCCATACACAACTAGACAGTGAACATTTAAGTGTAGCTGGCACATTTCTCCGCAGGCTAATCTGCCTCCACAACACTCAATGGCAGGCAATTATTGACTGCACAGACACGGCAAGAGAGAGGAAAACTCTCACAGTGTTTTTTCTGGGGTCAGGATTCTAACATTCAGTGTAACACACTGCCGTGAAGGACATACCTCTCCTCTAGTTACATAACCCCTTAGCGTAAGGAGATGATGTATTAACCTTTTTCTAATTAGCAATTTGCTTGGCTCCTGAAAACAAGACATCTCATAGTCCACACTGTCATCTCTGCATCAGTCAGGGGAAGTGGACAATTCAACATAATTAAGAAACATGGGTTGGTTTGATAAACCACAACCTCCTACCTCTTTTTCCATGGCTGCTTGGTGCTTTTTAATTAGCTTTTCCATTTCTGCAGCAAAATTGTTACGCTGTGTTTCGAGATCTTTGTCCAACCTGAGGCGGTGCTCGTCCATCTCTGCCTTCAGTTTATTCTCTAATGCCATCAGTTGCTTCTGGTGCTGCCGTCTCATACGTTTATAGCCAGACATCTGCTCTCGGAGCTCAGAGTCTTGCTCATGTTCCTGCATTTGCCTTGTCACCTAGGAAGATAACCACATCGGGCCAGAGGAAGTTAATGCTGCTTAATCTGCTTTTCAGCAGTCTTCAAACCACAAAAGAAAACGATTCAGTTAAGAAATATGATTTTGTTGTAAAGAAAAGCACACACCCTAATGGCAGCAGAGCAGATTAAAAACTCAATTCTGCTGTAGGAGATAAGCTCACATGAGCTCCAGCAGAAAAACAGTACAATTGTTATAAAGTTGGTACTAAATAATGGCCTTTTAGCCTAATACAATGAGGGTGGATACATACACACACACACACAAATATTCACAATGTGCATATGAAAATAAGAACCAGCTTACTATTATAAATGGTTTCCTATATTCTACTGGGCACATTGGGTTTGAGACTATTTAATATACACAAATTACATTTGCCCAGGTGTCTCACTGAAGCTTTTATTAACTGACACGAAATTATTTCAGTGACAGTATCTCAGTCAATGAGGATAGCTCATATTCTGGTTCTGTCCTGAAAGCTCTGAGAAGCTGCACAGAGCTGTGTTCAGAGCATCCCCTCCTGCAGAACTCTCCCCAGACCAACCCTCCACGTACCAGCGACGCTGTGCGTATGGTAGCAAAGTGCTCTCGGTTGCGATAGTGAGACTTGTGGCGAGATACTTGGGGAGGAGACTGGGGTTCTGATGCTCTTGTCCGAGGATCCGACTCCTCTCTGTAGTTTTCTTCCTCCTTATCAGCAAATATTAATGTCAGAGAATAAAGAGAAACTGTGTTAGTAAAGATTTTTAATTTCGGTCTTTTTATTTAAAAGGAAGGAAAAAAATGTTTTACATTCGTCAGCCCTCCTGCCAATGAAGGTATATACTGCAAAAGGAGTTCTGATCTAGGACCTTTGCTTTTGGAAATTTCATCGTGAATTTTTATTACTAAAAGGATGATTACTAATTAAAGTTGAAAATTAGGAAAAAAATGGAAAACTGAAAGCTGTTAAACAGTTTCCTTCAACAAAACATAAAAGCTATAAAGCAGATTTTATCAAGACGGAAAGACAAAAACAACATCTTTGTAACTCTGAAAGACAGAGGAAGATTTTCATTACACCCACTGCAGAAATACCTCTAAGCAAATTTTAAAATTTGTCATGGTGTATTCCACATTCTTATTTTGAGTTTGTCATTCATCGCAGAGCGATTACTAGTTAGATATGATACACTAATTAACTCCCTGAGGAAATACCTGTGTCTTTGTTGCATATCTGGGCAAAGAACAAGACATTCTAGCCACACCTATCATTAGCCATGGAAACGGTAGTGCTTTGAGAGAAGAGGGATAACCCCTCCATGGCAAGAGCAGCCCAGCTCAGAGGGCACTCCCCAGCCCAGCCCTCATCTGGCAGAGGAAAAGCAGGGAAGTGGTTTCTGCTGCATTTCTTTTTCCTACCCCTTTATTCATTAACCAAATATTCAAATCGAGTGCTGGAAAGCTGGCTGCTGCAGAACAGATTTCAGCTACTACTGTGGGTCCTGACTTTAAGAATTCTCTAATGAGGAGGTAAAAAGGGGAACTCTCACATCCTATTGTCCCACAAGGCAGTGCTGTGCAAATTAAGAGCATCCACCAAACAAACCAATTTACAGCCTGCCATTAGAATTCCTCTCAATAAAGCAAACTGCGTTTGAAACAATTCAATTAGCAAAATAATTTTTAGTGAATTAACAAAAATAAACTATTTTCACAGCCACTTTCCCAAGTCTCCAGTGCACATTCATATACTTGGGGCACAGTAATATAACCTGCAGATAATGACTTGGGAATGGGAGCAGCTGACTTCGTGCCAACCGAATTCTCTCCCACTTTACACCTTCGAAGTTGTCCAGTAAGAATCCAGTGCTTACCGGCTTTAAGTGAATGACAGAGCTATTTGACATCACGGTGTGGTCCCCCTCCATCATATCCAGCTCGCTCTTATCATCCGAGGCATCTGGAAGACTGTTAACACTACTGCTTTGGCTACTGGCACTGATAGACATACTAGGAATGGACTGATTACTTCCGACACTGTTCACTGTTCCCGTCCTGCCCACACCATGATCTTGTTCCTAGGAGAAAGGGAAGAAAATTCAAACTCATCCCGGTGGTACCTGTGGACATTACCAAATGGAATGTTCATTCCATTTCTCTCTAAAGGCATCTACCTGCCATGTCATGGCACTTTCCACCCTCCAGGCATTGCCATGAAATGTTTTTCTTGTGGGATGCTGGGGAGAGAAAGACTCAGCCTTGTCAAGATTAACTGGCTGATGTCAGATTCTTTTCAACAGCGAGCCTGTTAACAAGCTGAACTCTATCATGTATCAGCCACAGCGTGTCACCAGAAACTGCTGCGACACCAGCATCACCTGAGTGCTCAGCTGGGACCCTGCACCTTGCAGGTTCCTTTCCGTACACGAGAAATGGAATTCAGTCTCCATCTCTGCATGGTGACTGCAGCACTCAACCCAAAAAAGACAGATCAATTTCTTTGATGACCTGTTTTCATCTTCTTTTTTTTTTTTTAAGTAAATCAAGTACAAATCTCTATGCCTTAGATTTAGAACAACATTCTCAGTACGTATGGTCAAAACAGAGGTTAACTGCAGTTGCTAAAGACTCCTCATGAAGCCTCATAAACAGGCAAAGAAAGCGAGGATTTACAGGACTGGAAGCTGACTGTTCAAGCATGAACACATGGCACAGCTTCTTGCCAGCAATAGGCATCTACCCTGTTTGTCCTTATTTGTGCCTTGAGGTAGCTTTATTCCAAGCACAAAGAGGGAGACAGTGTTTACAGCCAGGTGTGTAAACAGCCTCCCTTCGTTTCAGCAGTATCTGAATTACGGTTATTTAAATGACAGTCTCATTTTCTCTGGTTCAGTGATGAAATCCAGCATTTCTCTCACCTCCTCCTCCTCCTGTGTTTCCACTGCAGGGCCATTGTGGGCCTCCTGGAAGAGGAGCTTCTTCATTTTACGATACTGCAGGTTGTCCAGTTCTCTCACCGCATCCTTTGTTCTCTGAATCAGGTCTATTAACACTGTTTCGGGCCGCTCTCGAAGAACAAACATGTGCTGCACAACACACAAACAGGTGAGTGACCTCTCATGCCTCCAGTGGGCATGCTTTGAGGGCACAGTGATGAGCTCCAGTTGGGTTTATTAGCCCTCTTCCTTGCACAGGAGGAGAACACCTTCACAGCTTGCACTGGCATTATTTTTACACTTTGCAATCCAGATAGATTTCAGAATGACCGCACCAAAAAATGAAGGTGTAAAAACCCAGAAATGGCATTTTACATGCCATGAAAACTTGCTCAGAATAAACCTAGACTTCAGAGACATTATCTACTTGTGGTTTAGTGAGGGAAGAGCAACAAATACCAGATAAAAGCTAAAGGTGCTAGACTGACTAGTATCTTTAACCAAATGTTAATTAACTCATCAGCTAACTCTCAGTATAAAATCTTTTTCCTTGTTTAGAAAAGCTTGGGAATCAAATATTCATCATGCAGCTCTGAGTCATAAAATAGGCTGTGAACCTTAGAGCCTGGTCCTGGAACAGTTCCCCGTGTTCTGCTCTTCTCTTGGAGATATTCACCAGATTCCTCTGCAAAGGTGGCTACGTTTTGCCAATAGGTAAAGCAAGAATTGTCTGTGTATGTCAGAAGCAGCTTTAGCAGTCTCCAGATGCAATGTGCTGTGCAAGCATGAGTCATTATTAACACCAGCACTACTTTCATTTTGTTCCTTTGGAGAACTGCATTGCTGTTTCTAACATGGCACATTCCCTACCTGTCCCTGTAAAGTGGCACGCAGCTGTTTCAGACTATAGTTATGGAAGGAATACATTCCCAAACGTTTCATTTCCATCAATGTTCTCTTTAATTGCAGCACATTGCTCAAAATAAAACCAATCTGTAGAATTCTGAAATGGCAGGACTACACACCCACACCAAAACCTTTCCCGGATAATTGCATTTACTTTCTGAATAGAGTTTTCAAAGAGGCACAAGTCCTCAGAGCCATTTTTAGGTAAAAACATGCAAAAAGGTGCTGATAAAACCTTCATAAATAGCATCCATTTCCCTGCAATGCAAAAATTTTGGAAAAACACTGTTTAGCAGAAACAGGGCCAGGATAAAAAGAAACCCAAAATGTCACAAGCACTGTAAAGAGAATGACAAGTTAGCAAAATTCTGAATGCCACCTGATGCCCACAAAGGAAATCCATCAAAGTCACACAAAAAAGCACCTCTAACACCCAACTTCTATGTGACTTCTGCTCACATCAGCCTTTTGCAACAATCTACCCCACTGGCTTTGTCTCCAGACTAGAGTGAGCAAAGCCAAGTACCTGCAAGCATTCAGGAGCACAAATGAAGAATTAAAAAAGAAGCTAAGAAATAAAGCATGAGAAAGCCTGCAGACTGCTGAGACTTTTTCATGCCAAAGAAAAATATGGGGAGGAAACCCTGCTTTCTTTTGCCCTCTTTTCCCCAGGGATACCATTAGAACAGTGAATTTCAGGTCTGTGTAGAGCACGCTGTGTATATAGCAGAGAACACACAGGGAACTAACAAAAGGTATTTGTTAGCTAATGCATGGTAGCTCTGTCAGGATTAATTATAATCACTGGAATGATTGAGTTTACAAACTAAAACTCTCGACAAGTTGATGGTCATCCAGTGTCACTTGGTGGAGTGACCTTTTATGATGAGAACTCCAAGGCTGGCTTGGAAAGTCACCTGGGGAATACTCTGAGACACTGCAGACAGGCAGTAAAGCCAGGGCTGCCAAATCAGTACCCCACAGCACTCCCAGCTCAAAGGTGTTGGAGCATGTTTTCATCTTCCCTTATACAGTAGGTGAGACAGATCATCATCACAGGGCACAGCCCTTTTAATACATGGAAAACAGAAAGGACAAGCAAGCCAACCTTCAGAAGCTCCTCTGATGTAGGCCTGTCTTGAGGAATTTTCTGGAGGCAAGAATCTACGAAGTTTCGAAAATAATCAGACCTGTGTCAAGGAGAGATTAAAAAAACCCACCTAAGTTAACAACTCAGTTTAACTCATTGAGGAGTCAAGATCCTCACATCTGGATGCTTGTAGCTCCTAGGCCAAGGACTGTGGTTCAGTAAACCATAATTAGGACGTTTTTAACTTTTGAAATTAGTTTACTGTATTTGCTGTTTTCAAAAGACAGTTGTTGAGGCTGGGAGGCACAAAATGTTACTACTGTGCTTTATTCTTCCAAAGTTTATGCAACAGACACTTGCCACACACAAGCTGTGTCTTCATCTTGCAAAGCAATACTTCAACAAAACAGGATTTAGAAACTGACAGTGTGGTTTGTGATAAAAAAACACTAAAACCCACAGTTTTGGCTAGCTTGGGAGCTTCAAAAGTTTACTGACCCATGAACGGAATTTTTTACAGGATCTTAAGTTCTTCCAGCAGCCTGTCCTGTTCCTACTACACTGAAGAGTCTCAAATGTATCTTTGGTAATTGGTCAATTTTGTATATGAAATGTATAGTGAATCTAATGAGAACCTTCCAGCTCACATCCTCCCAACAGGACTCCAGCCATTTCAAGAACTCAGTGTGACAAAGCACTCCATTTACAGCGATCCCCTACAACATTCCTCCCTCAGCAATACTCACCATTCATTAGACTGTAGTGTAGGGGATTCATTCTGCGCTATGTGATATAAGGCACTCATTGCGTTCATGTTAAACAAAGGAGGCTTCCTTTCCGCTGCACACAAGAGAAAAGAAGTTTTTATATAGGGAGATAGTCTCATGTTGTTGCTCTCTTTTCTTTTTTTTTTTTTTTTCAGTTTACATCCCTTTAAAAAGAAAACCACATCAGCAAAATCCCTACTGCCTGAACATGGAACCCCAAACCAACCCTACCCTGCAATCAGACAGATATGTTGGCATACATCCTGTGCCATTGCAGAAGATGAAAGCCCTTTGAAGATCAAATGCCTTGTCCTCTCAAGCTTTTAAATTACGTGGTTTATCATAGTTGAGTTCTCTGACTCATTGTAATGTACTAAAATAGGAGTAAGTTAACAGTAAGCTCTATACTGGGTGTTTAGCCACTAAGCATTCTTGGTTTCATACACCCCCCCCTTTGTTTTTTTTTAATCTACAGTTGCTAAAAAGCTAAGAAATATTTATTTCTAGCAGGACAGCAGTGATGAAGAAAAAGCTGGTTACAAGAACCATCAAATCACACTTAACTGACTAAGCACATGGGCAGGAAGTCAGCAACAGGCCAACTCTTTATACTATTTTGAGAGTTGCCTTCTCTTTGGCTCTTCTCTCTTTCAAGCTTGTGTTACTCTTATAGACTGACACAGCATGAAAGCTTAATGAGGAAGGAGATGATCTCACTGTAACAACAAAATTGAAGCTTCATCAGAATGTTTATGGGGCAAACTTTATAAAGCTCAGCCTAGCCATAAACATTCCAGAGAAGCTGGTCAGGCCACGAGGACGTTCCTACACTGAAATGTACTGTACTGGAAATGCAACAGAAAACTTTCCTTCCTCAAAAAAAAATAAACAAGGAAAAGAATAATGCTAGTTTTCTTATTCTGCTCCTCAGTTCTGAGCCGAATAGTAGCACTGAACTATGGATCAGAGATCATGGCTCACTCATGGCTATGGCAGGATGGACTAAGCCCTACAAATTCCTCAGAATGGGTAAACTAAAGACTGTAGTCTTTCCTCAAATGCAGCAGTTTACCTCCTCTAATCTGTCAGATAACTAGTTGCTGCTATCAAGGATCAGACTGATTATTCATTAAACTATTTTAACTGACTGTTCTCTCTAGCTTTTTTTCTTAGCTCACCTGAATAAAATAAAAATCTTCTGGAAACCCTGCAACTGAGCCCTCAATAAGACTATTTCTAAGACTAAGTGATAATTTGAGAAGACTACCAGACATCTCATTTTCCTGCTGTCTTCCCATGCTTACTCAAAGCAACACAAACGAGCCAGGCACACGGACCCAGCCTACACTGCTCTGCTGTCCTGACCTAGTCTCACCTCCCACCATGCCAGCAGCCGTAGACGAAGCCCAACACGCTTCATCCTGCAAGAACGCTGCGTGCAGGACTCCCGGGGGTGTGGTGGCCATGAGCTCACCGCATTCCTGGAGCCCTGCAGCCAGCCAAGTCTCCTTACTCCACTCAGAGCAGGATTCTGTCATGACAGTCACACCCCTTCAACTTGCTTTATGTTGGCAACAACAACAAAAAAAAAGAACAACAAAAAAATCTCTGCTCTGAAGAAAGAATCTATTTTGCGTCCTGGAAGAAAATGAAGTTGACAGTTTGGAATGCCAGACAGCATTTTTAGCTAAACTGTGCAGTTCACATGGATTAGTGTGTTCCTGAGAGCTCTCACTGCCTGGCTGGGCTGCTCCTGCACGGAGGTCGGGTTGGAGCACGAGCAATCAGATCTGACAAGGATGGGAGGACAGCCTCAGGTGCATGGGAGCAGCGGCGTGCATGGTGTGCTTCAGCGAGGGCGTTCTTGTTCCAAGAAAACACGACGTGTTAAATTTAAACGGAGCGCCATACTAACAATGTCCCTTTAAACTGACATCCTGCTTTAAAGGGTCTGTTCTAATGGCAATGCCATCATTTCTTTAGGCTTTGAATTTCAGGCTACCACTTCAAAATTGGATTATTTTGTATGTTTTCCTTTAATGGGAAAAAAAAAAAATCTATTCAGAAGTGACAACACACACTGAATACAGCTTTGAAGTTGTCCACTTTTCCAGAACTTCATCACTGCAGAATCTGTTAATATATCTTAAATTTTCATGGAAGCAACATCAACTTACAGCATTAAATGTATCTCCACACTGGTACCTTTAATGGTTCTAAAGCTGTTCAGCAATTGACTGTTTTTCAGTTCAGAAGTTAACTGCCTCTCCCACAGAATGTGAACATCCTTAGTGATATCTCTTGGCTACTCTCTTTGTCTATATAACACTTTTCTTCAGGCAATGAAAACACCAGTTCCATAAACATCAAACTGGTGACTTGGTCTTGAATTCTAGAAAGCATGTTTAGCTCTTTTCTCTAAAACTGAGGGCCCAGAGAAACCAGGACAAGAAAGGGAGCACAAATCTTCTGCACTGTGATTTGGCTGAGTAAGTTCTAGGTATTAAGTAACTACATTTTGATTTTTTCCAAAGGAAATAACTTACCTAACTCAATACAGGTAATTCCAAGAGACCAAACATCTACTTTGCCATCATACTGCCCTTCATCCATGGCTAAAATCACTTCTGGGGCCATCCTAAGAAATGAAATTGGTGCTTAAAATAGGCAACGGAACACATTATCTTCATCAGTACCATCTTCATGACCATGGGATGCTGGGAACAAAGCCCAGGCACCCACACTAGTGCAGGCCTGCAGAGGCTTTGTGATGCTCTCCTGTGCTTTGCCCAGCTCTCCATTTATGAGTATCACCACCTTCTTGCCCTCCCACATTTCCAATAGTTTAGCTGGCTGACCAACTCTGGTGAAATAATTATAACATGCAGTTGTGTAAACACTACAGATTAGGTGTAAGAGATCAAAAGCATACAAGGGATCTGCAAAGGGGTTGGTTCAGTGAACCTGGCCTTTCCTATGAAAGAGAAAACACTTCAGTTATTTCAACAGCCAGACGCAGTGAGAATACACGAATTGTTCAAACCACTGGGGGGAGTGATTAAAATATATTACAGATGATTCAATCCCACCTCTACCACTTTAGTCAGTCTAACTAGAACAGCAAAATATTTTTATTACTTTTTGTGAACTACAAATACAGGGATACACAATTTCTGGGAACTCAGAGCCGACTTACTATTTAAACTTTTTTTTCCTAACAAAGTACATTTTATCACCAGCACAACTTGGAAGATTTCAAAGTTAGCTCCAATAAGACCAAGTACATTAAATAGCCAATACATGATCCTTTCACTTCACAAGGCCAGAAATAAGTAAAACTCTTGGCTTACCAATATGGCGTCCCCACAAATGAGTTGGCAGGAGATGCTATGGAAGCAGACCCAAAGTCAGCAAGTTTCACCTGTCCTGGCTCTGTCAGCAGGATGTTCCCTGCCTTGATATCTCTGGTTATAGAACACAAGTGTCAGTATTACTCCTCTATAAAGAAGAAAACTCTCTGTTGGACAGACTACAAAACACACCAATATTCACATGTTCAAGCTGTAAAATACTCACATTTCCTCCAAACACAAATTCTTTAACCATTAGGCCAATTGCTAAAGTGGCCCTTGATTTTGGAATCTTTTGTCTTAAATGTTAATCTTAATGTCTGCCTTAAAAATAAACTTTAAATGGCACAACACAATAAGCTTCACATACAGTTCAGCAAAACCTTCTGAATCAAGTATGTCTTTTATCAATATTTTTTAAGAAGACAGAATAACGTAACTATTCAAATTCTTTATCCTACTAAAAATGCAGCAGCTACTTTAAACACAAAGAACATTTGCACCCCAAACTTACTGTGTGCTTCTCAACATGTGTGTTTGTGTAAAACTAATTTTTCAAGAATTAGTGCTCTCCCTGCCCCAGCATTCTTGGCCTCGCAGTTCCTACAAACTGTTTGGGTGCACTTGCTATTCACTGCTTCAGGGACAATCAGCACTGGATCACGGACTGAAAAGCTTAGCAGATTTGAAGGAATTCTGCAGAAATTATGAACACCAGCTGTAAGAGAGTGCATGTGCAGATACAGAGCTTGCTAGTGTTTAGACTACTATAAATGACTCGTTCGAGAGGATATGGATACTGGGAAATGAAAATCTCTGCTTCCAATGTTGAATTTGGGATGGAGGGGATACAATCAACAAAACAAATTACCTGTAAGTGTGTATGAGACAGCAAAAGTATAACCACTTACCTATGGATCATATTGTGAGAATGCAAGTATGCTAATCCCTGGAGAGCACCATGGGTAATTGCTGCTATTTCCACTTCTTGCAATGGCTTTTTATGAACTTAAGGAAAGAATTTATGTGAAATTCAATATTACAGAAAACAATACAGTTTGCAGCATGCAAGTGAGTACTGTTAACAATGTAAACAGAAATACTAAAAGTTTATTTTCACTAGGTTCAGTATGAGAAGCAGACGTAAAAATAGTTCACATTCTATAATCAGATGTAATCTTCTAACTGTAAACCTGCAGCTATTTACTACAAAAAAGACCATTCTCCGACCATAAACTACATTCCTGTCAGTTCTGTGACCATTCTCCCAAGTAACTACTTGAGACTCAATATCCAGTTTTCCATCAATGAAGCGAAACCCCAAACCCCAGAACTTTGCAGCAATTCACACACAAATAAATGGTAGCAACACAGATGAGATTCTGGGCGGCTCAACTTTTGGTCCTGAAATGCTTCTAGCAAGGAAAGGAACAACTTACTGGCCACACAAATATCTTCCAAGAAAGTTTACTATTAGAAAAACAACCATTTAATGAAAGACCTCATCGAGCCAAACCCTAATACTGCTGTAGTGCTATTTTAGTCAACAGGCCTACAGTTGTTAGTAAGCATTAGGATCAAGAGCACGGGTTTTCAGAAGTAAATCTTGAACTGTCATGGCAGGAGAACCTAAAACTCAGAAGCAAACAAATAGCTGACTGACAACTTTAAAATAATATGAACCAAGGAAAACTAAGCACCTGGGAAAGCCAATATTCTACAGAAAAACCACTACAGCTATGAAAGAACTTGACAAACTGTGCCTGTTCATACACACTCTGGCCCCAAATAAAACTATATACTCAGGGAAAATTCTGTCATGCTGTAACCTCCTAGTTCAGTACTCTACCTCCAACCTTCCATCAAATAAACATGTGTGACTTACCTTCTAGTAAGTCTGATGCTGATCCTAAACAATACTCCATAACAAGCTGTTATAGGAAGAAATCAAAGTAGTTAGAAAATCTGTAATAGTAAATAGATGTTTTCTAGACTTGTATGGGGAAATCTAGAACTAACTCCTGGAGCACACAGTGCAGGCTGCCATAACAAAACAAGCATTGCTTGTACCATAAACTCCATCCCAGCACTGTCACACTGACCCCTCCCACAAGTACAGCTCTAACTGGAATTGGGCATAACCCTCCTGTGTAAGATACCAAACAGCACCCCTTGTAAGGCAGGCAAAAGCACATTCATAACCAGTTAGGTATTGTATTACATATCATATTTTATATGCACATACTTAACAGGAATGTTAAATTGCACTTAACAAGCTTATCAGAGTATTAAAGGGCTATTTAGGGATTTACTTAAGATTCTGTCCCAGTCAGACTTCAAAAAGAGAAACTAAAACTTTGCCCTACAGCTTTATTGAAGCTAATTCACAAAACAGTACTTACAACTTAAACTATTAGTTCGACAGTATGATTTCTCTGGTACACTGCACTACAAAACTTTATCAATGATGGGTGTACATTAGTTCAAATACTCAGTTCATCAAGCTAAATACACTAGAACAGCAACACTTAATCTAAGCAAAAGGGAAAATATCCTTAAATCTTGGTTCCAGAAAGTACATTCAGTTTTGCTGAGCACCTGTAAGGCCCTTGGCTCTGCTCAGCTCAGTCTGTGCAACACCAATGCTCAGGTGCCTCCCAAACTCCAGCTGGAGAGATTTCAAAGCACCTTTAACCAAGGCAAGAGAAGTGCAGAGCAGCAGATGCTTACCCATGCTGTATGCTCCCGCAGATAGCAGCCTTTGTATTCTATACTGTTAGGGTGTTTTATTCTTTGGAGGAACTTGACTTCCTTAATAATATCCTGCCATTTCTGTAGGGAATAAAAGGAATAGAAAGACTTTATAGAACTGTTGCCTCTTTTTTTTTGGTTGTTGTTATTATGGCATTTAATTATTTTAAGAGGCAAGACTATGCCAAGGTTCAAATCAAAATAAGCTTGTATCAACACCGTGATGTTCACTGCTTAACTCCTCAGCAGACCTACAAAATAAGTTGCTGATCAATTAGGTTGTGTGCAAGGATCTCTCATCAGTGTAATGCTTTATATTTATATGTGTGCATAGGATATACTGGTAAACACTTAATATCTGAGCAAGTCCTCAAAAAAGAAGTGATCCTCTCTTAAGGGATACCATTTCTGTTGTCAAATCAAACATACACCCCGACCTGAAAGAGATGTGGGTGATAAGTGTCCTTCAGCAGGATCAGCTGCCTCTCTCAACTCTTGTTACTATAAAGACCTATCCCTACTAGTCACTATATTACACAGGATGAGGCTCCCTTTATCAGCTGCCAACTATCTGACTACATTCTTGATATTGTTTCTCTATTAGTAGTTTAATCTTTACAAGGGCAAATTTAAAATGAGTTATCTACTAGATAAGGGAATGGTTCTGCCAGAGAAAAAATACAAACAGATAAATAAAGCCAGGTTTATAATAAGGGGAGCTTTGCGAGTGCAACTTTAAAGTACAGAAGAGGCCAAAATGTCAAGTTCCAATGTGTGTCCAAACACTGACACTGCTTCCCTTGGAGACCTCCGAGTCCCTCCATGTGCTGCACATCCACGTCTCCTCAGGCAAGAAAGGCAAAACTCTGAGAGTGCCACAGCAAAACTACAACTACCAGAAAGTATCTTCAAAACCAAATGCAGTAGCTGAAACCATTTAAGTATGCAGCTGTCAACATGAGAGTGTTGACACTGCAAATGTTTTTGAGCAAGAGTATCAGTTCTGAAGTTAACCAGGGGTAGAGAAACCTCACCCAACACCGAAAGGCTCAAAAGCTGTTTTCCAGGTCCTGTTAATCTCTCAGCACACTCTTCCTCAGGTGTTGGTATGTGGAGAGTATTCACAGAGGGACAGAGGGCACACCTACTCTAAGGATTTGGAAAACACGTGCAAACCCCAAGTCCTACTCAATAAAAATTTTAGGGTTAGAGAAACACACAAAACCAGGGAACACAGAAGCCCACAACCGAGGCAGCTGATTGACTAAGTCAAGCATTTCTCAACACCAGAAATGCTATAGAATGACACAGGGCAGCTATAACAAACTCTCACTGACACTGGAGTGACTTAGCTGCCTTTTACCTTCAGCCTCAAAGGCCTTGAGGTACTAAGCAGTAAAAGCCAAACCAAGAAAGCACCATGCTAAACTTCTACATTGGGAAGAGAGAAGTGATGTGTTAGTCAAGAAGTATTCATGACTTCCTGCATTAAAAAAAGCTCCAAGACCACATTAAGAGCACATTTTTCAACGGTTTTAAACTTATTTTTAGTATAAAATATGACCTTATTTGAGAGAATAGTTGTTCCCACCAACGATAAAATCTTATTATGAAACCAAAGTAAATACAAATGATACCAGAATGCCCTTAATCAATTTTCTTTACATAGTCTAGATCATAACTCTAGAGAACTTCTGAACATAACAAATAAATACAGACGTAAAATAGAAAGTGTTTTAATCCTAGTCTTATTACTTTCTTGAAAATAAAGAAACATACGCATTGAAGACAAACAAAAGCTATTTCTGAAGCATGCACAGTTTGTTTCATTCATGTGAATAGAGTATTTATAGCTCACAGTAATTAAAACAGTAGGACAAGTAGCAAGTACAAATTATTCTTTCATCAGTACACAGTTAAACAAGTCACCGCAGTGACAAAACACAAACAGGCATAGCAAATTTAACTCTGAAGCTAGAATTCAGGACTGCTGGAGAGACCCTGCCACCTCTACCTCCTACACAGACATACACACACACAGGGAGAGGAAGGAATAGTTCAGCTCCTTGGAGTGCAGATGATCAATACACAAAAGGCAGGCACAGAAAGCAATGAGCTGTTAGTCGAACTCATCGGAGCAAAACTGCTGCTAAGACTGGAATATGGAGAATGGAGGGAGGGAACCATAAATGCCTTGGACAACATGCTTACAACAAATACTCCTGTTGAAAAATCATGCCATGATTTGATAGATGTTATTTACCAGAAATAATACCAAATCAGCTGCTCGTGTCATCTCGGGCTTTTCAAGAATCTGTATTAGCACTTAAATGTTTCAAGTATAAAATCAACTATCTCTGCTAAGCATCCCAGGGAAAGGAGACACATCTGAGGTGGCCATGAAAACACTGAATGTCTAAATCTCAGAGGCCCGCTTCTACAGACCCCTCTGCAAAGACTGCCTTAATGCCTGGCTCTGGCAGTTCCTCTGGAATTATGCTGCTGTTCAGATTTTCACACTCACTCATTCATTCACTGCTGTTTTGCCTTTGTTTCAGCTGCTCATGAGCACAGTCATTCCAGGGAGGGATGCATTCTGCCTCACTAATTTGTACAAGCAAGGCTCCCTCTGAAGCTCTCACTACTGCATCCATTCCTATTATTCCTTTGTCCAGGAAGCAACATGGGGTTTTTTTGAAAGGTATTTATGATGGAACATTTAAGGACAATAAGACACCAACATACAAACCCATCATTTTTAATTTTCTTTTTTTCCTGTCAACGTATTTATGTGGTCCCAAAAACAGCCCTTTGTGTCTGAAAGAAGAGAGTCCTACCCATCTTTTTCAGGAGCAGATTACACAGAAATACACTGTGAACAGTAAATTAATTTGTTTTGTTCACACAGTACCCTTATTCACCTTTACAGTTATAGAAAACATTTCTCCTGCAGGAGCCCAAGCTAAATAAAATAATCCCATACAGTAATTATTTGCAATGATCAAGGTTTGATATACAACATGTTCTACATACCTCATTGGACTGCTTCCCACTATATGACATTTTCTTGATGGCCACCACTTCATTGGTGCGCACATCACGTGCCTGTAACAGGAAAACACGATCCATCAGATTCTTCAGGCCCCAAATTTCCATAAGATGCAAACCACACACAGTCATAAAACAATCTCTATTCTTAGTTAACTTCTGCAGAGCATTAAACTAAATATCTTCCAAGGGGTGTGACTGCTGCAAGAATTAGAAATTTCTTTCCAAAGTGAAAGATCACCCTCCTGTCTGGGACACAAGGTGTGACATTTTTCCATGCTCAGCATCCACCAGGTCTCTGCAGGAGTCAAGCATTGTGACTTAAACTAAAAATCACAGCTAATAAAAGCAGCTCTGATTCAGGTAGAAGGGATTTTCCCTAAATCAACTTCTCTCCCTGCCCAGGTCCATTCCACATAAAACAGAAGCAAGGCTCAGCCATCCAGTTCCATTTAAACCATATGGAAAGATGCCACATGATACACTGGAGATACCTGCTCCAGACACCGGTGGCTTTCTCCCCAGTGCTCCCAAAAAATAGCTTTTGTGTCTTAAAGAAAGGCAGATGATACAGAGAGAGATGGCAGCAATCCAAGTGACCCATCTTCAGATGAGACTTCCCAGATTCATAGTATTGTTATTTACACTGCACCATAAATGTACATAGTTTTTCACACTTCAAAGGGAAACTTCCTGACTTCAGACAGCAACAATGCAAGGCAAGAACCAGACAAGAAGCTTTGTTTAATTCAGCAGCAAAGCAAGGGCTCATTCCCCATGGCAGGAGGAGAGGCAGTACCTTGCAGGAAGGATGGCTCCAGACAAGACCCCAGATTTCCTCTGTTAGAGATTTCAGCAACACAGGAGGGTGGTGGAGGAAAAGACCTCTGAGTCTCTCTGATAATAATAATCAACTTGGACATGAAGCCAAATGATATAAATCAGAATAATGTGCACCACAGCATTCACTGATCACTGATGAAAATGCTGATTTTTAATATATTTGTACTATCAAGCAGAGCCTACCAGAACATGGATTAATGAAGTACTAGGGCTCTGCCTTTAGTAAAAAAATTTTTCAGTCATGTTTTAATTCTGCTGTTCATTAAAGAGATTCCCAGAATTCCCTGTCAGTCTTCATTTCAACTGATTATGATAAGCTTGAACCAATACTATTTTTACTTTTCTTTATTTGAGGGGATCCTCTCACTGAAGTACCTGTTAGGTTGGGTGGGGGTGACTGTTTTTGTTAAGACAAAAATGGTGGAATAAAATTCTGACTCCTAGATCTTTACCAATTAGAGACAATCTCTGAAACATTCAACTGGGTGAAGAACTGCCAATAAAACAGGGAATCAAAATACTACAGTCAAGCAGAAGGAACCCAGCTCTAACAAAAGAGAGTGGGTTATTCTTCTGCTCCATCTGCAGTGTTCCAGTGTAGTAGGTTTCCTGTGTCAAGCAAAAGCTATTATTACACTGCAGAGCAGGGAGTAGGGTAAGGATAATACCAAAAATGATTCAGAGGTGCCAGACTTGCAGTTTCTAAGAAACTAAAACCATGAGGTGAACCAGCAAAATTCACATCAATTAAGAAAGGAAAAAAAAAATAAAAGGAACTTTCTGC
Source organism: Callaeas wilsoni (assembly GCA_013398955.1). Taxonomy (NCBI): domain Eukaryota; kingdom Metazoa; phylum Chordata; class Aves; order Passeriformes; family Callaeidae; genus Callaeas; species Callaeas wilsoni. Next base: position 31,394 of record VWPU01007924.1, on the reverse strand, counting down.
CATTGAAGGATGCAACAGAAACAGACAGGAGTAAGATCAATATATCATTTATTGTTGGGATCACTGCTAAAAGGGAAGGAAGATGGGTACAACTAACAGTGAAACACTAAGTTCTATTTTAAATAAGGCAGGGGAGATATCAGGGTTATATGGATTTTCTATTGGGTTATTACCCCTACACCTATTTATCAACCACATTTTTTGGTGCAGGCTGTATACCATGAAAGCTGCCTGCAGAGAGGATGCTCCGCATCAGAAAACCCGAGCAAACAACACCTGACAGAGTTTGCTGAACCCCTACACTCCTGGAGAGGGAGAACTGTCCTGGCTGACACCGCGGAAATATTAAAATCACAGAGTTTCATTTGCTTTTTTTAGTTTCCCTGTGATCTTGGATAATTGAAAAAACAGTTCCTAGACAAAAGCCAAGAGGATGTGCAAGGCTAGCTCCCTTAACCATCCAAATGAACAAGGCTTGTTTATGGCAGACATGTATGCAGCTATATTCTGCTTTCCTCCAAAAACTCCACACAAAGGATCAACATCTGGTGACCAGAGTAGCTTCAGCATTGATACAGGCAAAGTATGCAAAAAAAAGAGTGGAGTATGTCACTGGCTTCAGTAATATAATTTAAAGCAGTTATTAACTATAATCCAATATTAAATTAATTAGAGAAAGTTTAATTGTTTGCAGTAGCAGAATCAAAATCTTGTTAAAGAAACTTAAGAAGTTTTATTTCTAGCTTTACAGAGGAATAAAGTACTCAAGAGAGAGACTCCCCCTGTTTTAGTTCTTCATGCTTATTTAATTCACATTAAATTTCCCTCTCCATGTTGTCTCTCTCATCTTTTGGGCTTCTGTTTGACGGATGAGGCCCATTGCATGGAACAGTTTCAGATTCAAGATCTCAGAACCATTAGTAGTAAAAAAGATACAACACAAAACTTATAGGTTTAAACTTCCTAACACAGAAACAGCAATGGAGTACCTTTATCAGAAACACTCTCTTGACAAAAATGAAGCCCCCTCATGGGCTGGGGTTGTGTGATGATGCACTGCTTACACTTGTCTTAGGCAAGTGCCAGAGGTACTTTCTGACAAAGAAGCACAATCCAAATGCCAGCAAGTAATTGCACTCTGTAGTGAGTAAATACCGATCTATAATGAACTGGTGATTTTAAATGGTGGGAGGAAAAGAGAAAGAACGGCTAGAAACTAACGACCTCTGAGCTGCAATGCTTTGGAGAAGGAGCTGGTAATGGGCCATCAGCCCTTACCACAACGACAAAGTTTAAGCAGGCTACAAATACCCCACGGCAGCTTCCTGCTGGATTTGGGAATGCTGCTTGCATCCAGCTCACAGGCTACCTGCAGCTGCATTTCGGGTTTCCATATCTGTGTGGTCCATGCATGCCTCTGAAAGATAGAGTCTTCCCAAAAAACTTCCATAATATTTCAATAATATTTCCACATAGCAGGAAGACACGTTTGTCACTTCCCTCCTTTTATATTCACTCTTTAACCAAAGTGAGTAAATGAGGTGAATTTAAGGCCGCAGGTGAGTATTGTTTCGTTAGAAAACACTTCCTCCCCCAGATCTGTTCCCAGACAGTGGTGGCTCATAGTTTTAAGCAGGGAACAAAATTAAGAAGCTTTTCCTAATTAGTTCATCTGTGCTGCATTAAATTTGTGCTGGAAGGTTCCCAACATGGTCTGCTGCAATTATTAACACTGAATAGGCATCTCATAAAATAGTGACACAAATGGCTTTCTGAAGGAAAATTGGCAGGTTTGGCCACACCTCCCGTAATTATAAACTGTGAAAAGGTTTTCTGAGGAAAGTGTTTTTTAATGAAGGCCCCACAGTATTTGGTTAACACACAGCAACCTGCACTGAGGTTACCATGAGGATCCCACTGCCAGTTGAGCTATACAAGCAGCCTGAGAAAAATTCTGCTGTCCAGACGCTCCTGTCAAGTAAGTTTTATGCAGATGGATACTGGGATTCTTGCCTGCAGAAGGAATGGATGTGACAGGACAAATGACAACAAAAGTACCAACACTCAGGTGTCAAACATAAAGAATGGCTTTAAGGGAGCCTGGGGGGATGCACAAAGGGGGAGAGAACTCAATTTCTCTCAAGGAACAAGAGGTGATAAGGAGATGATCAGACCAAGAGAACTGCACTGCCAGTCAGAATTGATGGAGCAGAAGTCCATGTTTTAATTTGCACATAAATCCCTGCTTGCAACATAATGATGCACCTAAAAGCACCGGGCAAGGACCAAGTTGCCAGGAGTTGTTTGTATGCAAACACCTTGCAGAGACTGCAAGTTTGTGAAAGGATTGAGACCTTACAGACACACAAGATAACATCTCTGCCCCAAACATCACACAAAAAAAGTCACAGTAGCTTCTTTTCCTCACTATGTTCAAAAAAGTCTACACCCACAGTTTAAAAAGAAACACAGCTGAAAGTCACAAGTCATGGCGCTACTTACAAAATAAACTGCTCCGAAGCTTCCATGGCCAATCTCTCGGAGATCTGTGAAGAGCTTTTCTGGATCTTCTTTGAAGAAGAGCTCTGCAATTTCGGGGTCCTTCAGGCTGCCCGCTCGGCTGGTTGATGGCATCCTGCTGGGCAGTCAGCCGACCGACTATCTGGGTTTAAAGTGCTGCTTCAACCCTTGGCTCATCTGTATGAATGGAGCCTCTTCAGCATGGATTACTGCAAGAAAAAGATTGCAATCCTTCAGTGATTATCCTCTGCTCAAAGAGCCCTAAACAAGCCACAGCAAAGCAGCTTCCACTTCCTCCAGAGCAAGCAGCCTTGGTGTGTGAAGCAACACACCCTGTGTGCTGGGATAATGTCACAGCCCCACTGTGACACCAGCCAGGCATTTCTCCAGGACAGAAACCAAAATCAAAACACAAAATGAGGCGCATTGCATGCTCCAGCATCTGCTCGATCACCCGCAGAGCAGTCAAGAGAATCTCTGACCTACAGCACCGACCAGTTCATCACCAGTGAGTCCATATTACCGTGACACCCTCCCACTGAAGAGTTACACCCACTGTGTCCTAAAGAATTGTTTGGATTTTGTGATGTCTATCCCAAAGTGCCTGTTCTTCAGAGGTTTACTTGCAAAGCCCTTCTTCAGAGAAACAGCACCCAGAACAGGAGATACCCGATTCCACACCCAATGCTCTTCCTTCTGCTCCTCTTCCTTCTGCTCCGCTTCAGCAGAGGCAAACACACATTTAAACTGTGACTGGCACATCAGACAATGGACAATGGGCCATTGGCGAAGACCTTCTTCAGAGGAACTTGCAACTTCAGACACAACTGGGAATGTATAAAATTCTTTCTGTCTGCACCATGAGTTTGCTTTCATTTACTACAAGCTTTGTGTCTTGGAATCTATCCAGAATAAAAGTATACCGTTAAGTTGTGCTAAAATCTTACTGTATCTTCTCAACAAGTGATGCCAAACAACCACTACAAGTAAAAAGCCATTTTCTTTTCCTATTAAAGAGAGGTGTTAGGATTTCCCATCAAATCCCTGAAAATTATCACCAATAAAAACAATTCTGTCACTGGCAAACAGCTAATCACACATCTCACTTCTTTCCAAAAAAAATCTGTCTGGCCAAGACTTGTGCTTTTTTTATTTCTATTTTGTATCTCAGATTTGTTTTTTAAAAAAGCTGGAGTTTTATTTCCATTATGAAGATGTGAAAGACAACAAACCTGAGTTTAACCGACACATCAGAAGGCCCTGTCCATTTCTCCTCCCTTTCTGGACACTGTAAGCTCCACCTTACTCCAAGCCTCTAGACCATCAATGAATCATTTGTTTTCCAGTCCCTGTAGAGCAATTCCTGCAAGGATGGAAAAAGACATATTCCTGCATGTTTGTGCTCAGTGGTTCCCTTCTCTGGAGAGCTGCAGCATGTGGAAGTGCCACAGCCTGCCTGCTCCTTGTTAAGAGACCTCCCAGCATTGCTGCACAGCCTGGCTGTGAAACACAGCCGAGATGCACCCGGCTGAAAACTCCGCAAGAGTCTCCAGTTTTTCTCAGGAAGACATGCATGGGACAGAGAAGGCGGGGAAGGAAAGCAAAATCTAGCATTTTCCTCCAAGCAGTCAACATTTAAAGAGATTTATAATGCAACCCAGAATGTGTTTCCGTGATAGCCCGCTCTCAGGGGATAAGGAAAAGCCGACACTGAAATCCCAGTGGTGGACCAAATAGAAGAATATAAATGCACACATACAGAAAATATGCAGCTGCTCACAACTCTGCCACACTGCACTGCTGAGCACACACACATTTCCTATCGATGCAGGATCACTGCAGGAGCCTTGGAACAACCAGCACCTGCACACAGCTGCCAGTGAGGCCGAGTGGGATGCTCAGGAACGGGACTGCGATATCCCCACCTTCCCTTGCATAACACAGTAACTAATACCGTGTGGGAAGGGAAATAATTAGCTCCAGCTCAGCCCATACCTGAAGCACACTACATTTATGAAAGCTGGAGGAAAAGTGGGGGTTTTGTTATTTTTCTTTCTTTCTTATAAATCAACAATATTCCACTTGATTCCAGCTCTAGCGAGCACGTAACACTGAAAGACAACTGTTTCACATTTACGGCCCCCAACAAAACAATAGACAAAAAGCATGTCAGAAAAGCAAGAGAAAGGAGCTGGGGGAAGGGAGCTGATAACCAGAGCACACTCAGTATTATTGAAGGAATGTTTCTTGGATCGACGGTAATGATGTCATGTTCCATCTTTTAAGAAGCATCAGATTCTTACAAAAAGGACATTGTTGTTCAAAAGCAACTGCTGCAATCCCAGAATGCCCTTTTCCCTACATCTGTTAGTCAGAGGGGCTAGGCTTGGATAAACCTGCTAATATGGCCAAAAGTCACATGTCCCCGCGAGCGAGCGTGCGTGTGAGAGCCAGCGCGAGGGGAAAACCCCGCGCTCGCAGCTGAGATGGATTACAGCCTTCTCCCCCTCCCCACCGACCCCCGCGCCAAACCAGCCCCCAGACTCGTTCTTGGCGTCCTTTCTGAGCATGCCTCTGAAATGTCATCAACAGGAACATTTCTTCCTGCAGCTGAAACTCCTACCAGGCCCACTGACAACACACACAGGTGTGGGACAGGACAGAGCAGAACTCCTCACCTACCGCGATACACCTTAAAATACGCTTTTTTCCCCTTTATTCCCGAGAGCATCAAGACAAATTTCATTATCTTTATTCTCGCAAATAACTGCTGCTTTGAAATGCATGAGAAAAAAAAACATGAGGTATTAAAATCTATTTAACAGAATAGTCACAAACGTGTACATGACACTGTTCTTTAGATGGAACAATAAAATGCATTAATGTAAATTCCATCCATAGAAAGCTTTACACAGTTTTGCTTAATAAAGTGCTCCCATTTTTAGGGATGCCACAATATTAAATTCCCCCACAGTCTTCTTTTTACCCAGACAACAGGCAAAGGCCAGCAGTGCCAGCAGCAGAGCTATGCCTCCTGCCTTGCAGTAATGACACCTGAATGCTGTGGGGAAACGGAAGGGAAGGCAGGAGCAGTGACATGCGAAGCAGTCATTGCATTATTTTAAGTGTACGAAAAATACAGGTGAGACTTAAGATTAAAACAAAATAATCAACCCTACAACTAAATCGCACTGAAAATTAAATCACACACCAGCAGGCAGCTGGTTTTCTAAAGTACAGTCAAGCTGCACTTGGGTATTTTACATTCTTCCACCAGTGCAGTCTCTTCGCTACAGGTTTTTTGGATTGGTGCAGCTCTACTGTTAAACACAATTGTTCCCAGTGGATGGGACTGATCGTCTCACTTTAGCTCAAATCAGGTGCTGGATCCCGGCTCTGGCCAAGGAACAGGCACCGTGAATAGGATACAGCATCCTCCGACTGTGCGTGACTATCTACAAGCCACCTTGCAGGCTGCTAAAATTAGAAAAAATAAATTCACGTTTTTTCCTAGGTGTCACTCATACAAAAAGAGAATATTGCACTGCATAAACACAACTACTAGGACTTAGATCAACTCCAATCTTAACCAGTAAGGTGGTGTAGGAACGTGAGGAAGATTCAAAGCAAACCAGGGAATGACCAAGGCACAGGAATGGCCCAGCTCTATTTCCATACAATAGTCTGAACTCACTACACTTAGTGGCTACCATTACTGGTGTAAACGACACCGACTACAGGCCAAAATGTTTTATCAAATTACTTTCATCTGAACAACTACCAGTTAGCAGAAACCACATGCACACATCCACAAAAGTCTATGAATCGATAAGATGTTACATCCCTGTAATTATGGCTATATTAAAGGTACACACACACCCCTCGAACCTCTGACACAAGAAAGCTGAAGATGAGGATGCGATAAGACCTGTTCTCTTTGGAGTTTTCTGCCTCCTGCCATGTCATCTCAAGCTGAAGTTAAGACCCACCCCTGTGACTAACATCCCCTGGGATGCTGCAGAGCAGAACTAGCAAAGCTCGAAATGGTCAGTTGCCATATTTAAAGTGCATATTTCAGTCTTATGCTACACAGACCTCAGAGAAATTAAAATCTGCCCACACTACACTAAACTCTCTGACAGCTGTCAGTGTCACAGGTAGCCATTTTCAGGTAATAAACCATGTACTAAGAGCATGTGCTTGGCCTTCAGTGCAGAAGAGAAGGGAATCACACACTGAGATTATCGCCTGTCCATATTATTTCTCAAGTTCCTATCCGGAAAAACTCGGTGAGTGACAGTGACTAGAAGGTACTTGGTTACACTAAACATGAGATCCAGCAAAGCATTTGTAGTTCCTTAAGATGGTCCAAAAGTTTGCAGAAACCAAATTACACCACACACCTGCTCATAGATGATGAGCACTGAAGAGCAGCACGCTTTGTCCCTACAAATGACATTTCAAGGAACTAACATATCCAACAAGAATATGAGAACCAGAGCTAAACAAATACCATGTGAGCACAAAATGGAAACAACAAACAGATTTCTGCATCCATCATGCTGTGTCTCCCCATTTCACTGGCAACAAGAGCCACATGGACTTCCACAATGGCTAAGGAGGCCAACAGGAAAGCTGTCCTCTATTACTGAACTATAAACAACGTTATTTACAATTCGAGACATAAATCTTGTTTTATGTTATAGTCATCTGGTATCCCATACACTTAGCACAGCAATATCTATAAAAACTTCTCTTTGGTGTCAAACTTAGCTACACTGTGTGTTTTTCCCTGATATAATATATATGACACTTCAAAAACAAACAAACCAAGCAGGAGACCAGTTACAGCCCCTATGATCCTCACAGCTGACATTCTAACAGTAAAGACTAAAAAGTGAATATTCAACACAAAAAACTACTAGTTCTTTGCAGATCTTCTTACTCAAAGTAATAAAAAACCAACCAAAAAACCCCTCGCACCACCAAAAAATCAACTTCTCACGATAACGTAATTTTATTTAAAAACTGATACTTAGATTTTTTTTAAGAATCTGCACTGCATGTAGTGCAAACGGTTGCTAAATTTTAGTGTAATTTTCTCTGGCACGATCTAATGCAAAAGCATCAAGTAAGATGGGGAACGAGTGTCATCATACAACTGTCAAAAATGGGAAAAGGGATTTTCTCTTACTTGCATATGGGTCAGATCCAGAGAGTGTATGAAGCTCAGATTAAATTATCCTCTCAACACACTATTAAAAATTTCCTGAATGGCTTCCAGCTGACACTGAAAATTTCCACAACTATCCTAAACACGATAAATTGAAATATTGAAAGAACTTTTAATTTTTTTATTTTACTTGCAATTATGCCTAAAGTAAGAGCTAGATGGTAAGAATGCTTAAAGAATGATTAGATTATAAGAATGCTTAGAATAATGAATTTTAAAAGTTTCTGTGTAGTATTGAATACTTGACCTGAAAACACAATTTTTTTGGGAAGCAGCAGACAAATCACTCTCCATTTCTACAGACTCTGAATAAAAGCTTGCAAGGTAAAAAAGATGACAGCACTCTAAGAAAAGGAAGAATTTAACCTGGAATGGGAAGTGGAAGGGCTGTACAGTTCAGGGGAACACAGCAGAAAAGATTATGAAGGTCTATCATCAGAAGAAATGAACACTGATCACACTGGGCAGTGCTGATATACATGACTTTAGGAATGACCCTACTTACCCCTGACTTAATTTTGTGATCTGCATTTAAATCAGCCTTTTAAATTTTAGCCTGACAAATTCTATGCACGGAGTTACCTTACCCAGAAAGATATAGGGCAGGGATTACTCACTACAGTCCTATCACTTTATTTACTGTTCCCAAAAGCCAGGTGCCAGCCAGTGGTGGGGCCTTTCCACAAGGGCACAGACAGAGGAGTTCTGTTGGCTTCTCTGAAATTCAGGGAACCTGCAGCCAGTGTGATACTGTCAGATTCAAGATTGTCTTGTATCCATCCTTCTGCACAGCTCAGCAACCACAGAGGGACTCACGTTCATCAGGTCCTTCATGGTTCCTGGGGAAGTACATTCCTGATCACTGCACCACACTTCTCCTTCCAGCAAGCTCGTCAAAACTATATACACTGGTTTTTAGTGCTGTGCATTTCTTCAAACCTCTTTTAATTCAGGCTCTGCTCCACCCAGTCAGCTCTTTTTTCCCTGTTCTGACAAAAGCAGAGTAATTCTCAAGGGCCTTAACATGCTCTGAACACATGGCAGAAGAGTTACTCTGCTCACAGCAGAAGGTGGCTGTTTCCTTGAATAGCTAAAAATCAGCTTCCTGTCCACTGTCAGTGACCCCAGGCAGATGGCATCAAGACAGCTGTGTTCCAGTGACTGTCACAATGGAAGGTCCATCAGCACCTCAAAACCTCCCACAACAGACAGGAATTGTAGTCCCTTGACTCATGTGAAACTCCATATCACAGACTCCTTGTGCACTTGGCTCAGCCTCTCCCACCAAGCTAACAACATGTTATTTTTCCTCCTCCTAGTTCTGCAATTTGGAATTCTTCCTAGAGTGGCAATTAAGGAAAAAAAAACAAAACCAAAAACCAAAACCCAGAAATGGAACAAGAAAAGGCTGGAGATGCAGCAAGGGGCATTTAACTTCACCCATGCCCTGCAAAGGGGACAAAGGGCACTCAGGAACATTTCCCTTGGGATTCTGCTAACTTACTTTTATCACTTAGTCGTGAGCTACAGCTCAGACAAAAAAATGCTGACAAAGTAATGAACTTGCCTTTCTCTTAATGATCATTCTTTTCAGTACATTTGTTCTCCACACTGGATCCACCAGGGCTGTCAGTCATTAAGGAAAAGGGAGGTGCAGATGAATGACATTCTACAAGAAACTGTTAGAAAAATGTTAAATACTCAGAAAAATATCCAAAAAGCTGTCACCAAACTGATCATCCTAAAATAATGCCAACTACAAGCAGAACAAAACTACCTGGAATGGGATGAGCAAACTGGATTGTGGAAGGTACCTGTGGAGCACAGGAAGCCCCACTGAGATTCTTTTCCCCATTATTTTTCACTCCAAGCTCATGTACATGAGATGCTCCTTTGCTTTCTGCCAGTCCCCAGGGGAAGGGAAAAGCCAGAATCATTTCATCTCCAAGTGAGGCGATCCTTCTGCTGCCAAAGCCTGAAGCAGGTGAGATCTCAGAGCCATGCTGGACACTTCCATCACTTCCCTTAGAGCAGCAAGGGCACTTCACGTGGTCTCTGAGCCCATGTACACCCGTGTAACAAAGTTCTGCCTCCTGCACAGGAACAGAGATCCTCCTCCACAGGAGCTCAGCAAAGAACAGGCATGAAACGCTGTCCCCTTTATCTTTCACATTCCCTCACCTGGGTATTTCTAGAAGGAATAGATTAGAAGGATAAGATGAATCTGCACCTGGATGTAACAGTGAATTCTTGCTATTTTTTGTCTGTGTGAGCATCTATGTGCAAACTGGCTTTTCTTCCCAACTCAAGTACTTCTTTCTTCATCTGACAAGGAACAAGTCTACCATTCCTCTAAGATTCCTTTTTCAATTTCTTTTTAAAAGATTTTTGAGGAATGGTTCTACCCTGAAAAAACCTCTTTGCAGATTTTTTTCCTTTCTCTCTCTGCTTTTCTACTTCTGTTTTTTTCTTTTATTATACTTTTTCACAGAATAGCCTCAGGAAGACACTTTTATGTTCAAGTGCTGCTTGCATTTCTCTTATATGTGTACTTGTAGACTCTGTGCCTTACTTTGATTTCCTCTCAAGATTCTGACACTAAAATGTCCATCATCAACTCCTCGAATTACTTACCCCAGCACACTTTCTGATCTCGCTGAGCTGTTCTGCTTGGGTGTTTACTTTCCAGGAATGTCACTAACAAAAGGGTCAGAAAGTTGCATTTCCCAAACCTTCACTGACAAGCCCAGGATCTTGTGTTTCTGGGCTGGGTGTAAATATTTATTTTTCATTATTTCTACAATCTTTCAAGTTTTCTAAGTAGTGCAAAAGATAACTAACTGGGTAAGTGGGCTCTTGTGTTAAAGATATTCTGAACAAACGAAATCTCTTTTGACAGGTTTCATGTGTCAGTTATAAGCAAACACAAACATACCCAACATTACCTGTAGTCCTGAAAATACTGGTTTTGTTAACTGGCAATTTTTACAATGTCACTCACACCAGATCTACCCTACCACTTAAACAACGTGTATAAAAGACATTACTGATGCAGTTGAGAAAAATTAATGCAAAGAAGCATCTTGCATTTTTTTTTCTACTATTTAAAACAGAATATCCCATGAGATCAAAAATTACACCTACACAATAGCTGAAGAATAGCCAGCATTCATTTCTCAAAGACCAATGCCATGAAAGTTCAAGAAGTGCTCACCATTCCCTGACATAATCAACACTAACATCTCCTGGATGTCTTTGCTTGTGATAGTTGTGGTACATTTATTAAGGTCAGCTCTAAAATTAGTGATTCCTTAGGCTAGCAAAGCTACGAGGAAGGCAACTGGAAAAAATGAAATCTTCTGTCCCCCTTCTTTTGCAACTCATTCAGCTCACAGTCGTTGCCAACTCTTTTCCTTTACTAACATAAAGCATCACATTAATAAACATTCTGTGAGTGCATCACCTACAGCCAACTCTCCGTGGCCACGTCTCTCCAAGCAAGGAGCACATGTTCTAACGGGTCCAGTGTGGGAGATGCTGTGCTGGCAGCACACTGGCCAGGAAGAGGTTAGCAAGAGGCCAGTTGATGAGAGTCAATTAAGTCTAGAGGCAAAAATACTGGGAAACTCCAGCTGCCCATAAAAAAAATTAGTCAGATATCCTAATGGGACTTGAGTTTAAAGAAACCTTTTCTTGACCCCTAAGCAATTCTGTCCCAGAACAATAAATAGAGTAAACGTAAGCAAATTAGCTATTTTGGATTCAGCATAAATAACTCAGAAATAATCTACTAAAGCTCACAACATAGATAATTACCCTTGAGAAAAGACGTAATTAAAAAGTGGCAGTATCACCATAGTTTTAGAAAAGAGGCCTGAAAGGAAGCAATTCAAAGTCTTTCTGGTCAATCAGTAAAAAAAAAGAAACAAGAGAAAATGTTTAAACTGAGCTTGCAAATGAATTCCCTGGAGTGCAGAAGAACTCCAGGACACACTCCCACTCCAGCCAGAAGCTGTGTCCAACTCTCCAGTCCGCAGGTCAGACTCTTATTTGAGCAAGTATGAACCTGGCAAAACTGATGCCAGTAGGAAGGATCTGAGGCAGAAAATAAAGCCAAAAACAAACAGAAAAATCCAGAACTCTGTGAGATTCTGTAGGAACAACCTTACAAACCAAGCTGCAACAGCAAGAAGCCTCGGGCGGTCGCCCAGCCTGACAAAAAGCCAGACAGGAGAACAAGGGAACAGGAGAGAAGGTAAGTGACTTGTACAAAGAAGGTAACTGGGTAGGAGGTAAGGTGCTGCCACAGACCAAGACAGCTGGTCCTTCCATAAACACGTAAATTAAACGTTACTGACCTATGGGGACAAGTAAGCAGCTGCCCTGAAGTCTGACGTAGCTCCAGAGTGACGTCCGGCTTTTGTCACAGCTGCTGTCCCCTTCCAGCAGCTGCTGCTGCTCCAGAGAAGCTCCCAACAACGGTTGAAGCCAAACTGAACAGAAGAATTAACTGAACTACTAATTAGTGCAAGCAACATGCTAATCACTTGGTGACTGTGCTACACTAAGAACCAGAAAATAAACTATTTATGCACTAGACTGTATGCAATTAAAAGAACAGAACAGCTCAAAAGGATATTCAAAAAGAAGTGGAAAAAGTACACAAAATTACTGTGAGAACTAGTCATAGGTGGAGAAGGGAATCATCACCTCTGAACTGATACAAAACTAAAAAAAGCAAGAGGTCAAATAATAATTACATTACATGCTGAACAAGAGAAAAGGCTCTTGCAACCAGAGTGACCACAGATAACACATAGATCCAGCATAATACCTGCACTTAAGATCTGGAATGGGAGGGAAAGGTACATGACATGTTTTATTTAGGGCAGCTGACAGCATCAAAAAGTACACAGGAACCTTATAAAAGAGTATGAATGAGCAACAAGACAGGAGATGAAAGGTCAAAAAAGTAAAGAACCGTAAAGCACAAATCCACTCTTGAACTAAACAGAACTCAGGAGCTGAGCCTGCTGCAGGAAACTCAGCAGAAATGACTGCACAGTTATGCCAAAGACAATGTCAGACAAGGATTTTTTAAAAAACAAGATGAAGAATCAATCAGAAAAATAATACAGAATTTCTGACAGTACTTTATAAAGTCTCTGCCATGGCCTGCTCCTGCAGATTATTCTTCACTCACATACAGCAGTAAAATGGAAGTACAGTAAAAAAGGCCTTAGAAATGGGAAGTTGTAAATGCCTAAAAAGGCAAACTAAGCTTGAGGAGAAAAGGTGAAAGCGTTAAAAATGATAAATAAGGTCATGATAAGTGCTCAGACTTCAAAAAAAAAAAGGGAGAAGCCATAAACTTTAAGAGCAGCATGTTTATAACAGAGTGAAGGAATTCAACCAATCAAGGTATAAACAGCAAAATTAACCTGCAGAAATTACGGTGAGCCACTGACCCCAAGAGACAGAAACACTGCCTTTTAAACCAGACATTTACATGAGTAAGAACATCCCCAGCCAGGTCAGGTAAGGTATTCCTGGATGCTCCTGGCACAGCTTCTGAAGCACCCAGCTTGTCACCACTGCCAGAGACAGCAGATAGGAGCAGACAGGCGAGGTATCAGAACCTGGATGGCAATTTTTATGTTGCTGTTCTTCTAGGGTCAAACAAGCACCATCAAAACACACCTTGTCATGAAAAAGGTCGAATTCTTTTAACACAAGATTTTATTTTAAAAAAAGGATTACTATCGTAAATAGAAAAAAGGTTTACTGAAAGGCTGCAGGGAAATAAGGAGAGATTCCAGCAAGGTGCATGTATGTGATGGCCCTTCAGCATGGGGCACAGGCAGAGAAGCCCTGTCAGAAGAGATGACCACTGAAAGATTATTCTGTTCTTTAGGAGTGACCAATCCATTGCAGGACACAGACACTGGCAGTGCAGCAAGGATTTACTGCTGCTTACCTAAGTTTGTAACTTAAAGCATGTTCAAAAAGAGGTCCAAACATATTTCAGCTTCAAAAGAGTTTAAAACCTTTTACGGCTGTTAAATCTGTGCTGCCAGATTATCTGTACCCATAAATGGGGTAGCTTTAATGAGCAATTATGTCACACGTTTCTAGAGCCCGTGAGCACCTCCTTTCCTGCTGGAATTCCCCAAAGTCATGGCAATGTGTCCAGTTTTACTCCAGCTCAGGTTATTTTTTTTCCAATCTTCACGTGACTGAGCAGAACCATTTCCTACACAGTCCCTTCTCTCTATGCTTTTCACTCATAAAATAGTTTTCAGTATGTATTAAGATAACAAGCATAACCTTTTAATTTGACGAGTTTTATCTCCTTTCATGGGGAAAATGCTCATTTCAACTAATACACAAAACAATTTGCGGCTCAGATATACAGAGTATGTCTCAATTGGATTGTTAAGATCACAGGACTGAAGGTCCAATTAAGTCCTGTTCCTGCTATTTTAAGCAACTTTATAATAGAATCCAATCATCAAATAATAACCAACTCCTGAGAACTTCTCAAAGCCACTACTCTGATTACAAGGCTGCTCCAGAACCCCACTCCTATTTTGATTAGGAACCAATTTAAGATTAAGAACTGATTATGACTGATTTACAGATTTATTATTGTAAGTTTACATGCCTTACTCTTTTTCCCACACCAGCCTTAGTGTTTAAACAGTTTTCTTCCCTTTTCAATATTGAAGGATAAGCACAAGGAGAGACAGAATACTGTCCCCTTAAGTCTGTTAGCTGAAAAAAGCCAGTTTTGTCTCCCTTTGTGATGCAGAACTAACTTCCCAGACCATCGTAACAATCCTTCCTCACATCTGTCCCAAATGAAGTTTTTTTTTTTTAAAAAAAATCCTCCACCACCATTTTCCACATCTGCTTATTTCCTAGATATATAGCACTAAAGTTTAAAAATCACCATGATATTAAAGGATATATTAAAGTCTTTCACATATTTCCATTTCTAACTGGAAAACCATATTTTTCTATTGCATATCTTTATATATAATAATCTATCTTTATATATTCTGTATGTTATTATATACCTGCTACTGCATGACCATTCACTTTGCACTATTTCATGTAGGTCTCCATACTGCAAATCCTCCAGCTCATTCTGTCCTGCCAGACTCCAGTCCTCCTCTGGACTGACAATGTCCCGCAGCTTTGCACAGCAAATTCCATTACCACAGTCCTTTCACATGTACATAAGACTAAAACACTACTTAAAATTGTCTCAAGACTGGACCTTGAAAGGTTACCAGCAGCTTCTCTCCAGCCCACATTTCCTCACTAGCACTAACTCCTCTTTACACCATTACACTACGCTTGGCTTAAGAGATTTCCAACACGCTGCTGTGCCCTGTGCTGTCCTGACCCACGCTTCCATGGGATGGACGGTACCTGCAGTACTCCTCCAGCCTGGACACTGCTTGCTCCATCAGCTCTCCAGCAACCCTGTCCTGTTGAGGATAATCCTCATCACCCACCCGTCCCCAACCAGGGGAAACACTGCAGAAGTGGTTTTTCAATCAGAAGGTGTGGGTGGGCATGGAAAACACAACCTTGCTGCAGATGGAGGAAGGGATCAGAAGTGTGCAAGAACATCATCCTTTCCACTCCTGTGCCAACAGCTGCCCCACATTCCTACCTGACACTCCCCAGGATGCTCTTGCTCCCAGTTATCTTCCCCAGCTGCTATGGCTGGGCAAGACCTCACCATCACCAAACTGCTGTATCAAACACAACAGCTTCTGGCACAGACTTTACCAGGTACCAGCTGCACTGCCCCAAATCCACCTAGAAAACTGGTTGTGTGATGCTGGGAATGAGTCACACACCCATGGCTCAGGCAGCCCTGGCCTTCGAGCAAGGAGGGAGGCAGGTGCCAGAGCAGAGGGCAGCAGCAGCCTGCTCCCATCCCGCGCGCTCGTGCTCCATCCAGCCAGCCAGCATCAGTCCTGCGCTTCCAGCAGCTGGTGGGAACAGAGACCTCCCCATCCTGGCACAGAAGGGAGGTACATGCCCTGTTTACTCAGAATTTTTGGGCATGTCTGCTGAAATTCCAAAACCCCAGAAGATTTATTGTAGAAGCTCTGACATCACTTTCACACAGGAACACACATCCTGCCAGTGGGAAATGAGACTGAAGCAGGAGAAGTTTGTAAGGGCCTGCTTCCCAAATTCCGGCAGTCACAGGTTTGCGTGCTACATTACAGCTGTTCTGACTGCTGACATCTCATCTCTTATGTACTTATATACCCATTACCATAGTAACCAAATTCCTCAGAACATACAATGCAATTTTTGTATCTGGTGTATTAGAACAAAATTATTAAGGTTACAAAGGCAAGCATTCCAAAATTAGAAAGTGTCAGAATTCAGACTGCCATCTCCCTTGCCAATCCATCTTCTCTTGCTGCCTGCCTCTCTCCCCATCTCCCAGGCTCCCAAGTCACCTCTCCTGCACACCGCCAGCTCCAGTTCTCCATCAGCTCCAGCTCCTTCCTCTCTGACCCCCCTGCAGTCCCAGTTTCACTGTACTTCTGTCCTGACATATTCTTATCTCTCCCCTCTCATCTGACTTTTATACCTCCTGCATTCACACCAGGCATTTTCCTCCTCCACACTGCCTGAGTGCTCTCCAGGAATGATTCACTGAACACAGGACAGATTCCTGACAGTCTAGGAACTGGAAACAAGGGGAGCCTCTCTTGCAGGGTAAAGTCCTTCTGATCTCCCATAGTGCAGGGCTAGAGCATCTTCTGCTGCTCTCCAGGGATAACTGCCTGCTCAGCACCAAGAGCTGCAAAATGCCTCAGCAACACTCAACGCTGGTTCATGCTCTTTTTGCCTTTGCACTGCAAAGAAGGGTCCCTCTATGCAATAAGCCCCCATTTCAGCAGGTGCTTTGCAAATACAAAGAGTCTCCATCTTGATGGAACTTAACATACACAAATTAACATTTATACTTTACCTGCCTATAGCAAGCATTATTTTACACACATAAATACATCGCTAGGAGGAAGACACGTGTATGGAATGCTTAAGTGCTGTGTTTTCTCTGAACACCAGCACCTGCAAGCACTGTGGAGTCAAGAGTTGAATCCACTGCAGTGGAACACACCCAGCACATTCAGCACATTTCTCCTTACAGGTTTCCTAAAAAGTCCATCAAACCACAGACTTAGACATCCTTGTGCCGGACTGCCTCTCCACTAGAGAGGGAGGTTGAGTTGATACATGATTCTGCACACACAGAAGGTAAATGACTACATCTTTTCTCCAAGAACCTGCTTTAAAAAAATTATCTCTCTCCTTTCTGGTTTGGCTGTATTACTAATTGTCCTGAACACAACGGATGAAAGAGGTAGGTCAGCATCTGCACCTGAAGCAAATACTTGGAACAACAATTCATAAACACGACCCACGACGCAGGTTTAATGCCCAAGCTTCATTCCAGCCTGGTTAACTCTTACTATGAGTATTCTTTAAAAATGTTCTCTGGTACACCAACTTTTCAGCTCTCAAGTAAGAAATGCAGCACTTTTTTCTGGTCTGAAGAGAGGAGGAAAGCACTTAAGTCACCTGAATATATCTACTAAGTGCTACAGCATTTTAAGGCTGGAATGGCAATTTCAGCTCACATCCACAGAAACGCATCTATCCTAAATTTGACAGAAAACTGTAATCAGAAATTGGTCTATTTCAACAGCACGAATCCAAACACCTCTATATTTCACAGGTTCTTTGTGTGCTCACATATAAAGCCACTTAATCCAGCTGTTCTCAGCAATCATTCACAAAAGCAAATGAACGAAAAAGAAATAATCAGCAACCATTTCCACTCCTACCCTTTAACTGAGGGGAACAATAATTTGACTGCTTCAGTCAATGGACAAAACTATTTTCCGTGCATTTAAACAGAAGGTCAATGGAGAAATGGTGGAATCTGCTCTCACGCTTGGGCTTTCTGAAAACAAGGTTGTCCTGCCTGTTTCAAGGACTTTGGCCTCAGCTTTTTCAGTAAGGCAGGGAGTAGCCAACAGGTGACTTTTCCAAGACTGAACTGATCTTCAGGAGACATAAAGGAGTAGCATTGCAAACAAAAAGCCAATTAATCTTATTTTTCTCCTTAAGCATTCCTGCTGGCAGGGAGTGGGCTGGAAGGCTGTGTCCTGGCCTGGACCATGCTGGGTGGCAGTGCTGGCTGTTCCCAGGAGCTGCTGATCTGAAGGCAATCAGTGATTTGGTCCGAGCTAAACCACGCTGCTCAGAGCCACACAATCATGCCATCGAATGAAGGATGGGAGCTGGAGATGATTAAATCTACTACCCAGAGCAATAACCACACAGCACAGCTGGAGCAGGACTGAGCTCTATGGTCTGAAGGGCCTCCTTAAAATGGTCTGCAAATATGCGACAGAGGGGACTGGCTCTAGCAAGACGTGAAGAACCAAAGCATCAGGGAACAAGGGCAGTCACAAGAACAGTCCCAGGAGAGCAGTGGCATAAGGGATTTTGCCAGAGAGGCGTTAGAAATTTTCAAAAATCAATCAGCTGCTGGTTTGTTTTGGTGTTGGGTTTGTGTTATTTGCTTCCCCCCTCCAGAAACAGGGCTTGATATTCTTTCTCCATTTTCATTTTGGCAAATGGACGACTCACATTACACTTCCCTTACATGACACCTCCTAGAGACTCTCCCATTCCCCTGGAGAATTTATCGAACGTTTTTAGACAAAGCAGGAGAAGTTGGCTACACTAGAGTTTCAACACTGGAGTGGTAAATCTTTGCAGAACAGCTAAGTTGGTGAATTAGAGAATCACGACCACTAACATCTGCCTCAAGACTCCCAGCCTGCCTCCAGTCAGAGAACATGGGGGCCGAAGGCTGTCTTTGCTCCAGCAGCTGTTTAGAGGTAGATGTTATCAAATTCCTTCCACATCTGTTTAGATTTCAGGAGACAAGCACCCACATCACACACAAAAAAACCACCCTCACATCCTTTTGTCAGCCAGCTCCCCGAAGGGGCGCAGAGAAAGAAGGAGCTCCTCGCCCCAAGAGGCTGCCTGTGAAGGGCACAGGTAGGGTGTAACAGCAGAATAATACAGGAAATTTTTGCACTACTGCAGTCTGCACTGCACCTTCTCTAGGGATAAATAAAATTCCGATCTCCACGATCTCCATGGCTGTCAATCTGACACCTTTTGTGAATACTAAATTCACACATACAAAGAACTTTCTCCTTTGTAGGTTTTGAAGCATCTCACACGCCGTTTCCTACTGGTAACGGAACAAGCAGCATAATTTCATACCTGGCAATTTGAAGCCTCTTTCAGCAGTTTGGAATAATGGATTATGCCTTTTGTTTGTCAGTAGGAACAGGCAAATAAGAGGGAAAAAAAAAACAACTGCAAAGTTTCAAGCAACAATTCCTGTATTAGAAGAAGAGCTATTTTCTGACTGCTCCTGTTAGCTAATAAACAAAGGGAACGTCAGGTGTCCATTTTATAAATTCTAAGGATCTTGGAATTTTGAACTGGGAAAGTAGGACAACCTCCTGATACCTTGGGCAGATACATCCCTAACAACCAACCAGCAAAAAGCAAGAACTGCTCCCTCATCATGCATGCAGCTCACCCGAGCAGCCCAGCTGGACAGGGAGCTACTGAGAGCTCAACAGGCCATGCCAGAAAACACTGTTTACTTTTTGGACACAAGCTATAAAGAGCAACCAAGAAGTAATTAAGGTTCTTGAACACAACACAGCTAAGAATATCAGCTCCAGTGCTGCTCACTGTCCAGAAGTTCTTACTACATCTGGACAGCTTCTCAGAGACCACCAGCCCATCAATACCCAGTTCAGAGCCTCCAAAAGCCTCAAAATGCCTCTCTGCAGATTATTTTGCAAAGTCATTCTGAAAGAGGGAATATCTAAAGCTCTAGCCTGAAAAAGAATAAACCTATCCATGTTTACAGGAACTGTATTGCTCAGTATAGCTAACAAGCTGCATGAGAGCCAACTGCTGCCAGGCCACAAAAGGGCTCCCAGAAAGAAGGAAAAATTCCAATACATTCTTATATTAATGTAATTTCAAAGGCTTGAATAAAAATCATCCTGGTTACATCAGCCCAGCAGTTGGTTTTGGCTGCTTCCCTGACCCTGGCCAGGTCCCAAAAGTAATCTTGGTGGAAGGCTGCTGCTAGTACTACCTTGATATCTATACAAACACCTCAAGTGTACTGGACAGCTCTCCGGTAGAAATTCATATAAGCATGGCAAGAAGACACCGTGTAGTGCTCATTTAAATATCTCCAAAATAACCAGAAACAGAGAAAGGTTACATTAAAAGATCTCTGAAACAAGGAATACTTGGATATTCATAAAGTGCCCCTATATCTGCATCTGGCAAAAAACATACATCTCGTCTTCCAGTAAGGCAGGACGGAGTTATTTTCAAGAACTTCATAGTAAGAACTGAAAAGAAATAACTCTGCTTCTCTCACTCTCTTTTTCTCTATTAAGCTAATTCCTGTTGTATAAAGTCAGCTTGAAAGCTCCTTTCAAAGAAAAAGGGGGAGGGAGGAGAGGAAGAATCAGATCTGCTTGTTTTTTGCATTTGACATTCAGGTCTCGTCGCCCTGTTTTGTTTTCCTGGAGGACGCGGCGGCGCAGACCTCGCAGAATGATGACATCACACCTACAAAAAAAGCAAAACCCAAACAGGAGGGAAGCAGCTCTCCCTCAAACGAGCTCAGAACAGCAGCTCTGCTTCTGGCTGGTACCTTCCAGACAGCTCAAAACTCAGTGGGTCTGAAGGTAACCAAATATTCCCTTCAGACCCCTGGCCCACGTGAGCAGCCCATGCAAATGGGGAAGCTGACAGTCCTGCTCCTTTCCAGGCCAGGCAAAATCAAGTTAAAAGGTGTGTTTAGCTACTGTTCCCCACTGGAGATACCTTGAACATTACATTGTTTTATGCCTGTTTATACCTGTTTTATTGTTGGTTAGGAGTTACACAGGCAAGTGGCTTTTACCATGATGAAACAAAGCCAAGTACAGCATGTTTAAATCGCTCAGTAAATTGGAAGCTGCTTTGTCTGAAACGCTTTACAAAGTTATTTTTCTGTATGAGGCAGGCATTCTGAGCAGCACCTTTCCTGCAGAGCAAGGAGCCATGCTGCACCAGGGACAGAGGAACTGCTGGGTGTGCAGGCATGCAGAGTGCAGCACCTGCAAAGGACAAAAACACACCTCTTGTGGTGAAGAGGTGTTCATACCTTGTCTGTATTTATTAAAACTCTGGAAAGGCCTGTGCCTGAACATGTGCACTCACTGCTCCACGTCACAAGGAGATTTACCCTTCATGTAATATCTGAACTCAACACATTGACATGATTGGCAAGCTCAGAAATAACAGGTTTTAAGTGAGAAATACCTGCCAAACCTTGGAAGAAAATCTCCATTTAAGACACCAAACTAGATAGCACACGACCACTCTCCTTTGCTTCTAACAATTTATGACTTAATTTTCACAACAACAGCAACAAGCAGGAAAGAAACAAAGAGAATTACAGAAGTGGAAGTTACAAAATATCCAGTGGTCACATGGCTCCACTTATAGCTACTGAACAGCACAATGGTGACAAAGCATTTGACTGCTTTTGCTGTGATTTTTTGGTAATTGAACATGAAACTAAGAAGATTGCCATCTCTACCTTATGTACGAGCTCAATTCAGACAGAACACTAACAATTCCTCAAAGCAACAAAACCAACCTAGCCTTGCTATCAACTTAAGGACAATGCTCCAACAGGAACATCAGCTAACCTGGGGTTATTCTCAGATTTTGTCCAGAAAAAAAAAATTAAAATATGCCCTCATAGAGGATCTCTCATTCCTCCTCAGAATTCAAAAGTCTTGTTAATACTGTTCATTAAATACACCCTCTTCATCCAGAGGGTGTTTGGGCACTGGAACAAGCTCCCCAGGGAAGCAGTCACAGGCAGAGAGTTCAGGAAGTGTTTAGACAATGATGTCAGGCACATGGCGGGATTCTTGGGGCCACAGGAGTTGAACTTTGATGATCCTTGCGGGTCCCTTTCAACTCAGAATATTCTGTGATCATCTACCTTGAGAAATTCTCTCATAACAATGGCTGATTTCAGATCAAACGCAATTACAGATTTCTGTAAAGCAGCTTATGTATTCTATAGAATTTGACTTTCAACAGTAAAACAGTTAAGTGCATTCCAGGGTCTATCTAAAGATCTCAATCTCCTGCCCCAGCGATTAAAAGAAGGAAAATGAGGGAAAAAGCAACTGCCTTTAAGGAAGCATCAAAAGCAGGTGGTAACTCCAACCCAAGAAGGAATTCTGCTTCTAAGTTTGAAGTCTG
The DNA here is from genome assembly GCA_013398955.1 of Callaeas wilsoni. Classification (NCBI taxonomy): domain Eukaryota; kingdom Metazoa; phylum Chordata; class Aves; order Passeriformes; family Callaeidae; genus Callaeas; species Callaeas wilsoni. The sequence continues at coordinate 9,208 of VWPU01007924.1, read as the reverse complement.
AGCTCTGCTGTCTCGGATGGGCCCAACGGAGCGTGCTGAGTCCTGTTGGGTTGACTCTGGAGACCAGTCAGGACAGTCGGACATTGACCGTCTCTGTAATTTTCTGTTTACATATTTACAGAATGTATTTAAGTGGCGAGACCGTATGTGTCATGTCCTTAGAAATGCTAATCACGGGCATGAAATCACATACAGAAAACCCCTAAATCAGCAGGTGCTCGCTGCCCCCAAACCAGAAAATAAGCAAACAAGTAGAATCACAACTCACACCATCCTCTCCTTCCACTCATGCTGCTCCATATCATCCTTGTTTCCCCAACACCTATGTAAATAGGTAGGTAGATTTTGCAACAGGTATGATAAACAGGTACGAACTACTTCAAACCAGCACAGGTAACATTAGTTTCAAAGCTGAAAGCAGCTTTTGGAGAAAGCTTGCTAAATTTCACACTCCATGTCCATGGCAATATGGAACAAAAATCCCTCAGAAAAACAAGGTCCCAAAATATTGAGCACTTTCACAGAGGTACTCAAATCTCAAGGTTTTAATGCTTTTTGGGGGTTATTCTAGTTTAAAAGAATGACTGAAACAACAAAATTCTTAGTTATAGTACTTCCAGGTAAGCCCCAGCTATTTTACTGCAGAGATATGCCTTAAACCAATCCCCACACTGCAAATCTCTCTGCAGAGACAGGTACAGTAGAATCTAGAACAGATGAAAGTTATTGGTGATGAGCTGAGCAATGCCTCCCTCTGCAATGCTTACGGATTCCCGACAGGCACAGGGGCTGGAAGCTCCTCTTCCTTCCCAGGGCATCAGGTGAGAACCCTTCCAGCTTTTTACAGCAGTGTGCATTTGCATTACACAATAACTAGACCCTGAAGAAGGAGGTGAGATTCAGCCGTGGCAGAGACTGCACAAACAGGGTGAAGAGATACACTCTGCCTCCACAGATCTCCATAAAAATGTCCAGACAATACCCAAGTCTTGCAATTTTATATGCACAGGAATATTTTTTACTTAGATGGGCAGTCCTCAGTTATCCCTGTGCGTGACTGACTCCAAAAATGAAAAAACTTACTTTGTTGTTCATCAAGTTCAGGGACTGATTTACAATGCATTAAAAGCCCTTTTCAGATTTAAGTGAAGATAAAAATCAGCAAAAAGTCACATCACAGTAACAAAGAATATTAGAAATTTCAAGATTTAGCCAGCTCATTCCTGACCAGCATTAAATTGCCATTATGGTAAGAAAAATCTACATAGTGCTCCTATGATGAAACAAGAAACCCCATCCCCTGCATTTTCAGCAGGTCAGGCAGATTTTCAGAGGGAGCTCTGGGACAGTGGTGCTGCTCAACACTGAGGTCTGTGTGGCTTCACCCCACAGGCAAAGCAGCATCTCCTACACTTCTGCTTCCACCTTACAACTCGAGAGGTACTGATGCTAACAGGACCAAGGAGACAAATTCTTCCACCCCATCACCAGCCATGCCGAGCAAATCACTCACTTCTCCACCTGTACTTCAGTATCCCAATGTATAAATGTGGAAAATAAATATGCCTTTATCATCCATTTGAAATACCCTGAGATTCGTGGATGAAATTCAGAACTGGGAATTACTATTATTATCCTGCCAATTCAGAGAAAAGTGTAAAACCATCACATACGTAAGATAATATTTCTTTGCCATAGCTTAAATTTCTATTTGTGTATGAATATTTCATTTCTCATATTAATATTAATTATACCTATTTCTGTTTGAACATAAAATATTTGTAATACCTACAAAAAAACATTGTGATTATACCAATTTATAGTCACTAGAGCAATTAATTTTCAGTAGCAGAGATTCCCACAGCAATGGGAAGACTATTCAAATGAGGATCACACGCCCTGGTGCTGGACCAGCCACTGTGGAAAAACTCCAGAGCTCCATGTGGTGGCCCACCTGCACAGTGGCCCACAATTACCAATGCCTGCAACGGGGGAAAACATAAGAGACTTAAAATAATACGCTAATTAGTATTTTCAAGATATAAGAGCCATTGAAGAAAAAGCATTAAAATATTTGGGAAAATTTAGGGGCTTTTCCAAAATATTTTTTAAAACTGGGCATCAAAAACTCCACGTTAAATTTATATTCAATAAACTACAAAATAATTCTTTAAATGTTCTTTATGATTTTGTGACTAATTATGAGCTAGTGAAGGTAAATCATGTATTTTGTAAGTCAACTATTTTCACGTTAGTCTAGTATTCAAAGCACTCTGCTTGTTATTGTCAAATCAGGAACAAATCTTTTGCCCAGTCTTGTTTTTGCAAATAAATTTACATCATCAGTATTGCAATGAAATCAAAGCAATGGTGAGGATGAAGACTTCCTCCTTCCATAACATTTTATTTTGGATAAAAAAACATGTATAAAGACCTCTTCTTAAGTACAGATTATCTTAGGGTTTGGGTCCCTGTGCTCTGTCCTCCCAGTAAGCAGTAGAAATGTTGAATTCTCCGGTCAGTTCAGGACATCTGTGTAGGTTGATCTGGTAAGAATGTGGTCAACTACTGAGCTAGCAGCTGACAGCAACATCTTCTGAGAGCAGGAGAAGGAAATATCTCCAGTGATTGTCATGCAATCACCTAAATTCAGCCCAAGCATCCTCAGTAAGCCCTCTTCTCCCACCTCCATGGGCACTTCAGCTCGTACAGATCTGGCCCCTCAAGGTGGCTTTTGGAATGGAGATGCTCCAGCATTTCTCTGCCGTGTACTGTGTCAAATGAAGGGAAAAATAACCTTCCATCACTCACAAAGGACGGATGATCAGCATTCAGATGGGTTCGCCTGCATTCTTGCTGCAAAACGGGCAGGTCCCAGCAAGAATTAACAGGAGGTTCTACCACACACCTCCAGCCAGAGACTAACCTAGTTTTAAACACTTCAAAGCATGTGTTAGAGGGGGATTTGTGTGGAAAGGGAAGAAGGGAAATTAAGCCAAAAACACAAGTAAGAGTTCAGGGTTTGCCTATATGGCAATTAACCCATAATAAAAATGGAGCTTGGCATTCCTTGCAAGGCACTGCTTCTGAAATGTATCATTATTTCCTTCCCAACTCTGACATGCACTTCTAGGAGACAGCAGAAATTTTTGTCAAGGCCAAGGTTACCCTCTTTTTTAACTAATGTTGCAAGCCTTTGTAAAAACCCCAATCTGAGAGCCTGGCTGCATACTTGGATGTACCAAGCAAGTATAAAACGGGGTTTGTACCAGCTCAGCTGATGCTTGGGAAAATCAGATCACTGCACCGTAGTCTTTATGGGTGGCAAAACCACATTATTGCAGTTAACCCAGTGCATAATTCTAAAGACATGACTTCGATAGGCAAAGACTAATTTAAAAAGCCCAAGGAGATACGAGAGAGTGGTAGATTTAGAGGCAGAAGATCATGTGCTGTGCACAGACCCTGTGTTCTGTTTGACCCTCAAAGAGGGAGGCAGCTTACCTAGGGGTACAGGGCCAAATCATACCAAAATAGATTCCAAACCCAGGGTTTAACTAGTTTGCTATCTAGGCCAGGAAACAGTTCTGGAACACATTTAACACAGTTTAATCGCATCAAATCACGGCTGGCCCAGAACTGATTTTAACAACTGTCAACTGCTCCTTGGAACAGGGAAAGCCAAAAAGAAGATCACAGCACACAGTTTCCAAAGAGTGCAGAGACAACCCAAACATCCAGAGCAGCAGCAGCAAAGCAAGGCACATTCAAATCCCATGATCTTTATTCAGATTGGGTTACAAGGAAGTGGGAACTGGGAGGAGTTAATGTTAGTGACAACTGCAAGCCAGAACTAAAGGAGAAACATGCTGCACTGCCACCGGGACACAGCTTGAGAAATCCTAATAACTGATGCAGAAAGTTACTGCACTACTTACTAGATACCCGTGGCCTATTTGAGAAACAGCACTAGCAAAAATAACCTCTCCTCTCATCTCAGCTGGGGAGGGAGGGACAGTCACCAATTAAAACAGGACTGAGGTGGGAAATGAGAATTGCATATGAAGAATGGTGAAAGAGGCAAAAATAACAAACATGTGCAATAGCACATGAGATTCTTTCCAAGAAATCTCAGTACATTTCTCTGGGCATGGGCTCATGGATCTGTTATTGCCCTTGAGCTGTAGAATGTCAGGGAAGAGGAAGGATTGCTGGGTGGTTAGAAAACAGACTGAACACATGGATGGGGAGCAAGCCAAAAGCGTTACAAAAAATGGTCCCTACCCTTTCAACATACTTGCACTTGTATATTCCACTTTCCCAAGCTCCTGGATCCCAAAGCTTTCCAGAGGTTAGAAAACAGCCAGACCAGAGTGAACTGGAGCTGAACCAGCAACGCAAAGGGAAGAACTGATCTTAAGGACCTAACCCCCCAAAATCTGTGTCTAGTGGTGCTCAACAAACGGCAGAAGGCTACAGGGAAGAAAAAGAAGTTTTAAAGTTTAGATGAACTAAGTGAACGGCTGAAAGCAACTTCACTCACATTTTAAGAATTCAAGTGTAATACACATTGGCTTTCAGTCTAAAGCTATAAGCAAAAATCTCTCAGATTAACAGTAAACATCAAAATTTTCTTTTCAAATATGGATTGATAAAGCTGACAAGCAAAACAAGCTTCCAATGAAACTCACAGGCACTGTTCCCCCACATTCTGATAGGAGGCTGCCCTGTAAACACGCTGCACTCAATGAGCATAAGAGAAAACTGTTTTTATAAAATTACATCTCACTCTAAAGAAAATATTTGCATGGCTGTAGCCAGGAGTGTAGTAAGGGTCATTGGAAGATCACAGACACAGAAAACTGAAGAGCCTGCCAGCTTTAGAGTTTTGTGACTGTTACTTTTTTCCTCAAGATCTAACTTTTCCCCCAAACAAAACATTTCCAGCCTTTTCCATCCTAAGGACAATACTCAATATGTAAATCTCATGCTGTCACTCCATCCTGACCCCTAAAGAAAAATCAACTGTTTCTAGCCAAGCAATACAGCAGGCAAAACTTCGAGCTACTGTCCAGTAGTATTAAGAAGCCATCATCACTCTAACTCATGTTGGACTGTTCTCACCAATCCCTAAGAAAACCTCACCACCAAGCTACAGGTGTGTAACTAATTCTGTAGATCTGTCCTCAGAAAGCTCTGACTAAACTGGAGAAACTTCTCTGTTTAGACAAAACTTACTGCTGCTTTGGCAATTTCATGCTATGTTTACAGTGGCTACCTTGCCTTTTCTTCTGGCAAAGAAACAAAGATTTAGCAGGATGTGAATAAAAAATCAAGCGTAATAATGCACTGATTTCTGATCAAGTATTAGAAGTTCCTAATGGCTTCCCTTTCATAATTAAATAGTGTAATTCCAGTGATCATCAAATTTTTTTCAAAAATTGCTTTAAAAACCATGTTTGGAGCCCCCACTGTGCTGGCTAATGTCCACTGTGTTTCTAAGGGCCTTCAGAAAGTATTCCCTCCTCCATGTTCTGTACTGTAAATGAACACTTAGACAAGGAGGAAGGAATAATGTGTAAAAGCCAACTCAGCTTTTAAACAGCTCTTTATCTTTTCCTACTGTTTTCTGCACACTTCTTCCCCTCAGACACTTTGTACATTTCACCTCTGATTTCATGTTTTTATATTTTAAATTTTTTCACAGGAAGGACTCTCCCTCTGGAACTTCACATGAGGGGATTAGTGATTTTCTGACCCTTTGTCCACTGAGTGTTCTTCAGTCTCGTCTCCACAGAGAAATCAATGTATGATCAGCAACGCCTCAGCATGTTAAAGGACAATAAAAACAAAGAATCCTGAAACCTAACCACTATGAGTTTAGCAAAAAGTGCCACCAGCCACCTCTGTCTCCAAACCTCATGGCTGGCTGTGGTGGTGCAGCCCAGTCCCTGGGGTTGTCTCTAACCTCACCTCACTGTGCACTGAGCCATTTCACATCACCAAGCTGACACAAAACTGTATTTTTCCTTAGGTTAGCTTTCTGCTGGTGCAGGATCAAAGACCAGAGCCAATGGAATGACACACATGGAGAAGCAGGTAGAGGACAGGACTGCACACCTCAGCCACCTTCCAGCGTAAAGGGAACTCGCCAGAGAGCACCAGGCCTCACACACCAGGGCTTCATCCTGCACCATGTCCATCCAGAACGAGCACTTTGTGGAGAAGAGCAGGACACACTCAGTATTATAAAAGAAAATACAGATGTGGGTCTCAGAAGGTATTAAATCATCCTGCTCTGTGCTGTTACAGGCAAGCTTGTCCCAAGCACGGTTAAGCAGGGGAGGACATGTGTCAGCCATAACTGGAACCCTGCTGTCAGACCCAGGAAACTTTCCAGTTCAGACATGATTCTAGTCCAGGGTTGAAGTTCAGCTCTTCCCTTTGTCCAGGTGCACAAAAGGAAATAAAAGTAAAATCCTTGACACTACACAGCATACTTGAACAGGAAAAATGTAATGGCCACCCAGCACCACTGCCATTCAGAAGACAAGAGCGTGGCTCGCCCTTGGTAACACCAAAGACTTTTATAATTTCTAGTATGCACTTCAACCTAACAGTATGTTGCTTACATGATTTTAATATGAACAGGAACAAAACACAAAATGTTTCTAAGATAGGATCTTAGTGATTATGCGAGTGTTCTCCAAAATACACTGAGAATGGAACAGGACAAGTGGTATTTACCATAGCTTCCTCACCACTTCTGGATCACAAAGACAGCCAGATCAACCCTAAATATCTTCTTACTTGACAAAATACCCATACTGCCAAAAAACTTCTATGAGGCATATTTTGCAAATGACCTTACTCCCTACTAAGTTAGATCAGAAGTATATCCTTGCAGAAGTGACAGACATGAGAGACAACAGCAGCAGCACATCCAGTCTGTCTTTGCTAGAAAGTGAATTACACCTGAAAACCAAGCACCTGGAAACCACCTAATGTTCTGTTGAGTATGCAAGGGCTGTGTCAAAGTGGAACTCGCTACTGCAGAGTCAGCTACCTACAACATCTTTAAAACAAATCTCTGAAATTGCTGCCATATCTATTGTTCTCTACAAAACGTCCTCATTACAGGAAATCCACTACTAGGATACATCTGAAGATGCAATTATTAGTGTGATATTTGGTTCTCTTCTAATGGGTCTCACCAAGCATAAAACCTGAGACTGTCTTATAACTCATCAAAAGCATGTTATTCTGGAGACAAAAACTGGTGAATAGAGCTAGGGACGAAAACTGCACAATTGGAAGTGTTATTTAGCTGGAAGTAAACATTTAAAGTTCTTCAGCTTAGCTTACACTGGAATTTAACAGCAGGACACAGATAAGTTTTTCAAATAGTCTAACTTGAGGCCTAAGCCACCTTATCTGTACATAATTTTAATGCCAACATCTGGTCCTGTACAGGCAACACTTAATTCAGTCTAGTTAAAAAGAAAAATAACATCAAACTATCCAAAGAGTTTTTACTTCAGGCAGGTGTATTTCAGCAGGATTCAACTTAAAATTAAGCTGTTCTACCAGAATCACCTTCTCTTCACTGAGATACTGTCAAGAGAAGAGAAAAACATTCTCTCAAGTTCAAAGGACAAATTAAGGTTCAAGTTTATCAATGTATTTCAGTCTATGGATGAAAGGAAGAGGAGTCCTAAAAATGGCAAACATACCAGTCAGAACTAGGCCAATGTTGTGGAGAATCTAATATGAAGGCTCAAACCAATCGTTGATTAGCTTTGCCCTTGGACATAAGTAGCAAAAACTATGACACACTAACTATGAGGAGGCACAAAGGAAAGGAAAATGTAGGCTCAAAGTAGGCTCAAGAAAAGCATACCAAAAACTGTATTTATTGCAACAGAACTTGTTATTCTGTAATCCTGAAATATGAAAACAAACCATCCCTAGTGTCAAAATGTATCAGTTTTCCACGGTTTTCACTATTATGTGCTATGTACGAAAGCTGTTTTTCAGACACTGAAGATCTGAACTATATTGTTCAGTTTTATATATATATATATTCAGGGTGGTATTTTTGAAATGTTTCATCTGAAGCATTCCAAGCTGATAACCTTTACCCAAATACATAAAACAAGAGCCATATCACACGCACTATAAATAGCATTAATAGTAAGGAATCAATAACATCCAAACCTTTAGGTAACATCTTATTAATCCGCCCTTGGCATGCATGGGCACACTGCTGTAAGGGCTCTCAAAATGCAATAGTCAAAGGTGAAGGACACAATTTGTTCAACTAGTTAATGCAACTGCTATTTAACCAACACAGCCACTAAAATGCCACCTAATGAAATACTCCGTACCATGATAAGCAGCAGAGACAAGCACGATAAACACGAAACGTTTGTCTAAAAAAATTATATTAAAACTCCTCAGGGCTGTTACCGATCTGTCATAATTTTTTCCGAAGGCATGTAAAGATCTACATTTGACAACAACCATTTTAATCTCTGGTTCTCACCGCCCCCCCCTCATTTCTTGTACCGCGCCCAACACAATGGTACAACTGCATCTCCCAGGTATCGCCTTGATATTTATTTCTGCTTTCACAGTGACAAAGGTGAACTCTGATGCTCCAAAGATGCTTGCAGCAAAGCGGGGTGAGAGATATTTCTAACGACATACCCACACGCGGGTTACAGAAATCCAGCCTCCATGAGATGTTTTAATCTGACAAATTAAAATGGTTGGGAAACGCTATTTGGGTAACGGAATCGGCCGCCACATGCATTGCTGAGGGGGGAGCAATAAAAGGTCTTTAAAATAGGTCACTTTCAGCCAAATCCCACACCAGCACCGAACAAAATGGTATATACACTGAAAACTCACCGCTTGGGGAGGAGCGAGGGGTGGGGAGGAAAAAAAAAAAAAATAAAAGGGTGAAAAAAATAAAAGGGCAGAAACCCGCGCGGGTCTCGGAGGGACCCCCCAACCCCCCCGGGGGTCGGGGCTCGGCCGGCAAAGCCCCCGGGGGAGCCGCAGACAAAAAGGGCCGCGGCGCTGGGCACGCCTGGCCGCGGGGCCGGCCCCGGCCCCAGCCCTGGGCCTCCGGCGGCCCCTGACAGCGGGGAACACCCCTCCGCCCGCGGCCGCCCCTCCGCGGGAAGCGCCATTTCGCCGCCCG
>VWPU01007923.1:0-41113 GCA_013398955.1 Callaeas wilsoni | reverse complement strand
GTGTCTGCCCCGTGCCAGTGCCTGGGCTCCAGGCCTGACCTCGGTGTCACCGAACAGGCAGCTCGGGTGGCTTTTTGGGCAGGGCACGACAGCCCCTTGTGCCTGTGCTCCCCCACGCTCTGATGCAGTGGTGTGAAACGCTCTGGTACTGCCCAGGGTGTCTGTAGGAGCTCTGCTGGGGATCCCCTGGCTGACAGGTCCCTCTCCCTGCATGTCCCAGGGCGTGGGTGGGGGTGGGTGGTTGCTGACCAGCCTTGCCCAGACCTCAGCCACCCTGAGGGGGAGAGGAGGTGGGTGGCAGCGTAGGCCTGTGGCTTTCCCAGGGCTGCTGCTCTTTGTATCCAGCTGCCAGCAGCACAGGAATGCTCCCTGCCCAGATACAGCAGTGTCCCACTGGGTCCAGCCCTTTGGAAAGGCCAGATCATTTCTCCTGGGAAATATTCGGGGTGGGAGAGTGATGGCTCCTGCCCTGTCTGCAGGAGGGACCCTGCTGTATCCTGGCCCTGACTCTGCTTTATCCCCACAGTCCTGGATTCCCACGGGGACCAGCTGCAGAGCCTGACCTGGAAGCGAGATGGCCACCTCCTCGGCACCTCCTGCAAGGTGAGCAGTGCCCAGGGGTGACCTCGCCGTGGCACGGCATGGATGGGCTGTCTGCCAGCTGCTGGATGCACCCTGATCCTGGGGGGCACCCATTTCACAGAATGCCAGAATGGTTTAGGTTGGAAGGGACCTTAAAGTTCGTCTCGTTCCACCCTCTGTCATGGGCAGGGACACCTTACCCTAGCCCGGGGTGCTCAGAGCTCCGTCCAGTCTGGCCTGGAACACTTCCAGGCATGGGGAGCGTGGAGGGAGGGAAGTTTTGGGGTGGAAAAGGGCAGGAGCGGGGTCAGCGAGCCCGTGGGGAGGCGGGCAGCGAGCAGCACTAGATGGCGCCGGCCGCTCGCTGCGGGACGCGCCGGGAACGCGCGGGGGCCGCGCCCGGGTGCGCGGGGTGAGCGTGCAAATGAGTGTGCAAGGGGAGGGTGCAAGGGGAGTGTGCAAGGGGAGTGTGCAAGGGGAGTGTGCAAGCCACGAGCCCTCCAGGCCGTGCCCGGAGGCTCGGCACGCAGGTCTGAGCGCACAGCCCCAGCGCCAGGCTGGGAGCGCAGCCCGTGCCGTGCCGAGGGAGAGCCAAGGGTCTGCGGGGGGAGCCCGGACCCCGGCCCGGGGGGAGCCCGGACCCCGGCCCGGCGTGCGGAGCCAGGCTGCTGGATGAGTCGGAGGCCCAGCTCGTGGATGGGGCCCCGTGCCGAGCGTGCACGCTGGGCTCGGGGTACAAGCCCAAGCTGTGCCAGCTGGGATGCAGATCAGCCCCCGTGCCGTGTGGCTGTGGCTGGCACAATGTGTACTCCCCGAACATCACCCTGGCAGCAGGGCTGGCACCGGGGCACCCTCTTGTTGCCTCTGTGCCCTGCCAGCCTTGCCGGAGGGGGTTCCATGCCCATTTGGCAGAGGGGTGCCAGGCAGGAAAGGGCTCATTCCCCGGCAGCACTGTCAGGATGGCATCTGAGGGTCAGGCTCCAGCCCTGGCCCTGCCTTGAAGGCTTCCTCCTTTTCTGGGAGCAGTTTTGAGGGTGTCAGGGTCCTGGTGAGGCTCTGGAGGTTCTGGGGGTGCACCCCTGCCCACGATGTGGGAGGACACAGTGCGAGCCATCCATAGGGATAGGCGCTGCAGGCAGGAGAGTGATGGGGGGGAAGGGGAGGGCTGCTCACTCCAGCCTTCTGCCTAAAGCATCCTGACATCCTGCTGGCCCCGAGGTCCTTAACCCTCCTCTGTTTTCTTTTATCTCACCAGGACAAGAAACTGCGGATCTTTGACCCCCGAGCCGGCCCAGCTGCCTCCCAGGTACTGTCCCCTCTGGATGTGCTGCAGGCAGCCCTGTCTGACCCATTGCCTGCAGGGGGGTGGGCTTTGGTCCTCCAAACCATCCCAGCCCTGGGTGAGGCAACGAGGAGGCTGGGGCTCAGGGCAGGGGGAATAGGGCTGTCCCCTTAACCCTGGGGGGGTTTGGCAGGGGGACCCCTGCCCTCCCACCAGGGAGCACTCCCAGTGCAGCGGCAAGTGCCAGGTGAGCCCCGTGGGTGTGAGGGCTCTGGTCTCCTGGGCTCTGCAGGCTCCTGGGCTCTGTCCTGCCCTGCAGGAGCTGGACCAAAGGCTCTTGGGGATGAGGACCCGCCGAGGGCGAGGGCTGGGCGGCCGGATCCGCACAACTCAGCAAATAACAGTGATTAGGAAATAAGTAGAGAATTTAAGCCTTGACGTCAAGTTCAAACAGCCTCTTATTAGAGGTTTCCTGTGGCTTGGGGGCTCTGGCTGCAGAAGGGGCTGGAAACCTTTGGGAAGCGAAGGATGCAGTGCAGAGCAGGGTGAGGTGCCTGCAGTGGACTCTGTCATTCGTAGTGCATCTCCTGCAGCCTGTGGGCTCAGGAAGCCAATGGCCTCTGGTGACAGCGCTCAGGCACAGTGGTAACCCCAGGCACTGACAGAAGGCAGCCGCAGCTCCAGTGTTGCACCAGGGCTTTCCACCTGCTCCTGCACATAACCCAGGTGCTGAGCTGCCCTAAGGCCTCTGGGTGCTTCCAGCGGTACAAATGATGCCCTGACCCTTCAGGCAGCCTTATAAACACCTCACCACAAAAAATAAACATAAACCCAGCGGTGACACGTGTGGACGAGCCAGGGCAAAGAGCTCCCAGCACTCCAGCGGCCGCTGCAACGCTGTCCCGCTCCAGTTGCCACTCAGCATGACTGGAAGATCCCACTCTCTACTCCAAAATTTATCCACCGCCGGCCCCAGTGCTCCCCTCCCCTCCTGGCCCCCCTTCTCCCCCTGCCAGACCTGTCGGCTTGTCTGATGGCGGAGCTGTGAGTGCGATGGGCTCGAGCCAAGTCTCCTGGGGAGGGTGGACTCTGTCTCGCTGAGCTATTAAAAATAACGTGTGAATGATGGTGGCTGTTCAAAGCAGGCAGTTCACTTCCCTCCACTGCCGTCTGATCCAGCCCGGGGCCGGCGCTCCGCGTTTGCCAAAAGAAATATGCACCTTCACTGCCGCGGCCCTGCCCCGGCCGGCTCGCAATGGATGGAGATGTTTAGTCTTGGAGAAGTGCTCTGCTGAAGGGGAAAACTTTAAAATGCCATAAATCCTCTGGAAGTTTGCGCAGGCCTTGCTCAGCCAAGAGGAATAACGCTCCTGGGTTCTGTTCTTTTCTTTTTTCCCCATTGCTGGAGGGCTGGGTTAGTTGGAAAGGCTCCTTCTCCCCCCGGGCCAGCGCGGTTACAGAGCCGGGTGATGCCGGGGCCGCCGTGCGGTTCCAGCACCTCGCAGGCTCCTGGCTTTGAAGTTGCCTGGCTTTTTGAAGAGGTGAGCTGCAGGATGGGTTTTCCAGCTGCACTGGCCCCTGCAGCACCGCGGGCTGGGTTTCCTCCAAGCCGGCACAGGGTCCCGCTGCCGGCTCACCCTCTGTGGAGCTGAGAGCCGGCCCCAGGCTGCTCCTCCGGCTGGATTTCTTAATTTGCCAAGCCTGCCTCATTAAACATTCCTTTTTTTAGAGCAGGGGAAAAGAATGAGAAGGAGCTAAAATAAGAAGCTCAGGGAGGAGGGGGTCACTCCTCCTAGTACCTAGTGCTGCTCTCAGGTACCATGGATGTGGCACACATGGGGTTGGGGACCAAGGGTGGGTGACGAGAAGGGTGACTGGCAGGCTGCCCACACCCTGTGGCGATGTCCCCGCCAGGGCCTGACCCCCCATTCCCGGCTACACCCGTGGCAGCTATTTTGAGCATATCCCAGCAGCGGGCAGACGTGTGTGACGCAGCATGGCCAGGGTCTGGCTGACCCCGTGGGGTGCCTGGTATGTACCCGGGGCCATGATTTCCCTTGGGAGAGCAGTGGCCTCATCCTTCTGGATCCCCATGCCTTTGTTGCAGCCCCTTTGTGAGCATCAGGACTGTGCTCACACCCTATTGCTGCTCTCTGTGCCCTAAACTGGCAGTGGAGATGCCAGGGCTGCCCTGGATCCTGCCCTGCCACCCCACGTAGCCGTGCTCCTGCTGCCTGGCTGGATCCAGGTCCAAAAACACTGTCCTTCCAAAGAATTCTGTGAGTCCTGTGCTCTGCCTTACCCACTCCCAGGGCCGCGCTGCCCCGGCTGCCTGTCCTCCCCTCCCACAGGGTGGTGGTCGCCCTCCTCACCTTGACCCTCTCCCTGGAAGCGAGTCATGTCCTCTCCCTTGCGGCTTCGGCTCTGCCGGGGCTCAGTGTCGCTATTCCCCCGTCACCCTCCTGCAATCCCTGTGCAAATCCCACCAAAGGTCCCTCCCGTGTCCCCCCGGGTCCTGCCCTTGCTGGGACAGGGGACACAGGGCTGAGCGGGGAGCACCAGGAAGGTGCCCATACCCAGCTCCTGCCTCAGGTGGGTTACCAGCACAGCGTAGGGCAGTGATTCGGGTATGCCGTGGGCTACTAAGGTGGCATCTCTGCTTGCCCACTGCCCCGGCCACCTTCCCCTGCGTACAGAGCCCGTGGGCCGCATCCTGCTCCGCACAGGCTGGTGCGAGGGGCAGTGTGTGCAGCTGGCCAGCACCTGGTTCCCGGGACAGGCGCCGTCCGTGTGGAGCTGCGGGGCTGCCGCTGAGCGCGGCCAGTGTGGGATGGAGAGGAGCCGGCTCCGTTCTCACGAGAAACTTCCTCCGCCGGCGTTTGGGCAGGGCCGGGGGCGAGGGAACGGCCGCGCGCACCGGGGCAGCGCACGCCCCGCTCACGTCGTAATGAGCTGTGCTAATGAGCGGGGCCGGCGCTGAGGGCGCCTGGGGACAGCTGGGAGAGCGTCCCTGGGGGTTTGTCCCCGCCGTGGGTTTGTCCCCCCAGCTCGTGGGCTGTGCCGGGGGCAGAGTTCAGTGATGGGGAGCAGCCGGGGCTCAGCCCAAGCACAGCCGGTGCTGTCCCAGCCGTGCTCAAGGTCCCCGGGGGGGGAAGAGGTACTCCAGCCCCTGTCTCAAACCATGGCCACCGTCCCACGGGCCACATCAGCCCTGCCACAGTGGGAGATGCGCCATGGAGAGGCACTGGGGGCAGTGGTGGCAGGGTGATGCTGTGGCGGGGTGGAGATCCAGGTTTGGGGTGATCTGGCTGTGCCCACGGCCAGAACTCTACGGACCCTGACATGTCACCTTTGCCCAGGATCCAGCTGTCAGCCCAGAGCCGGCTGGGGACCGCCTGTCATCATCAGGGAGGCGCATCAGGATGTAGAGAGACTTTAGCCTTCCTCCCACTGCCCCATCATTACGGTATCCCACGCTGGGGTCACCCCGGGGGTACCTGACTCCCAGCCTCGGCAGCGGCTTCCTCCAGGCTGGGGGAAGGTCCACAGCATCCCACATTCCCAAGGAGACCGTGGGAAGCTATGAAAAAGTTGGCCTGACTCTGGGCAGCCTATTTATAGCACCGCACACTCGGCGCTCTCATGCTTCTGTTCCCCAGCGTAGCTGCACGGGCCTGTTTATATTTCCTCTGCTCCGCTTCCCCCTCGGCCGTCCTTCCCAGGAATGCCGCTTGGTATGGCAGACATGGGGAAGTCGAGGAGGATTTGGAATGAGCCAGAGGCATCTCAAGGGGTGTGGGTGTGCGGTGGCACCGGCTCGCCTTCGCCTGGGTGCCCATCCCTCCTGCTGGGAATGGCCTCACCAGCTCAGGCCCACACGGGCTGGCATCTGTATTACTGGGGGCTGGGGCTCCTCACGGGATTCCAGGAGGAGCAAGGTATTCCAGGACTCCTGGCAGGCTCCTACTCCAGAGGGCAAAGGTGTTTTGGGATTTGATAGCATCGTAGCAGGGCTTGTGGGGCCGGTGGCTGCAGGAAGAGAGGCGAGGCAGCAGAGGAGGGGTGGGTGTGATGGGTGCTGGGTGCTGCAGCCTGCCCACCCCCCTGGCCAGCGAGTCCTCCTCTCCTGCCCAGGGAAGGAGGTCCTGCTCCCATCCCAGCCTTGTGGCGTCTGTGCCCAGTGGGAGCCCACCCACCTTCCTGCCCCTGCTGGGCCCACAGCAGCCTCTGAGACATGGCCTTGGCCTCACCAAGGGCAGGAGGGGTTGGGTGGAGCAGCAGGGCTGTGCTGGCAGTGGAGGCAGAGGCAGAGCCTGGTGCTGCCCAGTTCCCCAGGGCACAGGGGCCTCACAGCCATGCTTCCCTGGCCAGTAGGATCAGGGAGATGGCGTGGGCAGCAGGGGACTTGTCCTGGCCCCTGCCCACTGTGACACACACACACCACACGCCTGGCAGAGGGCAGGGCCACTGCTGGCAGTGTGAGGGCTACTGGAGCAACCCTGCTGCTCTGTGGGATCCCTGCACTCCCCTGGGGCAGGTGACAGCTCCTGGTCTCCTTGAGCTCTGTGCAGAGACCAGGAGTGGGGCTGGCCTGGGAGAGGCTGCTCTGTTCTCCTGGTTACCTCTGGAGTAACTGGGATTTGGCAAGGGAAGGAGATCACTCACATTCTTGTTCGGAGAGGAGGATTCGGTGCGTGGTTAACCCTCTCAGCTCCTGGGAAGCCATTCCTCCTGCTGCCCACAGCCTCGTGGGGTGTGGGAGGAGCAATGGCTTTCCCGTGTGCAAGGACCTGGAGTGGGTGTCTGTCCCCAGAGTCCCCCACAGGGCCCTGGCCAGGGGAGACCCCTCCTGCCCTGGCATCCCTGGCAAAGGGGTAGCTCAGCCTGGCACTGGTGCCTCCCGTGCCCACGCAGATCCTGCTGCTGGGGTTGCTTCCCACGGGGATCAGATGTCCGTGGGCTGTTAGCCATGCTCATGGGCTGTTAGCCACAGGCAGGGCTGAGCTGTCCCAGCCCTGCCAGCCACGGGGGCTATGCCAAGAGCAGAGCTTTGACCCCCCTGGCCACCTCCCGCCCATCCAGCCCCAGGGCTCTGCCCTATGCTTCCACCTCCGGCTCTCCCTGCCCTGCATCCGGCTCAGGGTGACGGCTCCAGGGGAGACAGGGATCGCCTGGGAGCCGGAGCAGCCTTGGCTTTGTGTGGGGCTCTCCCAGGCAGCCGCGGAGCCGAAGCGGCCGCTCCCTGCGGGCAGCTGTTCCCAGCTCCCCGACTCCGCCGCATCGCTGCCAACAGCTGCGTCCGACACGCCGGCCCTGGGCCCCCCCGCAGCCCCCGGGGCTGCACGGGGAGAAGGGCTGGGGACCCCCATGCACCTTACACCAGCCTCCCTACGAGGGATGGGTTGAGCCTGGGAGAGGGACGGTGCTGGAAACTCTCCCCATGCAGCCGATCTGGCTCCGAGGAGGGGGCACAGGCTTCCCCCAGCCTGGGCTGCCCAAAACCGGCAGGGCTGGTGGGCGGGGGGAGTCTGAGCTGCCTGGGCATTGGCAGGGCGCTGGGAGGCTTCCTTGGATCCCCGTGTGCTGGCCCAGAGCTGCTGGGCTCCTTGCAGCCTGCCGGGGGGACAAGTGGCTCCGGAGGGACACCCATCCCTTGGGTTGTGGCTGGCTCCCTGCTCCAGGGACACGGGGGGTTCCAGCATCACTCCCGGAAGGGTGCCAGGGTCTCTGCCCAACTCTGCCAGCCCCAGGGGATCCACAGCAGCCCCACGGGTGTCCCAGGGCCGAAACACACCAGTGTCCACCCTCAGTGGCAGGCCACACCGCCTCGTCCCTGCCAAGACCCTCCGTACCAGGGGAGCTGCTGTCCGCACGCTCACCTCTGGCAACATCTGCACAGGCTGAGCACGGAGCAGCCCAGCCTCCCGCATACTTGCTGCCATACGTACAGCTCAGCCGGGATGGAACTAATGCAGAAAACATGGCCCTGCGCCGCAGCCGGCACACCGGGGGCTGGGAGCGCCGCGGCAGCACCCTGCCCTCCGCCAGCCCTGCCACCGCCCCGGGGCTGCCACCACCGCCAGGGGGTCCGGGGCACCCGCGGGACCCAGGGCCGTGGAGCCGGCACCGTCAGCTATGGGATCTGCAGATGTTGAGCTCTGGCTGCCACCGCCGCACGGCTCAGGTGCAGAAGTGCTCTCCTGGCTGACGCCCGGGCTGGCCCCGGCTCCTGGAGTTTCCATCCCTCTTGGCACCGATCCTGGGACACGTTCCCTCCTCCAGGTCCTTTCCCTGCCGGGCGCTGGGTCCGCTGCCAGCGTGCTGGCGGTGGGGGCCAGGCCCCTCCTGCCCCACATCCTGGCCCTGCGGCTGGGAGCGCCGGGCTCAGCTTGGCCAGCACTGCCTCTTCCAAGTGAGCCGTGTTTGTGCTGGCAAGGCAGCTGGCGTGACGGAGCCAGGGCAAGACAAGCTTGGCACGGCGCGCTTGCTCCCACCCTGGCTCTCTCCAGAGAGTGGCATCTCTCTGGGGCTGGAGGCTGCTCCAGCAGAGCTTCTCCAGTGAGGGGTGGGAGATGGCGACACCTCCATGCCCCCTCTCTGGCTGCCGCGGTGGCACAGCCTCGCTGGCGGTGACAGTGCGGTCATGGCCGGTGGCCACAGTGCTCGCGCCAAGAGGGACGCAGTTCATGGCTCGTCCATGGGCACCATCGGTGCCCACCCCACCTCTCCTGCCCCCATGCCTGGTGCCCCTGCCCTGCACGGAGGTCCCGGAAGCGCCGTGCTGGGTTTGGCTCTGGCAGAGCCCTTCGCTTTCCCTGCCAGCTCCGAAGTCGTTAGCAGCCACTTCTTGGCGCTCCTCAATGAGAGCGAGGGGCTGCGAGCACTGCCTGTGCCGCGGGCCAGGGCTGGCTGCCGGCTCCCACTGGGGTGCCGGGAACCGCAGGGCCCATCTGGGGACCACATGGGAACCGGGAAACACCCGCTGACAGCCCCGTGGAAGCTCTTCCCCTCCCATCCTCTGCAGGACCAGGAAGGGGGCAGGATGTGGGTTGGGGGTCCCACCTCCACAAGGTGCCCAGGGGAGAGGTGAAGCAGGGTGCAGGGGATTAGAGCAGTCTGGGGAACGCGGCCAGGCTCAGTTTGCCATGTTTCAGTAGCATCCGGGTACACACGGGGCACCCAGCTCCTGGAGCCAGGATTCAACATGGATAAAGAGCGCGGGGATGCAGCCGGGGAAGTAAGTCCCTCTGTCATCATCGCCATGGCAGAGCCTCCTCTTGCGCCTGTGGCATGGAGCAGCTTCCTCGCAGCACTTTGTCCCCCTCACCCCGGGTGACCGGGTGTGGGGAGAGCCTTGGGGACCCGGGAGCCATCCCGTGCCCTGTCACACTCACGTTACCTGCACCCACCCTCCACTCCTCACTGGGAGCCGGGCCAGCTGCTCCACAAGGCAACCACGCTGGCAAGGGGGGGGAGTCAGGGCTGTCACTGCTTGCGAGCTGTCCCCACTGCACTGTCCCTAGGGCAGCTCTCAGCACAGCTGGCAGCCAGCACTCGGCTCCATGTGCTCAGCCCCGGGGCAGTTCACAACCATGGCCGGTGAAGCACACGTCCCCTCAACGTGTCCAGCGTGGCTGGCAGCAATAGTGACAGCCCTGTCTCCTGTGCCTTGCAGAGTGTCCCAGGACACGACAACAACAAGGACTCCCGGCTGCTCTGGATGGGCTCCAGCGATTGCCTCATCTCCGTCGGGTTCAGCCAGGTACAGTCCTTGCCAGGAAGGTGGCCCTGGCACCACTGGGATGTTCTGGCCCTACTCCCTGTGGCTGCTGTGCCAAAGCACCCCAAGTGCTTTTTGGGTGGCCTGTCCCCCATGAAAGCAGGAGGTCCCCTCACCAAGTGCCCTGGCCCCTGCTGGGATGACGGAAGGTGACTGGCGAAGGCAGTGGCACTGTGGAGCCATCCAGGCAGCCCCAGTGCCCACTGACACCGTGTCTGTGTCCCTGCAGATGCGGGAGCGGGAGGTGAAGCTGTGGGACACGCGGAGGCTCAGCGGGGCGACGCTCACCGTGGCACTGGACACCTCACCTGGGTAGGGATGGGGACTCAGCATGGGGTGGGAGGGTGAGCAGTGGAAATGTCACGGTCAGGGACCCATCAGGAGTGTGGTGGTGGAGCAGGAGCTGGCAGAGAGCTCTTGGAACCAGCAGCACTTGGCCGTAAAGCTGGGGACAAAGCTGGGGACAGCACAGCTGCATCCTCATCACCATTTGAGTGAGGTGAGAGGGAGAGGCAGTGACACACAGAGGTGTTCCGTAGTGCCATGGTGGGTGGTGGCACTGCTGGGGACAGTGTCTGAGGTGGCTGCTGGCCGGGTGGGCTTGTGCACTGGGGCAGCACCACAAGATGCTGCAGGCGAGTGAATCTCTTTGGCGCTGCTGGAGCACCAGAGCAGCTCAGCCCTGGCCTCCCACTCACGCCGTGCTTTGTGCCGCGGTGCCGTGGTGGCTGCCCAGCCAGCCGTGGCCGGGCCGGCGCTCTCCAGGCACCGCCCGGTGAAGTGGAAGAGGAGCTTT
Source organism: Callaeas wilsoni (assembly GCA_013398955.1). NCBI lineage: Eukaryota > Metazoa > Chordata > Aves > Passeriformes > Callaeidae > Callaeas > Callaeas wilsoni. Next base: position 30,673 of record VWPU01007923.1, on the reverse strand, counting down.
GGTGGCGTAAGGGGTCAGCGCCCCTCGTCACGGCATGATGGAGCTGTCTCCTGTCTGCGGGGCACTGCCAAGGCTGGGAACGCTCCAGTTAGACCTGGCCTGGCCTCTCCCACGCTGCCCAGTGAGCTGGCCTAGCGTCACTGTGTGGGCAAGGAAATGGGAGGAGGCTGTGCCTTCATCTCACCAGGGTGATGGGGGTTTGGGAGACAGTACTTGTTGGGATGCACTGGAGGCCACCAGCTCTTCCCAGGGCTGCTGGCAAAGCACTGGGCTGCTGAGACCCTCACTGTGTGCCAGGCTGGCTCCATGACGGGCCGAGATGCTGGGGCAGGCTGGGTGGTCGGCAGCCAATACAGGGCCTCTGGCAAGGGGCTGAGTGAGCTGTGACAGCCCCTTGGCTGCCGTGCCAGCATCCCCCACACCGGCGTCAGCTGCAGGCCAGCGCTGGCGGCAGCCAGGACAGGCAGGAGGGGAGAGGACCTGCTGTGGGCATGGCGAGGTGGTGGTGGTGTGGTGGGAACGGGCAGAGAGGCTGCCTGAGCATCCCTCACCCTCCTGCCAGCTGCTGCGGGAGCAGCTCCCAGCTCTCCTGCTCACCAGCTCTGCCAGTTCAATGAGCAAAGGCCACCATCAGTGACCAGAGAACGCTCTCAGGGGAGGCTGAGGCTTCTGCAAGGGGACGCCTCGGGGTCCATTATTGCTCTTGGCAGAGAATCCAGTGGGAATTACCCCAAATCCTCGCTGGGCCGGGGGGAGCCAGCCGGGCTAAATGGGATACAGGCGCTGCTGTGCTCGGCCCCCTCAGCACAGGCTGCAGTTATTTTGGCTGCCGGGTTTATCGGCGCAGGAATGCGGCTGGCGGGCGCTGCCTGCGCGTCACGCCGGGGCCCTGCCGGCCCGCGGCTGCGTGGCGGGGCCAGCCGAGAGGGGCTGGGGGCGGTGGGGGCGAGCGGAGACCCCCCCTCCGCGTGCTGGGGAGGTGCTGTTTTTAGGCAGCCGCGCCGGGGCCACCGCGCTTCCAGCCCCAACCGCTCCCGCCTGTAAATCTGGCGGAGATGACAAATGGCGGAGGGGGATTTGGGCTGGCTCCCGGCGGAGGTGCCGAGCGGGGGCCGTGTTCCCCCTCCGGCAGAGCCATCCCGAGCGGGGCCGCGACACTCAGGAGCCGTGGAGCCGCGGCAAGGGCACGGGGGGGTGATCTTGGGGTCACCAGATGCCCCTGGAAGCACTGCTTGGAGCAGACTTAGAACCGGGGGACAGGGACTCAGCCCCCCGGCGATGGCCGAGCAGCAGTGGGGCCGGCTGTGGATCTCCGGCGTGGCCGTGGGTGCCAAGTGTGGGGCACGGAGATGGTTTTTTGGGTAGGGCAGCGGTGCCGGCCGTGCTGTGAGCGCGGCGTGCGGAGCTGCAGCAGCAGCAACAGCTCGTTGAAGCTCTTTGAGGAAGCAATCAGTGGGCGGGCAGGAAACTCATACCATTCATTACTGACGCCAGGCCGGCAGGAAGGGGAGTCCGCATCCCCACCGCATCCCCACCGCGCCCGCCGAGCCGGCACCATGCGTCCCCGTGGCACCCCAAAGCAGGGCCGTGGCGTGCCTCGAGGTGGGGGTCACCCCAGTGTGCTCATCCCAATGCCCACAGCCACACCAAACCCTTCAGGCTGGTCGTGTCCCTATCCAGCATCTCTGGAAAAGAGCAGAGAGTGGGAGGCACCAGCCCCATGGACCTTCACATCAGCATGTGCCTTTTGGGGGTTCTCTTTCCCAAATCCTGAGCAGGTGAGATATTTCCGACCACACAAACGTCATTTTCAAAGCACCCCGAGTGTGCCAGGGCCATGCTTAAGAGCTGACCCCACCAATGCCCAGATCCTGAGGGAACAGGAGGTGGGAGGTGCAGGTGGACACGGCCCCTCTCCACATCCTGGTCCTCAATGTGCCACACCTGGGTACCCGCTATTCCTTCGGCTGGTGTTTTGTCCCCCCTGGCCCCTTTTAATTAGATCAAGGAGCAGCAGGGCAGGAGCCAGGAAGGGGCCTCAATAGGTTATTGTTGCCCTAAATTGTAACCAGCACCGGCGGGGTTGGGTTACCAGCTCCGACTTGGGGTCACCGACCAGACCCTGCTGCCACACTCTCAGCGGCTGGCGCAGCACTGCCCGGGGACAGTGCTGTCACCACCACGGTGACAGGAGAACAGCGGCTTCCTTGTGTCACCGCATCTTTCGATATCCTGAAAATGTCCCCAGGGAGGGAGGCTGGGGTGCCACAGCCAGCTCAGGGCTATGGCTGGATGGGTAGGGATGAGATGCCCGGGTCAGCAGAGGTCCCAGGAAGCCGTGTCTCCGTGGCGTGTTCCAACCGTGGGCATGTCCCTGCAGGGCAGGATGGTGGTGGGGCTGAGGGATGGGGACAGCTGGATCTCCACCATCCTTCACGGCGCAAAGTCAGACAGAGCTGGGAGGTGCCAGAGCCAGGACCTGCCTGTAGCAGTGAGTTGGCACAGCAGGATGTTTGTGGAAGGATTTGGGGCTGTTTGGCTCCCCCAGCGCTGAAGCAGGACATGGAGGGGCCCAGGTGGTTCCTGGGGGACACTGCCCAGGGGTGCTCAGTCCCTAACACCCACCTCCTGCCCCTGCCCCTACCAGAGCCTGTGGCTGAGCCAGCTCCTGGGGTCAGGCTTGCAGCCCTGGCATTTCCCAGCTCCAGCCCTCGTGTGCACCAGGGCACCCGACCCCACAGAGGCACATGTTCCACTGTCACCCTGCCACCTCTCCCCAGGCACCAGCTGCAATGGGACCTCAGTGGCTGGTCCTGCTCTCATCCTGCCTGGCACCCTCTGCACTGCTTTTTCCTGGGGCTTAGCAGCCCTTTTGGGTCATGGTGGGTGTTTTGGGGGTCTCTGATAAAACCCACCCCAGCAGGATGAACTCTGAGCGGGACAGGTCCATTCCTGTCCCCATGCCTGTCCCAGTCCCCCTGCAGATCCCAGAGGTGCCTGGGTTGACATGTGCTTGCCATCAGTGGGAAAGGGGTTTTTCCTGCCCCGGCTTAGCTGCCACCCTCAGGCACAAGGAAGGGGAGAGGCCACCCCACCCCATCAGGTGTCACCCAGTGGGACCCATCCCCATGGGGCTACTGGGCAGCCACATGAAGGAGTCAAGGCGGAGCAACCACCCAGCCCATGTCGCCTGTCCCGTAATTCCACTGGGTAAAAATAGCCCAGCACTGGGGCGGGATGGCAGCGCCGAAATCACTCCCAGATGAGCCACAGCCTCGGTGGCCAGACGGTGCTCTCTGGCCTCCCCAGCTTTCCAGGAAGCTGATCAGCTCCGAAGCTCTTCCTGGCAGCACTGGGGTCTGTGTGATGGGCACACGCCTGCCATCCCCCCAGAGAGTGGGCATCCGGACCCCTGGCACCGAGGCATGACCCCTCGGGGCTCTGCTCCAGACATGGAGACCTGGGGGACACAGGGGACCTGGCTTTGGTTTCCCTGGGGCCATGCCTGGGACCAGGGGTGATTTTTTGGGAGATCGGAGCCCTCCAGCCTTGCCACGTCAAGGTGCAGGCAGGATTTGCCCCGGTGAAGCCAGCGGCTCCTCCCGTTGTGGCTCCCCGCCGAGCCCCCATCCTGCCGGTGGCTCTGGCCGGGGCTCTCACTTACCGGCCCCGCTGGATCGCACAGAGAGAGAGATTTTTTTTGGGTCCATTTCAGGGGGTTTTGCAATCCTTCCCGGCGCTGATTCAGCTCGCAGGAATTAGCAGCTCCGCACGATGTGCCGCTCGGAGCTGCTCTTGGCGCGCGACGGGGCTGGCAGTGGCCAGGGGAATTTTGTGCTGAGATTCAGGAAGCCACAGGGGCTGGACAGTCCCATTTTGGGCACTGCTGCTCTCCCGCAGGGCTGCCCGGGTGCAGATGTGGGTGTGGGTGGGGGCCAAGCCCTGCCCTGGCTGCGGTCTCCCCATCACCTCCGTGCCAAGGCTGAGCCCTGCTGCCCCCCTTGTGCAGCTGGCAGCCCAAAAACCTTGGCTCGGGGTGTCCCAAGGGTGCTGCACCTGCCAAAGCTGAGCCCTAACTTTGCTTCTGCCCTCCTGTTCACTCTAGCTCCATCACTCTGGAGCAGCTGGAAGCCCCTCCAGAGCAATGGGATCAGCTGAGGTGTCAGGGGGGTTTCCAGCACAGACCTGGCACGTGGGGGGCCCCCTGCAAACCTCCAGCTCCTTGCAAGTGGGGAAATAAGCTTCGTTAGGGGAAGGGCACATCATGGAGGCAAAGGAGGGGGGAAGTGAGGGGCCAGGAGGGGCTGGAGGGCTCCTGACGCCGGTGCCGACGCGGGGACACGCCAGGGGCTGGCCCGGGCTCGGGGGGCTGTGGCGGCGGCTGGCCGGGGGCACCCGGCGCGAGGCCGCGGCTCCGCCAGGGACTTTTCTTCTCTCCTCCTCGCGAGGCTGGAAAATATACAAAGCTCGCAGTGAAAATATTTACACAGCAGCAATTTTGGGAGGAATTTGGGATGTTAATTTGAAAAATCTGTGGGGAGAGGACCACAATGGGCCCTTTGAGCGGGCGAGCGTGGCCATCGCAGCGAGCCGCCCGCGCCGGCGAGGGGCCCCTCCTGCCGCTGCGCCGGTCCTAATGGGAGCCAGCCCTGCCGGAAGCCCACCTGGGAGCCGGGGGGCTGCGCCAGACGGCCCCGCCGACGCCCCGCGCCCCTAATTGCATCCAGAGCCGCTCCCTGCCCCGGGCGAGCGGCACCGAGGGGCCGGGGGGTCAGGGCCGTGTCCTGCGGCGGAGCGGCCGGCCCCGAGCGGCACGGCGGTGACCCTCGGCTTCGGCCCCGCGCTGTGCTCATTCTCTCCAAATCAAACATACCTCGGCGGGCAGGGCCCCAACCTGGAAAATTCCAGCCCGAAAGATAAAGGATTGGAAAACGATTAAAACCAGAGGGTTGGAGCAGAAACCACTTGGCAGCGGGAACCTGCCGAGCGTCGGCTCCCAGCCCACCCCGCCAGGGCCAGCGCACAAAACCGGCTGTTCCTGGGGCCGGGCAGCGGGGGTTCGGGGGCCGGGCAGCGGGGGTTCTGGCTGCGGCCCCCGGCCTGGGGGGGCCACGCAGGCTGACACTTGTCACGGGCGATTTGGGGGTCCCGGTGCCGCCGCGGGTGACGTCAGGTTGGGCTGGGTCTGTTTGTCCCGCAGCTGGCCCCCGAGCCATCTGGCAGGCGGGGAGGGATGAAGTAAGGCTGGATGATGCGCAGGGCAGGGGCTGATTTGAACCCCGTGGCCTCTGTTTTGGGAACACCTCCTCAGCGCCCGAGGTGGGGGGCAGCGCCCTGAGGGTAAAAACGCCCAGAGTCGGGAAAACTCCCCCCTCCCTTGCCCTGACTCATCCTGGCGCTCGCCAACAACAACGGGAGGACACGGCTGACCTTCCCGCTCCTCTGCAGGGGACACACCGCGCTGCCCACACCCCTGCCTGCGATGGCCAGTGCCTGCCAAGGTGTTCAGGGCTGCACAGAGCTTTTCGTTGTTGTTATTTTAATTATTTTGTTGGTTTTTTTTTTACAAAAAGACACCCTTCTGATGTGTCTTACGAAAGAGATGTACACAAACCTGTACTAAAAAAAGTTTTCCCAGAAGAAATGGGAAATAACGGTGTATAAATATTCTCTCTGAGTTCTTAAAGCTTCAATTCCCGGTTTGCCTGCTCGGCACTTCCTTTGGCCCGGGGGGTCCCGAGGGTCCCAGCACCTCGGCCAGGCCGCATTGCTCACATCAGCTTCCAGGGAGTCGAGTCGTGGGCCGTGCTCTGCTAAAGGACCCTTGTTACCAGCACGTGGGCGTCCCTCAGCCGAGTCACAGCAGCTTTCTCTTTAGCAGGAGCTAAAAAAAGCCCCCCAACTCTCAAATTAACCCCCCTTCTCTTCCGCTACCCACGTTCTAGGTAGAGTCACAGAAATCAAGGCACAGAGCAATAAAATTCGTGTCTCCTCCCGAAGCGTGGCAGCCTCTCGGAAATTGCACGTTGTGGGATTGGGGGGTTTTCTGCCTCAATTCAGTCAGCTCCTTGGCAATCCGTATCCCAGAGGGACATGGCCAGGTGCTGCCACTGGAGCTCAGCACTCCTGTGTCCAAGGCTCTGGAAGCCCTGTGCATTCAGAAGTAGGAGGGTTTGAGCCCCGGGGTGTTGTTGTTGCTGGGGTAGTGCGACTGCATGAGCGGCACCTCGCACTCAGAGCCGCCAGAAAGCATCACTGCCTCCGGCACCTTGCAGCCGTGGCTGCTCAAATCCCCATTTTCCAGGCAGGCTTTCACCCCTTCCAGCTCCAGTGGGCCGGTGTCCACCCCAGCGCCAGCGTGTGCTTTGGCCCGGCGGTGCCGGCGGTAGTACATGGCGGCGGTGACCACCACCGCCAGCAGCAGCGCGGCGGCCAGCGCGGGGACAAGGATCAGGGCGAGGTTGGGGTCCTGGCTCTGCGTGACGGGGGAGTGCTGCTGCAGGCTGAGGGGCAGGGTCTGTGCCTCGGCGCAGTGCTCCTCCTTGGGCACCTCCCCCAGCGCCCCGATGCAGACGCGGTAGGTGCAGTTGGGTTTCAGCGCCCGCACCGTGTACTCGGAGAGCGAGGCCGGCAGGCGCAGCATCACCGGCCGCTTGTCTGGCCCCGACAGGTTCCGGTAGCTCAGGCGGATGCCCTTCAGCTGCGCCTTGGACTGGATGTAGTTGTGCAGGTCCACTTTGAGGGAGGTGCTGCCCACCTGGGCGATGCTGACCCGCTGTGCGGGCGGCAGGGCTGGCGTGCCCGGGGCTGGCGTCGTTCCCTTCAGCTCCACCTCACAGTACACGCCGGCGAAGCCCGCGGGGCAGAGGCACTCCAGGAGGTTCTGAGCACCCAGGTGGCAGGTGCCGCCATTCAGACACGTGCGGGGGGGACAGATGGGTGCCGGGAGGCTGGTGGGGGCCGGAGTGCCACTGAAAGGCACCAACGTGGAGCTGCCCTGGGGGTCCCTGGGCCTCAGGGTGGGTGCAGCGGTGCTGGGGGGTGGCGGCGGGCGGTGGGTGCTGGGCAGCGGCGCGGGCGGTGGCAGCGTGGTGGTGCGGGGCGTGGTGGGCGTGGGGGTGGTGGTGGGGCAGCCAAAGTCGGTGTACTGCAGGTGGTGAAGGAGCTTGCCAGAGTTTTTTGGGGGGAAGTGGCAGCGCGTCTCCTCGGGGCGCCGCAGGACCACACCGCTGGCGTTCACCCACTGCACCAGCCAGCTCATCTGGCAGATGCAGTTGAAGGGGTTGCCAGCAGCTGTCACGGCCCGCAGCCTGGGGAAGAAGCTGGAGAAATCCCGAGGGATGGTGTTGATGTTGAGGTTGCTGATGTCCAGCTCCTGGAGGTTGTGGAGGCTCTGGAAGTCCTCGGCTAGCAGCTGGGAGATGCGGGCGTTGCCGGCCAGGCTGAGCCTGGTGAGGCTGCCCAGCCGCCGCAGCACCGCTGGAACGCGCTCCAGCAGGTTGTCAGAGACGTCCAGCTCGTGGAGGTTGTTTTGGACCTGGAAGAGCTCCTCGTTTAAGCTCATCAGGCCCAGCCCTGCAATCTTCAGGGACTCAATGTTGACGGCATGGAAAGCCCCTGGTGCAATGGCAGGGATCTTGTTCCAGCTGATGTCCAGCAGCAGGAGGTTGGGCAGGTCGAGGGGGGGCACAGCCCTGAGCTGGTTGTTCTGCAGCTTTAACTCCAGCAGATTCTCCAGCGTGTCAAAGGCAGCAGCATGGATGTGCTGGATCCTGTTCCTCTGCAGGTAGAGCCGTTCCAGCAGCCGCAGACCATGGAAGGTCTCATTGGTGATCTCCTGCAGCTGGTTAGAGGACAGGTCCAAGTTGACGAGCTCCGTCAGGGGCTGGAAGATATTTCTCTGGATGCTGGTGATCTTGTTTTGCGAGAGGTCCAGGAGCTGGAGGGCAGGCAGCCCTGCAAAGCTGTCCTCACTGAGCGTTGTGATGCCGTTTTCAAAGACATAGAGGGAGAGGGTGCTGGGGGGCAGCCCCTGGGGCACCGTCTGGCCCCGCCTGGCCGCACACAGGATGGTCTTGGGGTCATGGCACTGGCAGCCCGCAGGACATGCCCCGGCCAGCTCCCCACGGGCCAAGAGGAGCAGCGTGCAAAGGATCAGCTGGTTCATGGTGTCAGCTCTGCAGAGAGACAAGCACAGCCAGGGTTAGGGGACAGGCCCTGCTGGGGGGCACCTCTGAACTGCTCTGCCTCCAGGGCTGGTGAGAGTGAAGCAGCACAGGGGCTGCCCACCCCAGTTCCTCGCTCCCCCCTCCCCAGACCCCCGGGATTTGGGAATGTGGTACCTTTGTGCACCCCAGGATCTACCATGAGACACATCTCACCGGTATTGGGGCTGTCTTTGGTGGGGCACCAAGACCTTTCCCAGTACTCGTAAGGGCCCCAACCTCCCCAGCTGCTCAGCAGGGTGCAAATCAAACACAGGGGATGAGGAGAATCAGAGCACCGGGAAGGGGTGGGAGCCTGACCGGCCTCCCCTGCGGAGAGCTCAGCTTAACCCTTTGCTTGTGCCATCATCGCAGCAGCTGCTCCCTCGGGGGTGCTCCCGCCCAGATCACCAGCAGCAGTAGCCCCTCTTGGGTGGGCAGAGGTGGCCTGGGCCACGGAGTGTGCGGCTGAAGGAGGCATTTGTGTCCCCACAGAATCCAGGGGCTCATATTCACCCCCAGCCAGCCCCTGTCCCCACAGGTCACCTTGCTGCTCCCCTCACTGTTGCACCCCAGGGACTCAGCACAGCACCGTGCGCTGTGCCCCTGTCCCTTGGGGACTAGGTCAGCCCGGATGGAGGGAGGATGCTCTGGGGTGAACAAGGCTGTAACCACCCCAGCCCCCCATGGATGCCCTGGCCGATGTCACAGCCATTGTCTGTGTCCCATAGGGCTCCTCTCTCAGCCCCATCTTTCAGCCCTTTTAATGACACTAGGCTGGACCAGAGATTCACAATCTCCTGCCACTCCATCTCAGGGTCAGGGGGAGGTGGCAGAGGGATCCCTGGGCAGGGAAGAGGCGAACCCTTCCCCAGCCACATCTGTTGCCACCTCCTCCCTGCTTGGAGCTGTCGGAGCTCCAGGCAAACGCCCCCCCCGTGGCTCACAAGGGGCCCCCGCCGTGTGTGGGGGGCTGCAGGTCACACAGCAGCACGTGCCGCCTGCCCCGGCCGTCAGCAGTGCAGGGACACCACATCCTGCGCCAGGAGGGTCTGAACACGTGCTGTGTCCTCTTGTCCCCCTGCCGGGGTGTCGGACAGGGTTAACACTGCGGCCAGCTCTGCCTTTGGCTCTTCCCGAGCGGCCCCCCCCCCAGGGTGGGGTGAGCCTACGGCTGGGCAGGGTCACCACAACCGCCTGAGTCACTTGGCCTGACCGGCCCTGCCCTGACATGACCTGTGCCGTCAGCCCCTGACACTGGGGAGGAGCTGTGCCACATCCCAGAGGTCACTGTCACCCAGGGGTCACCATCACTGCATCCCCAGCTCAGCCCCAAGCTCCCTCACCACTGTCGGGTCCCCCTGCACCCCACATCACAGTCAGGCTGCCAGCAGAGTTAAAAACACAGCATGGAGACCCGGTGAAGTGCTTTTTGGGGCTGGGGGCAGACCCAGCACCCCTCGAGGTGGCTCCAGCATCCAGAGCGGGCTGGTTGGTGGGAGAGCCCTGGGTGCAGGGTGCTGGCATGCCAGCGGTGCCACGGCCGTGCCAGCCCGCCCGGGTGGGCAGCGCCGGAGCGGGGCCAGGCCTGCGGGATGCTGGCGAGGCCAGGGCTGGTTTTGCAATGCCAGGGTCGGGTTTCGCTGACGTGTCCCGTGCTGCAACCAGCTGCTGACTCCAAGTCTCTCTCGTCCCTTTAATTATGCTGGCATTTCCTCCCCGCCTGCCAGGCTCCCCGCTCCGGGCAGGTTCGGCCAGCCCGGCCACGGCCGCGCATCCGCGCCCGGCCACGAGCGCCGGGCAGGCTGGCACGGCCCCGCAGCCTCCGCCACCGCCCCTCGGCATCGCCCGCTCCGCCGGCACACGCCAACACCCCGCCCGCGCCCCGCCTCCCCGGCACGATGCTGTTTCAGGGCAGAGAGGAGTTAACCCAGCCCGGGACACCCCCCAGAAACGGGGGGCAGGGGAACAGCCTCCCCAGGTCCTGGCAGGGTCCCCGAAGGCGGAGAGGGGGCCCCGTTTCTGCTGGAGGTGTTGGGGCCGCCCTGCCAGCGGCCTGCTGCTGCCTTGGCTGGGCTCCCCCGCGCCTGCACCGCAGATATTTGCCGAATTATTCATATTTTCCGGCTGTGGGGAGGATCTGGGCTTAGATTCCCCCAGTCCCGGCTCAGCCTTTCCCTGCCAGCCTGCCGGGATGGGAGTGCCGTGTCACCCCCCCTCCCTGCCTGCAGCCCCCCGAGCTGGGCCACCCCGCTGCCTGCCCAGGGCCAGCCTCGGCAGGCGATGCCCTGCGTTGCACCTTCCTCCTGCTGTTAAGGACGGGGCCGATGCCGTGCCCATGCTGCAGGATGACACCTGTGCAGGACAGGCCGGAGAGTTCCTGCCTTTCCCCTCTGCTTGGGGACCTCAGGGAAGCAGGCACAGCCGGGATGTTCTTCCCCGCACCGGCAAGTGCAGACAAACAAAGCCAGCGTTGTTGCTGGCCCGTGGGCTGCCACCTTGGCCGGTGGCACCAGAGCAGGAAGGACGGGGGCCCTGCACTGTGCGGTGACAGGGAGGAACACAGTGCCTCTGCCAGGCGGGATGCAGATGCTGCTCCCCTTGCTTACACCCCTCAAAACAAGCCGATGTCAGCACGTGCCCCCTCCCTGGAGCCAGCCGGGGGGATGTGCAGGATTAAGCCCTTAATCCTCCTCCCCTTCAACCCACCCTGCGCCGCCGCAGCTCCCACCTCCTCCCGCTCCCCTCCCTATTTAATTAAAGTTTCCGCAGCAGCCCCGCAGGAATGCAGGCCTGGTTATTGCATTCCCCGGAGCACTCGCCAGCCCCTCCATCCCGCTCCTGCCCCTTTGACCCGGCCGCGCTCCCCATCTCAGGTGCCGGCAAGGAGAAAAACCAGCAGAGCCGCTTCGCCGGCAGCCAAACCGCCTCGGGAGGAGCCGGAACGCCGGCGGAGGGTGGGAGGAGGCCGGCGATGGTGCCACGCGTGGCCCGGGCGGCACGGGCAGATTCCTCCGGAGTGACTGGGGCGGCCGCGGCTGTCCCCGAGCGCTTCCTCGTGCCGCGTCCCGCCGGCAGAGCCAGCCGGGCAGGCAGCGCTTGCGTCAGGGCCACCCGGCGAGGCCGGCCGGCCTTGGCGTGGTGCGGGGGAAAACAGTAATTAGTGTCATCCCTGATGGCGGCACTGCCCAGCGCCGTGTGGGCAGCGGCACAGCTGGGTCAGGGCAGTCTGGCCGCCCCAGTCCCGCCAGGATGAGACCTGCCGGCGCGGGGCACACCGGCAAGAGTAGGTGTATGGGGGAACATTACTGGGGGGGTTTGGTTGGGAAGAGGAGGTTCAGAACTGGAGCATCTCTGGTGGGATGTGTTGACTCCTGTGGCAGTTGCCAGCCTAGGAGGGAGCCAGGTGTGCAAAGGGACATTTACCCCACGGTGGCCCAAGGTCACAACCAAAGAGGGTGACAGTGCCAGCACCCTCCCAACACACACCAGGTGACAATGAAGTGCGCAGGGAGCTGGCAGCAGGAGAAGTGGTGGGGTATCCCTGTCGCCCGGTGGCCAGGCTGGCCGGGGGCCCTGCTGGCACCCATCCCTCTGTGCCAGCCAGAGGGAAATCCTTGTCAGCACCGCCTGGGGACCCACTTGGCCCCACAGTGGGTCAGTGACCCAGGACACCAGCCCCTGAGGACAAGCAGAACGAGGGCAGCCAAACCCCACCCCAGCCAAGCTCTCCACTCAGGAGGGTGGTGGTGGTGGTGGACACTGCTGCCAGCAGCTCCCACCCCTGCCTGACCCCAACCGCCACGTCTGCCGGGACAGAACAAGCATGGGATGGGCCCAAGACCATGCTGGTCTCGCGTGGGTCCTGGAGCCCTTCTGCCAGCAGAGCACTTCACTGACACCCGACCATGCCGGATGGAGCTATGCTTCATGTTAACCCCAAACACATCCCTCCCCTTGCCCGTGATGGATGCAGCACCAGGCTGAGATTCCTGGGCCAGACCCCAGTGCATCCCATGGCAAAACAGGCATAGGCAGGGACAGGGAAGAGAGAGCCCTCAGTGAACCCTCGTCCCAGCCCACTGCAGTGCCATCCCCCCTGCCCAGCCGAGGCTCTACCATCAGCCGAGGCAGGGGCCAGCCGAGTGCCCCTGGCTCAGCTGAGGCCTCGCAGGGAGCAGGGCACGCCGACCCCCAGCCGAGGCCCCGGTGACACCCTGTCACCCTGAGTGCCCAGGCCACACCGGGTGTCCCACGGCCTGGCCCAAGCCCACCAGGGCCCCTCGGGCCCCACCGCCCCCTGAGCCTGCGGATGCCCGGCAGAGCCCCCTCCCGCCCGTAGGCTGCCGCCCCACGAGCCCCGGTGGCCGTGTGGAGAGTCGGGCGGTGTGGCGGCCGCGGGACTCACCGTGGCGGGCGGTGCGGGGCCGTGCGGGGCGGGCGGTCAGTCCATGGCGGCAGCGCACAGACGGCCGGGCGGGCGCTCCCCTCTCTGGCGGCGCCGGGCGCGGGGGGCGGCATTTAAACCGAGGGGGCGGGGCTTGCCCTCCCGCCGGGCGCCCATTGGCTGAGAGCGCGAAGGGGGCGGGGCGGGGCACGGCCGCCACGGAGGCTCCGCCCCCGCTCACCTGGGGCCCGACGGGGGCGGCACCGCGGGGACCCCCCGAGCCACGGGGACCCCCGGACATCCAGGACCTCTGGGACCCTGGACTCACAGGGACCGTCGGGACCTCGGAGCCACAAGCATCCCCGGGACATTCAGGACCTCCGAGTCACAGGGACCCCCTGGACCCCCAGGACCTCTGGGAGCTTACAGTCACAGGGACCCTCGGGATGTCCAGGATCTCTGATTCACAGGGACCTCTGGGACACCCAGGACATCTGAGACCTCAGAGTCACAGGGACCATCGGGGCACCCAGGACCTCTGAGTCACAGCGGCCCCCAGAACCTCCAGGACCTCTGGGACCTCAGAGTCACAAAGATCCCAGAGGCCTCTACAGGGACCTCCAGACCCCGTAACCCCAGGACCTCCCAGAGTCACAGGGACCTTGGGATTTCAGGAGCCTCCAGAGTCACAGGGACCTCTGGGACCCTTTGAGAACTCCATGGGACCCCAGGGCCTCCCAGAGTCACAGGGACCTCTAGGATCCCCAGGGACTGCATGAGACCTCCAGAACCTCTGGACCCCCAGAATCACAAGGATTCCCAGGACCCACAGGACTTTTGGAAGCTCTCAGACCTTCCAAACCCTCCAAGGCCCCCCAGGACTTTCAGCATCCCTGGGGCCAGGGTCCCTGGGACCCCAGCACCCCTGGTGTGTTTACACACAGGTGTAGGGGTTGATCCAGGTATAGGTATCTCCCTCATATCCCCAGCACCCATGGACCCCTGGCAACCCTGGTAACAACAAAGCCTGGGTGTCCTCGGCACCCCCAGGGACCCCCATATCCAGTGTGTCCAGGGTAACCAGGGACTCTGGCACTGATGAGCCCCAGTGCCCTGGGATCCCAGTCCCCCCATGCCCCTGGCATCCACAGAGCTCCTGCCACCATGTGCCAGGGGACAGGGGGAATGTGGGTGGCCCTCGCAGGGCTGTCCCTGTGACAGCAGAGCTGTGCCCAGCGCTGCAGAACAATGCTCCCTGTTCGGCATGGTGAGGATGGCATGCATTGGGCTGGGACAACCAGGCATTCAGGGTGCCCTTGTCCCAAACCTGCACCGCTGTAGTGGTGGCAGTGCTAGTGACAGTGCTGACAGCAGGGCAGGGGACCCCGGTGCCTGCCACGGGCATCCTGGCAGTGTTTGCCTAAGTTGTGCCAACAGTCCTGGGGCAGGACCGTGCCATACCACCCACAGCTATCCTTCATGGCATGGGATGGCATGGAACAGCTCCCTCCCTTTGGCGCAGCCTCAGAAATGTCAACCGAAAGTAATAGATTGTCTCTTTGGTCTCTGCCTGTGGCACTCCTTCCTCCACCCCTGCCGAGGGAAGGCACAGAGGTGGCTCTGTGCTCCTGTCACCACTGTCCCCTCAGGGCACTGAGTATTCCCTGTGATCCCCTCCTGCCACCAAGCGTCCCCCCAGTCGGGGTCCCCTCTGGCCATGGGGCGAGTCCTGACTGCTACACCCTCTGTCACAAGCATCCCCCCAGCCGTGGTCCCCCCAGCCACGGAGCACCCTGGCTGCGGTCTGGGACAGGGTGCAGGACGGGGAGCAGGGACACGCTCCAGCTGGCACAGCCGGGCCGCAGGGCACTCCCGGGGCTGGCCGGCTCCACAGGTGCCAGGGGAGGTGGGCGGTGAGCTGGGGTGTGCCACGCGCCCGCCCTGAACTGGCCAAGCCGGCCTGGCCGGCCTCGGGGCACCCCTGCGGGTGCCAGAAGCTTCCCTGAGCGAGGCCGGGTGCCATGGCCGGTCACAGGGAGCAGGGCAGGGAGCGGGATGCCCCACGGCTGAGCACGGCGTCAGAGCGGGCACTGTGCAGCCGGGGCTGGAAGCAGGTGGCAGTGACATCCTGCTGCCAGCCTGTCAGCCCAGGGTGGGACAGGGAGGGTTGTCAGCTGGGGACCACTCCAGCACCCTGCACCCCCCAGCACTGGCGCTGCCCTCCCATCCATCACCCCACAGCCTTATCCTGCCCCATGCTCTCCCAGGATGGGGTTTGGGGTGTGCACCAGCGGGGGAACAGGATCCAGCCCCACATCCATTGGGGTGCTGTGCCCATGGGGCCCCATGGCTCAGCACCCCCTTCCCTTGCAGGGTGACCATCCCGCTGTACGATGCCGACACGGGGCTGCTGGTGCTGGCAGGGAAGGTGAGGTCCCATGGCTGGGGTGTAGGGAGGCACTGGGGGCACAGGAGGATGCAGGGGGGTGTGGTGAGGTGCAGCTTGGTGCGTGTGGGTGCACCAGGGGAGTGCACTGCTCATTCCCTGTCCCCACCACCTCTCTTCCAGGGAGAAAACCTCCTGTACTGCTTCGAGGTGGCCCCCACGCAGCCAGCGCTCACCCAGGGTAAGCAGGTCCCATCCCACCCATTTCTCACCCGGGGGGCTCACCACGGCCTGGCCACCCACCCCACTGCCTGTCCCCCAGTGACCCAGTGCCGGACGGAGGGCAGCACGCGGGGCCTGGCGGCCGTGCCACGCCTGGCCCTGGATGTCATGGCCTGCGAGGTGCTCCGTGTCCTGCAGCTCACTGACACGGCCCTCATCCCCGTCAGCTACCTGGTGCCACGCAAGGTAAGGGGCCCTGCGGGTGGCACTGTCTCACAGGTACCTGGTGTCATCTCACGGGTGGCACCTCACCAGCACTGGGTGGAAAAAAGGACTCGGCTGCAGTGAGCCCCCAGTCCCCAGCCTGGGGAGAGCAGGAATGGAGGTCAAACCTGGGTGCAGGTGCTGGATTTGGGAAGCCGGGCGCTGTGTGTAGGATTGGGGTGCTGGAGAGTGGATGCTGACAGCTGGGTGCCACCTGCTGGGTGCTGCTGTGTGCTGGGTGCTGGGCACTTCAAGCCGCTGAAGTTTGGGTGCTGGGTAGTGGGCTCTGGGTGCCGGAAGTGTCTGGGGGTGTCCAGAGGTGCCCCAGCTGCAGCAGGACAGAGGCTGTGGGATTTTGGGAACACCCATCTCGCCCCATCTCCTCTCTCACAGTCTGTCCAGGAGTTCCACGAGGATCTGTTCCCCAGCTGCACAGGGATGCTGCCAGCCACTGATGCCCAAGGCTGGTGGGCAGGGAACAGCGAGCAGGTCAGTGTCATCCGGGGTGGTGTCCTTGCTGGTGGCATTGCCACCGCCCCGTGCCCACCGTTGTGCTCAATGCAGGTGGCGAGGGTGAGCCTGCACCCAGCACGGAGACCCACGGAGACCTTCACGTCCCCCATCATTGCTGGCACTGGCCCCACCGACACTGGCCACACCGACACCGACACTGGCCACATCGACACCGACACTGGCCACACTGACGCCGACCAGAGCGTGAGCATGGGGCGCTGGAAGAATGCACTGAATGCCGAGGGGGTGGGGTCCCTGCTGCCCTCATCCCACAGGGCAAGGCTGGGGTGCCAGCACCCCCTGCCCATTGGCTCTGTCTCCCATAGGAAGCCAGTGGCTACTCCTCACCATCCTCACTGGCCTCACCAGGCAGCGCGGCCACCTCGCTCTCAGCCAGCACCGGCCCCTCCAGCGGCTTTGCCAGCAGCCCCAGCCAGAAGTCCCTGCAGAGCATTTTGGGTGAGGAGACAGTGGGGTGGGCTCGGGGTCCCCCACTGGGGGGATTCAGGGCGCTCACCCACCCCTCGCCCGCTCCAGGGCCCAGCTCCCGCTTCCGGCACGCGCAGGGCCGGGTGCTGCACCGCGACTGCCACCTCACCAACCTGCGGGGGCTCAGCCTCACCACGCCGGGCGAGTGCGACGGCTTCTGCGCCAACCGCCAGCGCGTCGCCCTGCCCCTGCTCTCCGCCGGCGGCCAGATCGCCGTCCTCGAGGTACCCCGGTGAGGTGCGGAGGCCGGCCCGGTGCTGCGTGTGCTGTGCTGGTGACCCCCAGCTCTCTCCCGCAGCTCTCCAAGCCCGGCCGTCTCCCCGACGCGGCCGTGCCCACCATCCAGAATGGCGCGGCAGTGGCCGACCTCGCCTGGGACCCGTTTGACGCGCGGCGCCTCGCTGTCGGTACGTGTGCCGGCCCCGCCGGAGCACGCCCGGAGAGTCCCTCAGCTCCAGGCGTGCCACATCACCCTGCTAACCACTGCCCGTCCCTTTCGGTGCGCAGCGGGGGAGGACGCCAGGATCCGGTTGTGGCGGATCCCTGAGGGAGGGCTGCAGGAGACCCTGCAGGAGCCTGAAGCTGTTCTCCGAGGTGAGAGGACACACACCGAGCACCCCACACTGGGGACAAACCAGCCCGGTGGCACTCACAGCTGGGGACAACCACGCACCACTGAACCTTACCAGGTCACACGGAAAAGATTTACTCCATCCGCTTCCACCCCATGGCATCTGATCTCCTGGTTTCCTCCTCCTACGACATGACGGTGCGGATCTGGGAGCTGAGCACCGGGCGGGAAGTCTTGTGCCTGCAGGGACACACGGATCAGGTAAGGGATGACAAATCCAGGGACACCTGAGAGGCAGCTTTGGGACATTTGCACAACATCTGTCTCTCTAGATTTTCAGCATGGCTTGGAGCCCAGATGGGAAGAAGCTGGCAACGGTGAGCAAAGACGGACGAATACGGCTCTACGAGCCACGGCGCAGCTCTCAGCCTCAACAGGTACAATCGCAGCACTGGGGACGGGCTGGAGAGCTGGGGGTGTGAGCAGGAAAACCCCCCGTGGGCACGACTGCACCCCCAGCTCTCTCGGAGCAGCCAGGGTGACCTTCTCCCCATGCAGGAGGGCCCAGGTCCCGAGGGGGGACGCGGAGCGCGCCTGCTCTGGGTTTGTGGTGGTGACTACCTCCTGGTGTCCGGCTTTGACAGGTAAAGAGGGGGACACGTAGCAGGGCAGGGGTCCCTGAGGACACTGTGCTCGCTCTCATTGTCACCTCCCCACAGCCGCAGCGAGAGGAGGATCCTCCTGTACCGGTCACAGGCCCTGCCTGAAGGACCCTTGTCAGTCCTTGGCCTGGATGTGGCCCCTTCCACTCTCTTGCCCTTTTACGATGAGGATACCAGCATCGTCTTCCTCACCGGCAAGGTGAGGGCTTGCCCTCCAGAAAACTGTGGGGCTCCCTGCCTACAGCACCCCACAGTGTGGAGGGACCCTCCGTGTCCCCTGACAGCCCCCGTCTCGTTCCATCCCCAGGGTGACACCAGAGTCTTCCTCTATGAAGTGACCCCCGAGCCCCCCTACTTCCTTGAGTGCAACAGCTTCACCTCCAATGAACCCCACAAGGTAAAGGGGGGATGTGCTGCCTGTCCCTGACCCCCTACCTGTGCTGCCAGACCCCACTCACACCCCCACCCCACCAGGGCTTCGTCTTCCTGCCCAAAACGGCGTGCGATGTGCGGGAGGTGGAGTTCGCCCGGGCGCTGCGCCTGGGGCAGAGCACTCTGGAGCCCGTGGCTTTCCACGTGCCACGCGTCAAGGTAGGTGGCGAGGGGGCTGGCTGTGTTTGGGGAAGGGGACAGAAGCCTGGGCACTCCCCTGAGCGCCCCTTGCCCCCGCAGAAGGAGTATTTCCAGGACGATCTGTACCCGCCGACCCGTGTGTGGTGGGAGCCAGCCCTGAGCGCAGGTGCCTGGCTGGACGGGCAGGACGGGCAGCAGCGCCGCGCCAGCCTGCGCCCCGCAGACATGGTGCCAGGTGGGTGCAGGGGCCGGGCGAGGACCCCCGGCCCTCGGGGATGGCTGCGGGGGGCTTGGGGTAAAGCGCCCCGCCCCGTGGTGACACTGCTGTCACAGTGAGTGAGGCCCCAAAGGAGGCTCCGGCTCGGAAGTTCGTCCCTGCGTCTGTGTACCTGGAGGAGAAGACCGATGAGCAGAAGAAGGAGGAGGTGGGTTCTGGGATGACCACCCCGTGGCAGGGCCGGGGGTGACGGCCCACGCCCCACGGCTCTGCCCGGCCTCTCCCCGCAGCTTCTCAGCGCCATGGTGGCCCGGCTGGGCAACAGGGACGACCCGCTGCCCCAGGACTCCTTCGAGGGCGTGGACGAGGACGAGTGGGTGAGTGCGGGAGGGGGACACACGACCCCCGCGTGGGTCGCACCCGGCCCCGCCGCGCCCCTCACCTCCCGGCCTCCCGCAGGACTAGGCTGGACCCCGCACCCCCGGGAGCACCCGGGACACCCCGCACCCGCCGGGCCCGGCGGGGGCACCAGGAGGAGGAGGAGGAGGAGGAGGAGGAAGAGGTGGAGGAGGCGCAGGGCCCGCCGCGGGCAGGACCCGCCATTAAAGCCGCTGCACCAGCACCGTGTCCTGCCGTGATCCTTGGACACCGGGGGGGACACAGTGGGAGGACACGGGGACCGCGAATGGCGGAGACAGGGAACAAGGGGGCACGTGGAGCGGGGACGACACAGGGACCGGGGATGGAGGGACACAGGGACCGGGGCGACACGGTAACTGAGGGGAACACAGGGACCGAGGGGGACATGAGGACCGGCCCCGGGTGGACACAGGGACCGACACCGGGGGACACGGAGATCAAGGAGAACACAGGGACCGAGGGGGACCCAGGGACCGCGGCAGGGGAGAACACGGGGACCGGCACCGAGGGGAAACAGGACGGGTACCGGGGTGGCACAGGGATTGGGGGGACACCGGGACCGGCACCGGGATAACACAGAGACCGGGGATGAGGGGACACGGGGACCGGGAGGACACGGGGACCGGGGAAGTCGAGCCCCACCCGCCGGCCACCGGCCAGGCCTCCCGTGCGGCGAGACCGCCAGAGGGCGCTGTGCCTGCCGAGGGGACGCTCCGCCCGCACCGCCTCCGTCTCGGTGTCCGCCGTGACCCTCACCCCCGGCCACGTGACCGCCGGGGCGGAAGCGGTGGCGGGGACATGGTGAGAGGGGACGGGGGACGGGGCGGGGGGACATCGGGGATGGGGGAGCAGAAGTGGAGCTGGACAGGGCCCGGGGAGGGGCAGCGGGCTCGGGAATGTGCGAAGCAGCTGGTTCCGGGAGGGCCACGGCCAGTGGAGAGAGGACAGGGACGGGGGAAGGGGTCACAGGACCACGGAAGGGGGAAGAAGGCATGGGGAGGGGTGACAGGGACAGAGGAGGGAGGACAGGGCCAATGGAAGGGGAGCAGGGACAGCGGAGGGGGTCACAGGACCAGGGGAGAGGGGACATGGCATGAGGACGGAGGACAGAGACGGGGTCTGGGAAGGGTGTCACAGGGCCTGGGTGGGGGGACAGGGGAGGGAGACAGGGCGTGAGGAGGGGGGACAGGGCCACGTACGGCCATGACAGAAGCCAGGGAGGATCAGAGCAGACCCCCAGGGGATGGGGACAGGTGACAGGGCCCATGGGGAGGTGACAGGGCGAAGGAGCCACGTGGGAACAGCCCGTGGTGGCTGTGACAGCAGGGTGTCCCCGCAGGCCAAGTACCTGGCACAGATCATTCTGGTGGGGGCCCAGGTGGTGGGACGGGCCTTCATGCGGGCGCTGCGCCAGGAGTTTGCAGGTAGGAGTTGGGATGCTGCTCCATGGTCTCCGTGTGCCCACACCGCCCTGCTGGGCACTGCTCCACATCCCCACCCTTCTCTGGGCACCCCAGTGCTCCCCATCCCCGGGCCGTGCCTGCAGGGGATACTGCCAGGTTGTCATAGGGTGACAGCACTCGCATCCTGGCACTGGCTGGATGGTGTTTCATCCCAAGCTGGGCTCCCAGCAGCCTTCCCAGGCTCCATCCTGGCCCTGGCACTGCTGCCAGCTTCTCAGAGACCCCAGCACGCCGAAGGGCAGAACGGGATAAGCCCTGGGATGTGGCAGCCCCGGCCCTGCCTTGCCTGTAGCAAACGGTGGCTGCCTGGTCCCTGCCACCTCCCTGGAACTGGAACGGCGTCCAGACGATCCCAGGGATGGCTGGATGGGGACAGAGGGGGACACCGGGGTCTGAGCACCTCAAAGGGCACAGGCTTTGCTGCCTGACCCCCCGGGGACTGGGGGTGGTGGGGGCAGCTTGGGGGACTCAGGCCCCGGGTGTCCCCAGCGAGCCAGGCAGCAGCTGATGCACGAGGACGCTCCGAGAGGCCCCAGTCTGCTGCCGCCTCCAGGATCATCGGCATCAGCCTCCAGGAAGCTCAGCAGATCCTCAACGTCTCCAACCTCAACCCTGAGGAGATCCAGAAGGTAGAGGCTTCCTCGGAGCCGGGGAGGAATGGTGGTGGCAGGGCTCTGCCCTCTCCAAGGGTGCTGCTGTGCATGGGGGTGGTAGCTGGTCCCCCCTGCTGTCTTGGGCCCAGTAAATTGCAGTTTGAGAATTCCTTGCCCCAGCTGGAGCAGCCCTCCAGGCTTGGCCTCTGCATCTGCCCAGCGGGGCTGCTCAGGGAAGGGATGTGGGATCTCTGGAGGTGCCCAGCTGGGAACATGGGGACTCACAAGGGGTGTCAGGCAGAGCCAGCCGTGTCGCCAGGATCACTCTTCAGCAATGCTCTGGGGAGTGGGAGGCTCCCAGGATTTGGGAGTGGGAATGCCCAGGGTGGAGGTGACTCTGACCCGGAGCTTCTCTCGGCAGAACTACGACCACTTGTTCAAGGTGAACGACAAATCAGTGGGAGGCTCTTTCTACCTGCAGTCCAAGGTGAGCACCGGGAGGAGCAGAGCAGGGGCTGCACCTTCCGCTGCCTGGGTTTTGGCACAGGCAGAGCCTGAGTATCCCCATGGGTGAGGCAAGGAGGGGAGGGGACACCCCATCCCTGTGCGTCACCCCATCCCTGTGTGTCACCCCGTGTCCCACAGGTGGTGAGAGCCAAGGAGCGGCTGGATGAGGAGCTGCGCATCCAGGCCAAGGGCGACAAGGAGAAGGGGCGGAAAGCCGAGACGTGACTCCTGCCACCCCTGCCCCCGTGTCCCTCACCCTTAACTTATAGGTAGCCAATAAACACCATGTCCTCCAGCACCTGCCTGGCTGCTCCACACCCGGGGAGGGAGCGGGGACCTGCCCACCCAGCGCTGCCCTGGAGGGACTGGCCTCTGCGAGGGGCTGCGTTTGCCCAGGGGAGGAGGAGGAGGAGGCAGCTGTGGAAGAAGGGGTGTCCCCAGGGCACTGAGGCTGCCAGGGCTCAAATGGCACTGGGGGAGGCTGCAGGAGCTATTTTTGGTGGGGAGGTTGGATGCTCTTGGACTGAGTGCACAGCTACCTCTGGCTCCATACGCTGGGAATGCTGTGCCATTACCTTCTGCCATTGTGGATGACTGCTGGGTCGGGGTGAGGGGCTGTGAGGGCACACGCTGTGGCTGTCCCCACCTGCAGCTCACCGTGCAGACCCTGGCAGGGTTTCATTGGCGCCGAGGCTGCCTGAGCAGGACCGTGGGGACCCGGCCGGGGGTCAGGCAGAGCCAGCCATGCCCCCAAGGTCACACCCACCCCGCTCTGCACCCCTCTGTCCCCAGCACCGGCTCCTCGCTGCTGCCACCACGACCACGGGACTGAAACAGGAACTTACTTCAACTTCACTTTATTGTTTTCTTAATAAACTTCCTCTCCCCTGGACGAATATAGTGTTACAGTCGTTAGCTTATCTCGTACTTGTGCAGTCCTTACACGCTACGCTAACAGCGATGGAGCCCAACAGGAGGAAAATAAAAACAACCCAGAAACTACGATAGAAAGGCACTTCGAGACCGTTAAAATACTGATGTCCTGGAATGTGCAACAACAAACCGACGAGGAGCGAGGAGACGTTTCACCGGCCGGGGCGGCCTGGTCGAGGGCCCGCAGCCATGCTGGGCTAGGGCAGCGCCGGGCGGCCGCCGGTGAGGGCAGGGAGACCGGCTCCCTGCAGGGCACGCGGGGCTCCTTCAGCACGCAGGGGCAGTACTGGAGAGATCCCCATGGCTCGGAGCGAGCGGGACGTTCGTGCGACCCCCGGGGGAGGCTCCGAGCTGCGCCCGCGCTGAGGCTGGGCACGCTGCCCCACGGCCAGGGGCTCACCCGGGAGCATCCCACCGGTGCATCCCGAGGAGCGGGTGCCCGGCAGCCGGTGCCGGCCGTGCCCGCGCTGCCCGCATGCGCTCGCGGTGCGTGGTTAGGTATGAACGTAGCTAGAGGGGGGCTGCGCCCCGGCGAGCAGCACACGCGGCCGTGTGCCTTGTCACGGGAGGGCCGTGGGGAAGGAGAGAGGGAGAGGACGCGGGCGGGCGCCAGGCCGGCGAGTGCCCAGCCAGCTGGGCCCGGCACGGGGTGCCGTGGCTGCGGCACTGCCCGCGGCCGTGCCGGCCGTGCGGGGTGGGATGGCACAGCCGGGCACAGCTCAGGGCTGCGGGAGCAGGTGGTCCCCCGGCTGTCACCCCGCTGTTCGTGCGGCAGGAGCCTGGGGGCTGCAGCCCCCCACAGCAGCACCGGGGCATCGGGCAGGGAGACGCCGAGTCAGCGGAAGCAGGAGAGCCCAAGCGGGACCCTGTCGGAGCAGGGGGCTGGTCGAGAAATAAATAGCGGCGTATCCGGCTGCCCAGGGCCGGGGGGGGACGGGACAGGGGGACCCCCCTGTGCCCCACCTGCCCCCAGCACGGGGTCGCAGCCGGCTCCGGCTGCCGAGGGATTATTGCTTTTCTCAGAAGAGTCCGTTCTTCTTTCGTGACGAGTAAAAGCACGAGCGAGGCCCCGCCGGGGCTGCAGGGGGAGGAGGGGGCCATGCCCCCCGTCCCCAGGGAGCAGGATCTGCCCACGGGGCCCGCGGCTGGCCCCGGGCATCGTCGGGCCCCTCAGTTGACAGCGGCGGGTTTGAGCAGCAGGGAGCCGGGGGGGATGAGCACCCAGCCGGGGGGCAGCGCCTCGGGGCTGCCCCCCGAGCTGACACCGGCCGAGAGGTCGAGCACGGCCCCCGGCAGCAGTGCCAGGCTCTCGGGGGGCACCCGCGGCCGCCCCTGCTCCGTCCTTTCGCCCCTCTCCTTCCGGCTCTCCAGCCCCTTGCCCGCCTTGGGCGGCCGCCCTTCAGCCCCGCTGCCCTTCTCCCCCTCGGCCTTGGCCCCGCCGGCCAGCAGCGACATGACGGGCAGCCCCAGCCCCGCCGCGAAGGGCGAGGGCAGCAGCGGGCTCTTGGCCAAGTTCAAGGGGCCGCCGTTGAGGGGCAGGACGGGGCCGGGCAGAGCGGGCAGGGCGCCCGCAGCCCCGCAGCCCAGGGCGCTGAGGTCGAGGGGTGCCGGTGCCAGAGGGATGGGCAGCGCTGGCAGCCCCGGCGGAGCGAAGAGGGCGGCGGGGTTGGGGATGACGAGCTGCGCCCCGTTAACGTAGGGCACCTCCGCCGAGCCCAGGGGCGTTTTGGGAGGCGGGTGGACCTTGAGCATCTCCGGGTGTTCGGGGGACACAAAATGGCCGTGGGCTTTGATGTGCTTGCGGAGGGAGCTGGGGTCGGTGTAGCGCTTGTGGCAGCCCGGCATCTTGCAGGAGTAGGGCTTCTCCACGTAGTGGGTGCGAGTGTGCTTGAAGCGGTCGCTGGAGTTGGAGTAACGCTTGTTGCAGCCTTCGTAGGGGCAGATGTAGGGCTTCTCACCTGTGGGACAGCACCGGGTCTGCCAGGGGGCACCAGCCCTGCCGCGTCCCCTGTGTCCCCCCGAGCCCCCCGCTCCCCCAGTGAGGGCAGTGCGGGGGCTGCGCTGACCTGTGTGCGAGCGGTTGTGGATTTTCAGGTTCTCCAGGCGGGAGAAGCTCTTGTTGCAGGTGGGGCAGCGATGAGGCTTCTCGTTGGTGTGCGTCCGGATGTGGATCAGCATCTTGTACCTGCCGGGATTGGGGCAATCACAGAATCATGGAATGGGTTGCGTTGGGAAGACCTTAAAGCTCACAGCATTCGAACTCCCTGCCATGGGCAGGGACACCTTCCACTAGCCCAGGCTGCTCCAAGCCCTGTCCAACCTGGGCTTGGACACTTCCAGGGATCCAGAGGCAGCCACAGCTTCTCTGGGCACCCTGTGCCAGGGCCTCCCCAGCCTCACAGGGAACAATTTCCTCCCAGTATCCCAGCTAAATCTCTCCTCTTTTAGTTTAAAACTGATCACCCTTGTCCTATCACCATCTGCCCATGGAAGCATCGGGGAGGGAATGTTAGGGAGGGGGTCAGCCCTGACTTCCTTGTCCCTGTGCCTTGGCTATGGGGTGGGAGGACAGGGATATCCAGGCCAGCACAGTCATCCAGCCCCTCAGGACCTCGCACCCTGCGATGAGAGGGAGGGAGAGAAGGAGGGAGGGAGGGAGGGAGGGAAAGAGGGAGGGTGAGAGAGAGGGAGAAAGGGAGGGATGAGGGGAGGGACAAAGGGAGGGAGGAAGAGATGAGTGGATAGATGGAGGCTTCCCCTGCACAGCCCCAGTGCTGGGCTCCTGCCTCCCCACAGCAGCCCCCCAGAGACCCCAGAAATCCCCTGGAGCCCCCCATGCCCACCTGGCATTGAAGCCCCTGCCATGGCGGGCACAGCCCTCCCAGTGGCAGCAGTACCCCGCGTCCTTCTCGGGTTTGACGTGGAAGTCATTGACGTGGTCCACCAGGTCTTGCAGGAGGTCGAAGAACTGGTTACACTGTGGGCAGGAGGCTGGGGGTGAGGGAGCCCAGCGGGGTGGGCACCAGGGGGGCCATTCCTCCCATCATGGCTAGCCCCTGCCCCCCATCCCATCCCATCCCATCCCATCCCATCCCATCCCATCCCATCCCATCCCATCCCATCCCATCCCCCACCCGCACCCTGTGCGCAGCAGCGCCAGCATTTGGGGAAATGGAAATGGCCCTTTGCATGACCCCCAGCCCCGTATCACCCCCCAGCATCTCTGCGCAGCCCCCACCTCCCCATCACGACCTTTCCAGCCCTACTGTCCCTACTCGGCCCCCCAGCCCCAAAACCTGCCCACAGCCCCACAGAGCTCTGCCATGGACTTCCAGCCTCGTGTCTTCTCCCCAGCCCCAAAATTCCCCTGTGTGCCCCCCACCCTTGCAATGCCCACGTAGTCTCCCAGGCCCCCACCAGCACCTCCATCCCCTCAAAGCTCCCACGGCCCGCAGCCCTCCCTGCTGACCTTGGACCAGCGGCAGACGAGCTGCTTGGGCAGGGGCAGCTCAGGGGGGAGCCGTTTCTCCTTGCTGGGGGGCAGGAAGGCGGCAGGGGGTAGGTGCAGGGCTCCCCCAGCCCCCAGCGGCAGGAAGAACTGGAAGGAGCTGGGGAGGCCATCGATGTAGCGCAAGGACTGGAAATCCTGCAGCAGAGTCCAGATGGGGGAGCGGTGGGGGACAGGGCCAAGCTCGATGGAGGCCACCAGAGACCCCCCCCCGGAGTCCTCACAGAGATTCCTCCCAGCCCTCCAGGAACCCCAGAGACCTCCAGAGACTCCCCAGAAATCCCCTCCTGCCGAGATCCCCCCACGCTCCCCAGAAACTCGTGTCATCTGCCACCTCCCCTCCTCCCCTCAGGGATCCCAAAACCCCACAGAGACCCCCAGAGACACCCCGAAGAGACTTCCCGGGAGCCACCCCGGGGATACCTCTGGGGTCGGGGGCCAGGGGGCCAGGCAGGACATTGACCCCGGGCTGTGTGCACACCGGCAGCACCGGGCACGCTGCCGAGGCCGGGAGCGCCGTCCGGGCACAGTCCCCATAGCTGGGGACACCTCGGGGGGGGGGTCACGGCCGTACTTACGTGTGGGGTGAGGGGGCCGGGCAGGTCCCCGCTGCCCTGGCGCTCAGGGGACAGCGAGGCACTGCCAGCCGGAGACTCCCCCCCGGAGCGGGGCGAGAGGCTGAGGTCCACCACCGGCACGGCGGCCGGGAAGCGTCCATCCCGCGGCTCCACCAGCCTGGAGTGTCCCAGCAGCCCGGGGGACGGCGAGGCTGGCACGGCCCGGCGGCCCCCCCGGCTGCCCCCTCGGCCATCCCCGGCCGGCGGGGTGTCCGGGCGCTGGGGAGCGCGGGCTCGGGGGCCGGAGGGGCCCCGCTTCTCGCGGGCAGCTCGCAGCTTGGAGATGCTCAGCTTGAGGTCCAGGGGCTCCTCCAGGGAATGCATGGTGCCGGAGTGGGCTCTGCGGGGGACATCCAGGGGTCACTGCAGGGGTGGGGGGCACCAGTGCCACCCAGAGCATCGCCCCAGCCCGGCCCCATGGCAATGCCCGCTCTGCTCCGGGCTGGAGGGCACGGTGCTTGGCACGGAGACTGTGCCGTCCCTTCCGGCCACCCTGCCGCGGCCCCCTCCCGCAGCGGGCAAAGGGCAGGGCATGGCACCGAGCCCCCCCACCCCGGCCCTTCGGTGTCCCCAGAGTGTCCTCTCCGTGCCGCCGGCACAGCCCCTTGGCCCATGACCAAACCTTGCCGGGGATTGCCAAATCCCCTGGGCACCCGCGGCGCTGGAGCTGTGGTGTCCCCATTCTGCTCCCCCATCCGTCCGTCTGTCAGTCCCCGCGGGCCTGACCCAGCGAGGCCTTTCCCAGCGGCAGAGGAGGGCGGTGGCGGCCACCAGCCCGGCGGTGACCCGGGCGGCCGAGCCCGCTGGCCCCAGCCCCGGAGGCGGCAGAGCTTCCTCCCCCGCCGGGGCCCCTTCCCCGCCGGCCAACGCCGCTGCTGCCGGGGCCGGGCAGGGGCTGCCGGCCGCACGGCGTGCATGGAATGGCATGGAATGGCACAACACAATGCCACCCTCGTGGCTCTGCCGCCGCACATCTGGCGGGCAGCTGAGAACGGGCAGCTCGGTGCAGCAGTGAGCGCCCGAGCCAGAGCCGATGCGGTCCCCCGGCTGTGCCCCCGCGGCCACCCGCATCGCCCAGGGCAGGGTGGGGGCGGCCGAGGGGCCGTGTCGGGGGGCACGGCGCACCCAGCACACGTGGCAGCGGGGGGGCCCCCTCCATCCCCACCCCGCCCCGGGGGGCCCGTCCCCCGCCCTGCCCCGCCGGAGGGGCCCCCCGCGCTGGCGGGGGTCCAGCCCGGCTCAGACGCTGAGGAATGCGGAGGAGCCGCGGGGGGCATGGGGCCCGGGCGGCGGGGCGGGGGACCCCCCGCCTGCACCCCTGTGCTGGCCGAGAGGCCGGCCCCAGGGAGGGTTCCTGTCCCAGGCTCCCAGGGGTGGGAGGAGCTGCCCCACAGCATCTCATTACCCTGAGCCTCCCGTGGCCATGGGGTCAGCCCCATAGTCGAGTCCCTCCTCTCCACTGGGGGGGTCCCCGCCTGAGCATCCGCCTCCTCCCACCGCTGTGGAGGCTGCCCCATCTCCGTGTCCCATCTCCTGGGACAGGGACACTCACTGAGCTTTCCCGGCCATGGGGCCTGCCCACAGTGGGGCCCTTCCTCTCTGGGGGGGTCCTCACCCTGCACCCCACTGCGGCATGTGCCCATGGAGTGTCCCCACCCTGAGCCTCACCATGGTTCTCGGGCTCCGGCAACCCCCATGTGCCCCACAGCCTCGTGGCACGGCTCCGGGACAGACAGACACACGGGGCGGGACCCCACAGCTGGGGTGTCACAGCAGGACCCCCAGCTCAGGGAGGGAGACAGGGTGCTGGCAGCCCCCCAGCGACGATGGTCCCGCAGTGGGGCCCCGCAAGGCGTCACTGCTGGTCCCACTACAACGGTCGTGTCCTCACGTCCTCAGGGCTGGGAGGTTGGGGGGTCCCGGTGCGGGCGGTGCTGGGTGGGGACCGCAGCCATCCCCGGGCGGGACGGGTGGGAAAGGGGCCTCCAGCCGCTGACGCCAGGGCTCCCAGCGCGGCCGCGGGCGGGCGAGCAGGCGGCTGCCAAACCACGCGGCCTCGGGAAACGGGGCGCCGCGGGGGCCCCGCCGGGATGGGGACGGGGACAAGCCCTGCGGTGGCTTGGCCGGACGCCCCAGCACCTGCGGCCCCCGCGCGAGGCCCCTGCCCGCTCCTGCCTGCCCCTGCCTGCTCTCCCCCCATGGCCTCTCCTGCCCGCGCCAGGCGCTGCCAGCCCAGCCCCAGCCCAGCTTCCCCCCCGCCACACCAGTTCAAACCAGTCCGCGGGGCTGGGCCCAGGGGCTTCCCAGTCCGGGTGGGGGCCGCTGGGATGGAGCCCGGGCGCGGGGGGAGCCTCCCCATCTCCAGCAGCCAGGCTGGGGTCCCCTGGGCCCCCCACACCGCCCGGCCGCCGGCACGGCTGGGGGACCCGGGGTGACCCCGGCGCAGCCGGCGGGGTGCCAGGTCTCCAGGCTGCTGGCATTGCCGGGGTGTCGTGTATCCCCCCTCCAGCCCCAAACCTGCCAGGAATAGCACAGAGGGACCGCGGGGCAGAGGCTCCCGCGGCGCGGTGGGCTCGAGGATGGCGGCGGTGAGGGATGTCAGTGCCATCGCGAGGGGATGGTGACCCCGGGGCTCGGGGAGTGGGAGCGGTGCCAGCGCTGCAGCCAGGGCTCGGTCTCCGCCGCCGTGGCAATTGGCAGCGGCAGGCTGGCACCGCCGCGACGGGGGGCAGTCCCCGGAGCCCCCCGTGCCAGGGCAGCGTGGGTGGGTTGGCAGGATGTGGGTCATTGTCCCCACAGCTGCTGGCAGGACACGGGCCCCCGTGGGACTCGCCATCTCTGCTTGTCCCACTGCAGATGGTGCTGGCACTGCCACAGCACTCCTCACAGGAGCCCACCGGTGCCTGACGGGTTTGGGGGGGTTCACATCCTGCTGGTAGCTCCATCTTGTCACTGTGTCCCTCCAGCACCCATCGCCCCATGCCAGCAGGGCTGACAGCAGCTCCCAAAGGTGTCCCCAGGAGTGGACATGGCTGTGGTCCCCGAGCTGAGGCCGGTGCCATGGTTCCCCATTCCCGGGCATGTGGAAGCCGTGGGGATCCTGGCAGAGGACTGACACCAGCCCCCTCCCACCCCGGCAGCAGCCCCACGGCAGTGCCGCCAGCACCACGGCCCCTGCCACCCCTGCCTGGGGACACAGCTGGAGCAGGCGGGGACAGCAGCGGGGTGGTCCCCAGCACCCAGCGGATCAGCACCCTGGGTGCGGCAGCATCGTGGGGATGGGGGCACATGGGGACCCTGGTTGGGTGAGGTGGTGACAGCAGGGTGACAAAGGCATGGGGAAGGGGAGGTGTCCACTGGCTGCAGGGTTTCTCCATGCTGGGCAGGGAACGAGCGCCTGCAGCAGTGCCTAGGGACATCGGGGACAATTTGTGGTCCCCGCTGCCGGCACCTCAGGGAGGGGGTCACAGCGTCCTAGTCCCCAAAACACCCCGCAACGGCACAACCTGGGCTTGGCCACCCCACGCCTCAGCCCCACGAGGCCGTGGGACTGTCACCCCCCATGGTGGGGACTGTCACTTCTCATGATGGGGATCGGGAGCCCCCCGCGAAGGGGACCGGGGTGATGGGTGGCTGCCGGGCGGTGGCACCGCCGGCGTGGGACCGGGATGGGGACGCCCTGCACCCCCCCATCCAATGCCACCCTTCCCCCCGCCCCGCACCATGGGACACTGGTGTGTCCCCGGAGGTGGCCGCAACCACGCAGAGCCACCCAGCACGTCCCCGCCGCAGCCCCCGCCCCACGGCCAAGGTCAGGACACCCTCCCGGGGTGCGGGGGGACGGCGGGTGACGGCCACCCCCCTGGCACCCACTGGGCAGCGGGGAAGCCCCCTCTCCTCATCTCCCTCGGGGGTGCAGCGGGGCCACGTCCTCCCCGATCCGCTCCCTGGATGGGGGGGGCTGCAGGTGCCAAGGGACCCCCGCATCCCCGAGAGTGGCGAGGAAGGGGCTCTCGGGAGGGTCCCCCCTCCCCCGGCGGTGGCAGCATCCTCCTCATCCTCGTCCTCCCATCCGCGGTGCCCGGAGCGCGATCGTACCTGCGGCGGGGGCTCAGCGCCGGGCGGGAAGCGGGGCGGGGTGCGG
>VWPU01007921.1:0-25910 GCA_013398955.1 Callaeas wilsoni | reverse complement strand
TCAGCTCCGGGGTGTCCATGGAGGAGGTGCCACCAACCTGCACCCCCAGGGACCCCGGGATGGGGGTGAGACCCCTCAAAGCACCACAGATGCTCCTGCCCAGCTCCCAGCGTGGCTTTAATTGTCCATCCCTAATGGATTATCACGGCTCTTCCAGCCTCGCCCAATTAATGCAAATTCCAAGGAGAGCTAAAAGGGAATGAAATGAGAATTAGGAGTGCAGCTGGGGGCTCTTCTCCAGGATCTCACCCTGCCGATGCTGGGCAGGCAGTGCTGCATCCCACCACTGCCAGCTGGGGAAAATACCTGGAAAACTCTTCCCGGGATCTGTGCCCGCTGCCATCCCCTGCCCACATCCAGGCTGAGGGGCTGGGGGGTGGCTGAAAGCTTTGGAGTTTGGATTTAAGTGATTCTAAACCAGCTTTGGGTTTATAGCTAATAAGACATTAGTATGCTAATTAAATTATCCACGGAGTGGTATAAAGAGGCCTTCCTGAAGTTTAATGGCTGTGTAAAAGGTAACTCTACTCGCGATGTAATTAATTCATGGAACAATAAATGGAAAATTAGATTCTTATTAATATCAGAGAGGCTTTTCCCGCATCAGGAATGGACGGGGGCGATTGGTCACTTCTGCTTTCGCTGCGGGACGAAGGAAATGGCAGCTCCTGAGTGCAAAGCACCTCCTCCCTTGGTGCCATCCCTGCATCCACAGCTCCTCCAGCCAGGCAGAGGTTTGATCCCTATGGAAAGCTCCCACATCCCACAGGATTCCTGTTGCACCGCACAGTGCCAAGGAAAGCACCCCCACCCAGAGCTTTCCCACATCCAGGTGAGGGATGAGGGATTTTTTAAGAGCAGCAGGACAGATCTTCCTCAGGAAAACCAACCCTGCCCTGGAAAAAAACAATAGTGGACCCTCTGGAAAAAGCTGCTTATCCCAAGACTTCCAAGCACACAGAGGGATGAAAAGCTGTGTTGCTGGAAAGTGGGAGGTGTGATCACAGAGCTCCAGGAAAACTCCTGTGTCCATCAGCTCTCCCTGCACAGCTCTGCCGTCTGCTCCAGAGAATCCTGGAAGGGTCACCCCACCGGCTGCTCCGTGGCACGGGAAGAAATCCATGCCCGAGGGAATTCTGAACCCAGAGGCTGCATTTCAGCTGCACTGTCAGGAGGGAGATGCCAGTCTGTGAGCAGAGCGACCCAGAAGCTGCAGGGTCTGGCACAAACAAAACCTTTCCCGTGCCCCCTCCCAGCGCGTGCTCCTGCGCTGGGCCGCTCGGAGCCAGCCTGGAGCCCCTCCTGCCATCCCAGGGACCCGCAGGCTTCGAGGGCCTCACCAGGCTGGACCACCCTGGCACAGCCCAAGGAGGGACAGCTGCCTGCCTTGCAGGGGCTTCCTGCAGGGTGGCACAAGAAAAATAGAGCGAACCTTCCTCTGGCTCAGTCCTGGCTGCGGGGAAAAGGTCACGGAATTCCAGACTGGTTTGGGTCGGAGAAAACCTTAAATCCCATCCAGTCCCACCCCCTGCCATGGGCAGGGACACCTTCTGCTATCCCAGGCTGCTCCAAGCTCTGTCCAGCCTGGCCTTGGGCACTGCCAGGGATCCAGGGGCAGCCACAGCTGCTCTGGGCACCCTGTGCCCGTGTCCTGGTGAGGAGGACACCAGTTCTGGGCAGTCCCTGCCTGGCTGGGCTCTGGTTCTGCTCAGCTTCGGTCCTGGCTGTGGGTCTCAGGGACATTCCCTCCAGCTGCCCACAGCCCTGGCCACTCTCCTGCCGTCTGCCCGTGGTCTGAGCGATGCCAGGACAGCTCTCACCATGCTGGGAGCATGCCCAATGCCAGCTGTCCTGCCTCCAGGAGGAAAGGTGACACGTGGGTGCCACCTCTGCCACGGACATTTTCAAGTCCCAAAGCTCCTCTCTGGAGGTGAACCCAGGGTTCCTCTGATAAGCATGACCCGCATCAGCTCTGCTCTGAGACCCACCTCTCTGGACAGGTGGGTGAGGGTCAGCAGTGAGCAGAAAACCTTTCAAACCCAGCCAGAAATCCCTGGGATCTCCTGGGAGAAGAGGCAGAAAGCCCAGGGCAAACGGCGCAAGTGGAAGGCAATTCTTGGATCGGATAAGGGAGATGGAACTGCTGAGGGTGCCCCAGGGAAGCAGCACAGTTGGGGTCAGAATATCCTGGCTTGGAAGGGACCCCCAAGGATCACTGAGCCAACCCCTGGCCCTGCCCAGACCCCCAACAATCCCCCCCTGGGCATCCCTGGCAGCGCTGCCCAAATGCTCCCGGAGCTCTGGCAGCCACGGGGCTGTGCCCATTCCCTGGGGAGCCTGGGCAGTGCCCAGCACCCTCTGGGGGAGGAAACTTCTCCCAACATCCAGCCTGGCCCTGCTCTGGCCCAGCTCCAGCCGTTGCCTGGGTGCTGTCCCTGTCCCAGGGAGCAGAGCTCGGAGCTGTCCCTCGGGAGGAGCGGCAGCCCCGGGGAGCTCTGCCCTCTGTCTCAAAGTGCCCTCCCTCAGTCACGGGAGCATCCTGCCATGATCCAGCCGCTCCAGGGGAGAGTCAGCATCCCTGGAAGCCCTGCTGGAGGCCAGGAGATGAGTAACAAACTCTCCCCAAACACAGCTGGGGAGTTTGTCCAGGGAGGATGCAGGGTGGGAAGCGGTGCCGTGGCTTTCCCAAGCTACGGGATCCCGCTGCCTCTTCCCCTTCCCGGTGGCTGCTGCTCCTTTGCAGTGATTCAGGAGAGAGCTGGGCATGTTCCCAGATCCAGAGGGCCCCGAGGCACCGCTGGGCTCCTGTGAAATACCTCGGAGGAAGTGAGGGAATTCAGCGGACCAGCGACCCGCAGAGCCTTTGCTCGGCTTCCCTGGCCATTAACAATTAATTACCTTTGCGGCTGGCTCATTAAGGCATCCCAGCAGTCCCGTGACACAGAACCTGCAAGTTCCCCAGGAGGAGGCTGCTCCAGCTCACAGCTCGCCGCTCCCCAAAGGGCAAACCTCGTGTCCCTCCAGCCCTGCTCCAGTTGCCTGGTGGATCCCAGGGTGCCAAGGAGAGCCGGGCAGGCACGGTCTGATGGATAACGGGCAAAGCTGGGTTTGTCCCTCACCAGGGCCCTGCGACAGCACCTTATCAGCTGATAAGAGCGGGCCCAAGGCAGCTGGCAGGGGACAAGGACAGCAGGACGGAAGGAAGGACAGCAGGACACCTTCCTGCGGCTGCAGCTCAGTGAGGCTCGTGCAGAGTCCTCTGAGCTGTGCCCTGCAACCTGCCCCCAGCTCAGCCAACAGCAAATCCAAACAGGACCTGCTGCAGGCACCAGAAATTCCCAGTTTGGGGACAGGAATTGCACCTCTGAGGACAGGGAGCACCCCAAGATTTGCAGGGTCCTGCCAGTGTTGGGGACACAGCAGCCTGGGCTTTCCCCAGAGTGACATCTCCCTGTGCCACCCCCGCTTCAGCAGCTTTCCCTGTGTCCCCTCAGATCCCTGCTCCAGGCCGGGGTCATTTCTGGAGTTAATCCCCGCGGGAATGGGTCCCAGCACACTGCCTGTCCAGGGAGGTTTGGAGTCCCCATCCCTGGAGGTGTCCAGGGAAGGGCAGGACATGGTACTCAGGGCTGGTGACAAGGTGGGGATCAGGCACAGGCTGGATTTGATGATCCTGGAGCTCTTTCCCAACCTCAGTGACCGCGGGATTGGCAGGGCAGCCTTTGGGGCAGTGCTGGCTGCAGGAGCCGGGCTGTGCCTGCAATCCCTCACAGCTCCCAGGGCTGGGAAAGAAGAAAGCAGAGAGGCACACGAGGTCCTCGGTTGTCACCAAACCAGGGACATTTGCAGTGGAGGAGGTGACAGCCTGTTTTTTTCTGCCCCTGAGCTCAGCTGGATCCGAAGCTCTCTCAGACTGTGAGAAAAATCGACTCCTCTGCAGGGCACGGAGTGTGACAGCGAGCAGCGAGCCCGGCTCCCGAGGCCCACGGTGCCACCAGCGCCCTGGCACGATCCCAGGCCTCATCCAGGGAGAGCGGGAGCAGGTGGGCCCGCACAAATGTTTGCACAGCGTTCAGGAGAGCCAGGCTCTCCGTCGGGAGGATCCCTGCCCGAGGATCCGCGCCCAGCCTGCTCCGGCACTGCCCCAGGAATGGCTCTGCAGGAATCAAAGGGATGTTGGGGTGGGAGAAATCCCTGCCCCAGCAGCTTCGTGGCCCCACAATGGCAGCAGTGTTTCTGAGCTGCCGGGGAATATTATTTTGCCTTTTCTCTGGTTTTAATTTGACTGTCCCTACTAATAAATTATCCTATTAGGACAGAACCATATTTTCTGCTCTCGGAGCCTTTTCTCTTTCTCTCCACAGAAAGCCCATTCAGGCAGATTTCAAATAAAACCCCTTACAAATCCCTGGCAAACCATTCCCCCATCTCGGAGCGGAGAGGAGAAGCAGAACTCATTTCCTTTCCGCTCCTGCTCGCAGAAAACGCAACCCCAGCTGCCTCAGTGAGCTACACAAGTGTTCGTCCCCAGGGGAGGCGCAGCGCAGAGCACCGGCGGCACCGAGGGGACAGCGCTGCGCCCAGGGTGACAATCCCTGCCCCCAGGGTGACAATCCCCGCCTGGCTGCAGGGAGCGGGGAGCAGGTGCTGCTCTCTTCTCCAGGAGCTCTCAGGGCCACCTTAAAGAGGTTCTCGTGGCGATTCCTGGCTGGGCTGCGCAGGATTCCTGGAGGGAGCAGGATGGGGATGGGGCTGGAGCCGGTGTGCTCCCGTCTGCCCCCACTTTTAGGGATGCGGCAGGAGCAGGAGGAATCTGCAGGAGCTCTGGTTCCAGAGGGATGCTCCTGCTCTGCCCCGAGCTGGCAAAGGGCAGGAAAACACTTGGGAAGTGCCTTTCCCAGCCCACCTTTCCCATCCATCAGCAGGGGCTCTGCCACACCAGGGAGCAGGGAATGGCATCTCAGTGCTGCCCGTGGCTCCTTCCCAGATCTGTTCCTTTAATTTTGGGGTCCTTTCTGCTGCCCTGATCCGGCCCTCGGGCTCAAACTGGGCACTGCTATCTGCCCAAAACACCCTCCCAGGGTCTCCCTCACCTGCCTGAGCTCAGCTTCTCCAGAGGCACAGGGAGGCTTTCGCGCGGTGCCTTGTCAAGTGCTGGAATCCAGGGAGATGAAATCTCCAGCATTTCCCTTCTATTCCCAAAAATAAATAAATAAAGGAAGCTGTTATCTCCTCCCAGAAAGGAGAGAGCAGTTTTATCTCCCTTGATCTTCTGCTGGTGAAGTCCCATTACATTTTATTCCATTTCATCGCTGTGCTCAGGTCCCTTCCTTCCCTCTCCGCTCCTGTTTCCTCTGTCCCAAACCCTCCATGTTATTTTAAGCCTGGCCTAAGACTTCAGGGCTCAGTTTTTCCTCTTCCCTAACAGCAAGGTGTTTGTTCTTCCATCAGATGCTCCTAATTAGATGATATCAGATTTATTAAAAATATTTCCCTCCTCATCCACGCACCTGTGACCCCGTTCCCCCCGTCTGCACTTCCGTGTCCTTGTCCTGAGCGCCGAGGGAAAGCTCAGGAATCTTCAGGACTTCCAGCCCTCTGGAATAACTTTAAAAGCCATCCCTAGGGTCTCTCTTTCCACTGCTTGTCGTGACTTCCCTGCCTGCTGGATCCCTGGCAGATCCAGGGAGAAGCTGCTCCCTCTCTGCAGGGCACGGGGGATGTGATTGTCACCATGCTCCAGATTTGTCACCATATTTCAGACCCGCCACGGGGAGCTGGGCTCCGATTTGGAATTTGCTCCTGCAGGGAAATTAATTTCTCCTCCAAGTGCTGATGTCCGGATAATTTGCCAGCAGCCCCAGCAGATTTGCAGCCAGCGGGAGGCTCTGGGCAGTGCCAGGGAGCAGAGGGTCACCCCAGGCCATGTCTGACGCCTTTGAGGGATGGAGCTTTGGGCTTGGAAAGGCTCCCGGTGCCATCAATCCTTCAGGAGACAATCCCTGGATGAGGCGGATCCCGCACACCCAGCGGGGAGAGCCACGACCAGGAGACTCCTCCCCACCAAGAGGTTTCGATCCAAGTGCTTGACCCCTCCCAAATTCCTCCTGTGTGCTCCTTTCCCTGGAATCAGCCGGATCCGAGGGGTTTGTGGAGCTCCTGCCTCAGCTCCTGGCTCTGGGACACCACGACAGCTCCCAGAGCTGCTTTGCCCTGCACAATTCCATACACCCTCCCTGACCCCTTTTGAGGGATTTCTAACCTGGAAACTGCATTTTACTGGAATTGCAAAGGGAAGGCTTCCCTTTGGAAGCAGAGAGCCCCCAGTGGGGCAGGACAATGGAACAAAAAGGATTTTCTGCTCCGCTCTCGCCTCAGCCACCGTGTCCTCCAAGATGGATCTTCCTGGCCTGCTCTGCTGCCAGCCAACGCCAGGGAATTTGGTTCCAATCCTAGCCACAACCAGGGAATTGGGTTCCAATCCCAATCCCAGCCAAAACCAGGGAGTTGGGTTCCAATCCCAATCCCAGCAAACACCAGGGAAATTGGTTCCAATCCCAATCCCAGCCAACACCAGGGAAATGGGCTCCAATCCCAATCCCAGCCACAACCAGGGAATTGGGTTCCAATCCCAGCCAAAACTAGGGAATTGTGTTCCCATCCCAATCCCAATCCCAGCCAAAACCAGGGAATTGGGTTCCAATCCCAATCCCAGCCAAAACCAGGGAATTGGGTTGGAACTCCCCATCCCTGGAAGTGCCCGAGACCAGGTTGGATGAGGCTTGGAGCAGCCTGGGATCGTGGAAGGTGTCCCTGCCCGTTGGAATCGGATGGGCTTTAAGGCCCTTTCCAACCCAAATCATTCTGCGATTTTAAGACCCTCTTGCTCTTGTGCTGGAGTGTGAAGGGTCACTGCCTCCTCCCACCCTCTCCCAGGCTGTCCATAAAGCTCTTCCTCACGCACGCACCCGCCCTGGCCCTGATCCCAGCTCCTTTCCGGGGAGCAGCCTGTTCCTGCCGGGAGGCTTTAACCGCGGCCCGGCGCAGGCCCAGCGGGACGGATTAACTGGTGCCCTGCAGGAAGCACGCTGAACCCGCTGTAACCTCCTCCCGTCTTCCCAGGAACGGCCTCGGCCCCGCTTTGCTGAGCAGAGAGGGCAAACGCACTGGGAAGAACTTGCTGGAGAGCCCACACGGATGGTTTTGACCTTGGAGCAAGGTCGGGCTGCGCTGGCCCTGCTCACAGCAAGGAAAAGCGAATCCACGGTGTTCAGCAAATCTCTTCCTATAACAGGCTCACTCCTTCCCAAGAACTCATTTCAGAGGGATTCAGTGGCATTGACAGAGGTGCCACTGGTAATTTCCCTGCTCATATTCAGGATGTAACACTTCATCCTCGGCTCTACGAGTGGGTTACCCTGCGAATTGCTCTGCGCTTCCAGCGGCACAGCTGGAATTGTTTAGGGATGTGGCTGTTCCCTGAAGCTTGGGGTCTCCAGCAGCACCGGGAGCTGATAAACCCAGCGCTGGTTTGGGGCCTCTGCAGCTGCAAACAAAATCCCTGGAAAGCTTCCTGTGGGTGCTGGAGCTCCTGCCATGAGCTCTGAGGAGCACTGATCCTCCCCCAGCACAGCAGGGGCTGAGGGTGTCACTGAATCCCAGCAGGGCTGGAAAAGTGGGAAAAGGAGATGAAATCTGGGTTTTGCTGACATGAGGAGCTGCTTGGGGAAAGAGGGGTCCTGGGTGAGGCACAAATCTGTCCCACATGGGGTCTCCAGGCGAGGTCTGTCCTCAGTTAAACGCTCAGCAGAGAGACCTGGCATAAGTGAGGAGGAGGAGGAGAAAATCCCACTGGATTTGGTTTGCAGGTCCTGGGGACCTCCTTGTCCAGCTGGAGCTCACCAGGGGTCCAGAGGTGGCTCAAATCCTGCACAGCAGAGAGGGGCCCACCCTCACCTCCTGCCCCCCGAGCAGAGGTTTGGAGTCAACAGCTCCCTCCACACTGAAGATTCCAGACATCCCTGAGGCCCTGGATATTCCTGGTGTCCCTGATGCCCTGGTGTCCCTGATGCCCTGGACATTCCTGGTACCCCTGAGGCCCTGGACATTCCCGGTGTCCCTGAGGCCCTGGACATGCCTGATGTCCCCAAGGCCCTGGACATGCCTGATGCCTGTGATGCCCTGGTGTCCCCGAGGCCCTGGACATTCCCGGTGTCCCTGATGCCCTGGATGCTCCTGGTGTCCCTGAAGCCATGGACATTCCTAGTGTCCCTGAGACCCTGGTGTCCCCAATGCCCTGGACATTCCTGGTGTCCCTGAAGCCCTGGTGTCTGTGAGACCCTGGACATTCCCAGTGTCCCTAAGGCCATGGACATTCCCAGTGTCCCCAAGGCCCTGGACATTCCTGGTGTCACTAAGGCCATGGACATTCCCAGTGTCCCTGAGACCCTGGACATTCCTGGTGTCNCCTGGACATCCCTGGTGTCCCTGAGATCCTGGACATTCCCAGTGTCCCTAAGGCCATGGACATTCCCAGTGTCCCTGAGACCCTGGACATTCCTGGTGTCCCTGAAGCCCTGGACATTCCTGGTATTCCTGAGACCCTGGACACTCCTGGTGTCCCTGATGCCCTGGACATTCCTGGTGTCTCTGAAGCCCTGGTGTCCCTGACATCCTGGACATTCCTGGTGTCCCTGAGGCCCTGGACATGCCCTGTGTCCCCGACGCCCTGGACACTCCTGGTGACCCTGAGGCCCTGGACACGCCTGGTGTCCCTGATGCCTTGGTGTCTCTGAGACCCTGGACCTTCCCGGTGTCCCTGATATCCTGGACATCCCTGGTGTCCCTGAGATCCTGGACATTCCCAGTGTCCCTAAGGTCCTGGACATTCCTGGTGTCCCTGAAGCCCTGGTGTCTGTGAGACCCNCTGAAGCCCTGGTGTCCCTGACATCCTGGACATTCCTGGTGTCCCTGAGGCCCTGGACATTCCCAGTGGCCCTGAGACCCTGGACATGCCCTGTGTCCCCGACGCCCTGGACACTCCTGGTGACCCTGAGGCCCTGGACATGCCTGGTGTCCCTGATGCCTTCGTGTCTCTGAGACCCTGGACCTTCCCGGTGTCCCTGATATCCTGGACATCCCTGGTGTCCCTGAGATCCTGGACATTCCCAGTGTCCCTGAGACCCTGGACATCCCCAGTGTCCCTGAGACCCTGGACATCCCCAGTGTCCCTGAGGCCATGGACATTCCCAGTGCCCCTGAGACCCTGGACATCCCCAGTGTCCCTGAGGCCATGGACATTCCTGGTGTCCCCAGCACCGCTGGACACAAACCAGGCCACGTGCCGGGCAGTGTTCCTGCGGGGTCACCCGTCTGCCTGCTCCGTGCCTGCCGCTGATTCCTTGCCGTGTCCTTATTGCTGCTAATCCCTCTCTAAATACTTTGCTTACAAGGGCTGACAATCTTGTAAGCTCTCCCCGGACACATCTGTCCTGCCCTCTCCCTGTGGGATTGCAGGGCTGCCGCAGCCTCCCAGTGCCGCATTCCGAGCCTGCAGCGCAGCTCCTGCACCCCACGGTGCCCGGGACAGGCTGAGGATGCTCTTCCCTGTGTAAAAACGGGAACTTTTCCACCTCTCGTCCTGCTCTGCTCAGGGTTTCTGTCACGGGAAGCCCCCTGGGATCCCATTATTTCTGCAGCAAGGCTTGAGCTCGGATTGCCGCTAACTCCAGCCACCCAAGGATCTGGGAACGGCAGCCTCGGGAGGGGGTGGGTACGGAAAGCACATCACTGCTGTTAAACCCTTGCCATCCCTGCAGCCCCATTCCCGGCAAACGGATCTCCCAATTACAGCAGCAGGAGAAGGAGCTGAGGGCTGCAGGAGCAGGGGCTCAGGCTCTGCTCTAATGAGCTGACAGCGGCACCTCTCTGTCCCTGAGCCACCAAACGTGCTCCTGCGGCCCTGCTGCACACATCCACACTGCCCTGGATCCACCACCCCTGGATCAGGATCCCTCCGTTCCCAGAGTGACGGGATATGGGGATGGCTGGGCTGGTGCCACACCAGCAAGGTCAGAGCTGCTGGGCATCCCTGGGCATCTCCGGGATCAGCAGCTCCCTCCCCAGAGGGAAGTCTGGTCCCCTCTGGGTGTTCAGATCCCAGGAGGAAAAGCTTGGGAAGGCCAGCCCAGAGACACTTCCAAAGAGTGGACACAAGCTCAGCAGGAAGAAAAGGCAATGCTGGCTTTCCACAGGGTGGGTCTGACCATGGAGAAACCCACCTGAGCCAAGGAAAAAGCTCAGGAATGGGCCAGCAGTGGAGGCAAAGGATCCTGTCCCAGCTGGCACAGCCCGTGCCAGGGCGATGGGCTGGAGGTGATGGCTGTGGCACAGCATGGGTTAACAACATCGGGCTGTCCCCTGTGCCATTGGCCAGGTGTCCCCTTCCTTTGCTGTGTCCCTGAGATCCCGGCCATGTCCCTCAGCAAGGTCCCACTGTCACCAGGGGGTGTTGAGCACTGGATCTGTGTGCCAGGGACCCCTGATCCATGCCAGAGATCCCTGATCCATGCCAGAGATCCCTGATCCATGCCAGGGACCCCTGATCCGTGCCAGGGACCCCTGATCCATGCCATGCCAGAGGTCCCTGATCCATGCCAGGGACCTCTGTTCCATGCCAGGGACCCCTGATCCATGCCAGAGATCCCTGCTCCATGCCAGGGACCCCTGATCTGTG
Source organism: Callaeas wilsoni (assembly GCA_013398955.1). NCBI lineage: Eukaryota > Metazoa > Chordata > Aves > Passeriformes > Callaeidae > Callaeas > Callaeas wilsoni. The sequence continues at coordinate 15,175 of VWPU01007921.1, read as the reverse complement.
CCAGGGACCCCTGCGCCATGCCAGAGACCCCTGCTCTATATCAGTGATTCCTGCTCCATGCCAGGGATCCCTTCTCCATGCCAGAGATCCCTGTTCCATGCCAGGGACCCCTGCTCCATGCCAGGGACCCCTGATCCATGCCAGGGGCCCCTGCTCCATGCCAGGGATCCCTGCTCCGTGCCAGGGATCCCTGATCTGTGCCAGGGACCCCTGCGCCATGCCAGAGACCCCTGCTCCAGGCCAGGGACCCCGGCTCCATGCCAGGGATCCCTGATCTGTGCCAGGAACCCCTGCTCCATGCCAGGGATCCCTGCTCCATGCCAGGGGCTTCTGCTCCATGCCAGGGGCTTCTGTTCCATGCCAGGGATCCCTGATCTGTGCCAGGGACCCCTGCGCCATGCCAGAGACCCCTGCTCTATATCAGTGATTCCTGCTCCATGCCAGGAACCCCTGATCCTTGCCAGGGATCCCTGATCCATGACAGAGACCCCTGCTCCATATCAGTGATTCCTGCTCCATGCCAGGAACCCCTGATCCTTGCCAGGGATCCCTGCTCCATGCCAGGGACCCCTGCGCCATATCAGTGATGCCTGCCCCATGCCAGGAACCCCTGCTCTGTGCCTGAGACCTCTTTTCCATGCCAGGGACCCCCACTCCACTCCAGACCCCCACTCCATGCTGCTCTCCCTGTCTGTTCCCAGAGCCGTGGCAGGAACTGTTCCCAAGGCCCATCCCACTTCTCCAGGTGACCCCAGCGTGCTGTGGCTGCAGGGGTTCCCCAGAAATAGCCAAGCAGAGGATCTGCTGTCAGGTGTTTCCTCTCCTCTCCCTCCAGGCTCCTGCTCTGTCATCCCCGCTGTCCTATTCCTTTTCCCCCCTTTTGTTCCCACTCTTCCATCGTGCCCAACACCGAGGAATCCCTGCACAAATGACAGGGACAAGGGAAAATGGCCTCGAGCTGCGCCTGGGGAGGCTCAGGCTGGGAAAATCTCCTTGCTGGAATAGTGGTCAAACGTTGGAAAGGGCTGTCCAGGGAAGTGGTGGAGGCCCCGTCCCAGGAAGTGTCGATGTGGCACTTGGGGACATGGTCAGTGGTGGCCTTGGCAGTGCTGGGGGATGGTTGGACAATGACCTTGGAGTNTGGCCTTGGCAGTGCTGGGGGATGGTCGGACAATGACCTTGGAGGCCTTTTCCATCCTTAATGATCCTGCGATTCCGAGTCTTGTCCTTATCCCTCTGCCAGCCCCGTTTCCAGGTTTCTGGAAGGTTCCTGGCACTTCCCAATGTTCCTGGGCCCAGTCCTGCAGACATCCAGTGAACCACATCCTCCCCGGGATTCAGGGAAGCACGGATGCCTCTTCCTGCGATTCCTCTGGGCCTGCAGCACACAACAGCAGCAATTCCCAGCTCCTGCCGGGGAGGCTGAGTGCTGTCCGCCCCAGGCTGCCGCTCTCCAGGTGTTTCACTCCCGGGGAATTCGGCTGCGGGCTTGTTTTCCCCACCAGAGGGGAATTGCACCCGGCAGGGCTGGTTTCCATTGTCACACCTCCAGTCTCCCGGATTCCTTTTGGTTCCCCTTCACGCCGGAGTTCGCATCTTCTCCCAGTTCGGATTTCTCCGTAATTAGTGCGCCGCTAACTCCCCTCTTCCCAGCAATTACTGCTCCAGCAGTCGGAATTGGGCATCTCCCCGCCCTCCCAGGACTCCCGGCTATCCAGAGACATCCCAAGCCCGAGGAGATCCCTACACGGATGAGGAGGTTCGCCCATAAATCAAGCCCCAGGAATTATTTATCGCCATTCTTCCTATTTTGGGCAACTTTCTCCCCCGGAGATGCTGCCGCTGGTTGCCAGGCTGCAGCCTGAGTGGCAGGCACACCTCGGGCACGGCTGGAAAACGGCTGGAAAACGGCTGGAAAAGGGCTGGAATGCGGCTGGAACACGGCTCCCAGCAGCCAGCACCACCAGCTTTAGTCTCCAGCATCTTTGCACCAGGCTGAGTCCACTTTCCCGAGATTCCCACTGAGATTTGCCCTCGACTCCGAGGATTAATTCGAGCCCTTGGAGGAAGGGGGTCATTTATTAAAGCTGGGAAAGGCATCCAAGAGTTAAAATCCTGCATTCCCACCAGGGCCCCAGCGAAGCGCGTGATAAGCCAGGCTGGAGTCTGGAAGAGTTTGTACCAGGCTTTTCGGAGCAGCTATTCTTTCCAAAAATACGAAGTCATTCCTTTGAAGCCAAAAAAAAAAAAAAAGAAAAAAAAAAAAAGAAAAAAAAACACAGGAGCTGTAATCTCCTCTCTGCAGAGTTTCACCTTCTGCTGCTCGGTCCTTCTCCCAGCGCTGCCACTGCCAAGGATGCGGCAGGAGAGGGGCACGGGACGGTCCCGGCAGCGCGGCCAGGGACACAGGGACACAGGGACACAGGGACACAGGGACAAAGGGACACAGGGACACAGGGACACAGGGTGCTGGCGCAGCAGGACGCCGCTCGCAGCCGGGTCCCGACAAAACGCGCTGCAAATCCAACTCTCCGAGCCACACGGGCACTGGGTTCACTTGCCGCCTGCTGACTCCCGCATTTTGGGGCTCTCCAGGAGCTCCGCAGTGGGATCTGCGCCGTGGGAAGCCCGCCCTGCCCGGGCTGACACCTCCTCGCCTCCTGCTCAGCTCCTCTCAGAGCTGCCCAGCCTCTCCTAAAGCTTGGGGTTCGCAGGGACACGGCTGCCCCAGGAGCATCCCGGGCTGCAGCATTCCCAGCTGTGGCTCCCCGGAGCTTTTCCCCGCATCCAGGAGTGCTGCCCGTGGCTAATTTGGCTGTGGAGGAGCCAAAGCGGGGGTGGGGGGCAGAGAGGCAGAGGACACCCCGGCTCCATTCCCTCAATTCCCTCCATTCAATTCCCTCAATTCCCTGGATTCCCTGGATTCCCGGCTCTGCCGCTCGTGCCCGCGGGCAGCACCAAGGCCTTTCCCACAAGGACATCTAGTGGCACCGGGACACACGGCACACGTCACCTTGGCTGCAGCGCGGCCACCGCGCCCCCGCTTCCCCCAAACCTTCCCGAGCTCTCCCGGGCTCCCTCCTGCCCACTCGCGCTCTCCCGAGCTCAGGGATCGCACGGATGCTCCTCCCGGGCACACCTGGGGCATGGCTGTCACCCAGGTGAGGACATGGCCACCAGCAAGGCTGAGCTGCTGCCAAGGGGTGCAAGTCCTTGGAATCATTTCCCTTGGGAAAAGCCCTCTGAGACCAGCGAATTATTAATGGCTGCTCGAAGGGGAAGGAAAAACTTGTGCTGCTGCCAAGGGGTGCAAGTCCTTGGAATCATTTCCCTTGGGAAAAGCCCTCTGAGACCAGCGAATTATTAATGGCTGCTCGAAGGGGAAGGAAAAACTTGTGGAGGTCTATGAGAATATTTGGGAGATTCCCGTCCCCGTGCAGGGATGCGTCACACAGGTGCCTGCTCCTCTGGGGAATAAACGCATCCCAGGCAGGCAGGGAGCAGGGGATGGTGCTGGGGGAGACTGTCCCGCCGGGACAGTGGCACCAGGACAGCACAGACCTTGCCATGGGGCAGAGCGTCCCGGTTTTCCTCTGCACCGGCTCCGGTGCAGCCGGAGAACCGGGGGAAGGATGAAGGGAAAGGTGGGAAACCCCTGATGAGCACAGAGGGGAAGGAAGAGCTCGGAATCCCAGAATCCCAGAGTTACTGAGGTTGGAAGAGGCCTCCGGGATCACGGAGTCCAAGCTGTGCCCCATCCCCACCTTGTCCCCAGCCCAGAGCCCTGAGTGGCACCTCCAGAGGCCTTCCTTGGACACCTCCAGGGATGGGGACTCCAATCCTCCCTGGGCAGCCCCTGCCAGCGCTGGCAGAGACTTGGAATGCATCCGGTGCTCCCATTCCAACTTCCAGAGACGTCCCAGGGACAAACCTGGGGGGCAGCAGCAGCACCGCAGGAGCTCGTGTGGGATGTGCGGGGGGCTGGGACACGGAGAGTGCCTGTCATCCCAAGCCTTTCCTTTAGCCAGAATTTTCATTTCTCTCGAGCTTTTTAAATGCTCCGAACCCCTTCCAGAAGCTCTGGCAAGCAGGACTTTGGATCATCCCTCCCAGACCACTCCAGTGCTCTGTTGGACCAGCACGGAAAGGTCTGGGATGCTCCAGGGCAGAACATTCCCAGAGATTTACGGGCAAGCAGGACCCACCTGCATCCAGCCCCAGGCACTGCGGGGAAATCTGTCCGGCTGAGGAACAGGGAGCGCGGCGCTGCGCCCCAGGCAGGAATGGGAGTGCATCCATCTCTTTCCCAAACAATCCTCTTCAGGCTGTAATGGCCACGGATGGCTCGGACTTGAAGAGCATTTCCATTACAGCGAGGGCATCATCTCCTGCCTTTATTCAAATGAGAGCTGTAATGAACTCGCTGCTGCCTAATTCAGACACTCCTCGAGCTGTTCTTGCTTTTGGTTTTGTTTTTTTTGCTTTGCCATTTCATGGTCAACGTTTATGCATTGCTGTCAGGAAAAATTGCTTTAATTTTCCATTCTGTTTCAACATCCTCTGCGAAAAACAAAAAGTATTATCCACTGAAGAGCTGTGAATTGACTCCATCTCATATCCAGGAGCAGAGCTAACACCAAAAGGCATTCACTTGCATTTTTAATGTGCAGATGAAGTCAGAGAAATCACTGACTTAGAGGCTGCTTCCTCGAATTTTTCTTGCTAAAGCATCTCCTGTACCCCCCACTCTGAGTCCTGCTCCTCCAGAGAATGGAGCTGTCACTTCTTTAATGATTTCCAGTGGCTACCAGGAACATTTTAAGGCTTAACATGAGTGATGCGGATGAATGAATTTCCAGACTTTGTCTGGCTTTTCATTTACAGTGTCACAATGAGCCTGGGCTGCTTTATTTTCCCCCCCTTTTTTTTACCTTTTCACTGGCTCCTAACACTCAAATCCTTCCTGGTGCTTGCGTGACTGAAGGATTTGATGTCCCCTGGGACCCCGGGGCTGAGCCCCAGCGCGGGCAGCAGGGGAGGGGGGATTCTGCCCCTCTGCCCCGCTCAGGTGAGACCCCACCTGCAGAGCTGCCCCAGCCCTGGGGCCCAGCACAGGAAGGAGCTGGAGCTGCTGGAGCCAGGCCAGAGGAGGCTCCAGGATGAGCAGAGGGATGGAGCAGCTCTGCTGGGAGGAGAGGCTGGGAGAGCTGGGATTGTTCACCTGGAGAGGAGAAGCTTTGAGGGGACCTCGTTGTGGCCTTCCAGGACCTGAAGGAGCCAACAGGAAACGTGGAGAGAGACAATTTCCAAGGGATGGAGGGACAGGACACAGGGAATGGCTTCCCAGTGCCAGAGGGCAGGGATAGATGGGATAATGGGAAGGAATTCCTCATTGTGAGGGTGGGCAGGCCCTGGCACAGGGTGCCCAGAGCAGCTGTGGCTGCCCCTGGATCCCTGGCAGTGTCCAAGGCCAGGTTGGACGGAGCTTGGAGCATCCTGGGACAGTGGGAGGTGTCCCTGCCTGTGACAGGGGGGGAAATAAAATTATCTTTCAAGTCCCTTCTGCCCCAAACCATTCCATGATTCCACGGGTTAAATGCAGCCTCCTGCACCAACCCATTCACCCTTCCCCTGAGCACAAACCATCCACGGCGGTTGTGTTGCCCTGGAAGCAGCAGCAGAGACAGGATTTTTCCAGCTTTCCTGATTGCCTCTCCCAGCACAGCCTCCTGCATTCCCAGTGGTTTTCCCGGCGCAGCCAGGCTCACCTGTGTTGCACCAAAACTCGGCTGCAGCTCCGGATTATTCTGGGCAGGAGCGGGATCCCTGCAGAGAACACCACAGAAATAAATTCTCTGTCTCCAGCCCCTGCCCTGGAGGAATTTTGTTGTTGTTTTTGCCTTGGGGAGCAGCTCACTGGAGGCAGAGCTGCCTGCAAGCCCCTTCCTACCGGGATTGGCTCCATGGGGCCGCTGGGTGGGCGAACAATTCAGCCGGGGAGCCTCTGCTTCGTCCGGCAAAACAGGAATTTGTCTCGCAACAGCTTTTTCCTTGTCTCACTTTAAATATTCCTGTTTTCCCAGGAAAACACAAGGAGGGATGTGTGCCTGAGGAGCCGCCATGCACCGGTGATCTCCAGCTCCACCCAGCTGAGGGGCCCGCAGGTTTTTTCCCTGCTGGCCTGGCTGCCGGTGGCTCTGGGGATTTGGGGGCTTCCAGGAAGCTTGGGAAAACATAAAAAACAAAAACAAAACAGAAAGCAAGGCACTAAATCTGCTCCCATTCTCCCATTTTTATCCCCGGTTTTGCCATGCCCCAGTTTGGATTTTGGGATGAGGAATTGGTGGGTGTTGGTCCTGCCCTCCCAGGGCAGCAGCACAGGGGGAGCACCTTGGGAATGTGGCAGGAGGGACATTGAGGAGCTGCCGAGTTCCCAGAAACTGAGCGGCTCCTCGTGGTGTCCTGCATGGCCAGAGGATGAGGAATGTGCCAAAAACATAAGGAATATGGCCAAAGGATGAGGAATATGGCTAAAGGATGACAAATATGGCCAAAAGATAAGGAATACGGCAAAAGGATGAGGAATATAACAAAAAGATAAGGAATACAGTGAAAGGATGAGGAATAAGGAGAAAGGAAGAGGAATATGGCCAAAAGATAAGGAATACGGCAAAAGGATGAGGAATATAACAAAAAGATAAGGAATACAGTGAAAGGATGAGGAATATGGAGAAAGGATGAGGAAGATGGAGAAAGGATGAGGAATAAGGCGAAAAGATAAGGAATAAGGGGAAAAGATGAGGAATATGGCAGAAGGATGAGGAATAGGGAGAAAGGATGAGGAAGATGGCCAAAGGATGAGGAATATGCCAAAAACATAAGGGATATGGTGAAAGGATGGGGAATATGGCCAAAGGATAAGGAATATGGCCAAAGGATGAGGAATAAGGTGAAAGGATGAGGAATATAACGAAAGGATAAGGAATATGGCCAAAGGAAGAGGAATATGGTGAAAGGATGAGGCATATGGCCAAAGGATGAGGAATATAATGAAAAGATAAGGAATATGGTGAAAGGAGGAGGAATATAACAAAAAGATAAGGAATACAGTGAAAGGATGAGGAATANAGGATGAGGAATATGGAGAAAGGATGAGGAATATGGTGAAAGGATGAGGAATATAACAAAAAGATAAGGAACGTGGTGAAAGGATGAGGAATATGGCCAAAAGATAAGGATTATGGCCAAAGGATGGAGGAACACAGGTCTGACCCCTCCTGCATCACCTTTGAGGGCCCCAACGCAACGCAGGCGTCGCCCCCAAACCCAGAGATCCCAGTCGGTGACACGGAAGGTGCCCCGGGACCGATGACGTGGGAATCCTGCTGGATCTCCTCTGGCTGCCCCAAAGGCTCTGCCCGTTCCGCTGGTGCTCCCCCATCCCAGGTGACACTGCTGTCACGGGCACGGGCGTCCTCAGCCCCACGAGGCTTCCACAAGGCTCTGGCTGAGGGAGTTTTCCTCTTGGAAGTGTTTCTCAGGGATAACCAGCCAGGAAACTGGGATTGGCTCCACAGGAAGCCCTGCGCTCACTGTCCCACACCTCATGTGTTGACCACTGGCATTCCCAAGGGATTAATTTCCAGGAATGGCACTGCAGGGCGGGTCCACCCGGAAGGCTCTGCTTGGAAAATAAACTTTCCTGCTCGACAGAGGGGTTCCTTCTCCCAGGGATCAGCTGCTCCCCGAGGGAAGGGGAGCCAGGTATCCTCCCCCACAGGATCTGAACTCAGCATTCCCAGGTGTACTCAGGGATCCATCCACAGGATCCAGGGCTCATCCACAGGTGGAGGAGGAGATGGAGCCAGCCAGGAGGGAGCTCCAGCAAAGATCCGAGGCAGATCCAGAGGAGGCGCAGCCACTACAGAGCTCGGAGGGGAAGGACGGCTCAGAGCTGGCTTTAAAATCGATCCCTGAGCCCCGGAAAAAGTGTGGGGGAGAGTCCAGATGGGGCTGAGCAGGACCAGCCAGCCCTGACCCCTGCCAGGACCAAAGGCTCCTTGGGATGTTCTTCCCAAAGCTATCGGAGGTCCCTCGGGATTGGTTTTCCTCCTGAGTTTTCCTCTAGTGATGAATATCTGGGCCAGGCGGGGTTTGAAGAGGCACCTTGGGCAGCAGGAGGAGTCAGAGGCGAGATCGAACACAGCCGATGCCAAACCCGGTGTTTCCTAAAGCCAGGGTGAGCTGGGGGACAGAATGGAGAGCACTGAAACAAAAACACGGGGTATAAACCACTCGGACCCCACAGCTCTGCCCACTCAAGTCTCCAGACCGGAGAAACTCTGTGCGAGTTTCTGAACCTGATTCCGAAATTAAATCCCCAGGGAAGGAAGTCCCCATCCTGCCCCCATCAGTGCAGGGCAGGTCCTTACAGTGAGACGGTCCCCCCGAGCAGGTGTGAGCAGGCAGGACCCCGCCTGCAGGCGTGGAGGAGCGGATTTCCCTCCATTCCCACCTGGGCGAAGGGCCCATAACTTGTGTTTGGATGGGAGCAAATCTTCCAGCTCTGGTTTAAAGATGGATTCAGCACATCCCCAGGTAAGCACTTCCAGGAGTTAATTACCTTCCCTGTGAAACACTGGTGGCTTAACTGCCACTGGAATTATTCTCCCTTCAGCTCCACCTGTCAGCCTCCGAGTCCTGGCTTTGTCTGCTGGATTAAAGGACCCTCTGCTATCAAAAATCTCCTCCCTGGAAGTACTTAGAGCCCATGATCAAGTCACCTCTCAAGTTGCTCTCTGATGAGCTAAATAGATTGAAGTCATTAAGCCTATCATCACCCAGCAGGTTTGCCAGACCTTTTCTCAGTCTTCCAGCTCTTCTCTGAGCTCCCTCTAATTTTTTTTTTAATCCATGATAAAAGTGTGGATGCCAGGATTTGATACAATAGCCAGTAATGCTCTCCCTACACTTTTCCATCCTAATAGCCCCTCAAAATACAGGACTGTCACATGAATTATAAACTGGACTCGTGTCCTGCTTATCTGGCTCCCTAAGCCCCCACCTGCACCCTGGATTTGCTGAAACGTTCCCAAATCTCCTCATGTGGGGGACATCTTTGGTCGCCAGAGCTCCAGCATTGTCCCTCTGTTCCTAAAAGGCACATGGATCGTTCACGTCCCACCTAGGAACCAGCTCAGGGCCTGGTTCATGGAACAGGGATTTCCTCCCACTGTTTCACGTGTGGATATAAAGCATGGAATATCCTCGGCTGGAAGGGACCCACAGGGATCACAAGTCCAGCTCCCAGCCCTGCACAGACACCCCAAGAATCCCCCCTGTGCATCCCTGGCAGCACTGTCCAAACTCCATCCTGGAGCTCTGGCAGCCTCGGGGCCCTGCCCATTCCCTGGGGAGCCTGGGCAGTGCCCAGCACCCTCTGGGGTGACCCTTTCCCTCATCTCCATCCCAAACCTCCCCCTGCAGCCATTCCCTCCTTCCCTGAGCTCTGCCCTCAGCTCCTCTGCTGCAGCTGAACCAGCCCAGTGCCCTCGGCCGCCCCTCGCGTGGCCCCTCCAGACCCTTCCCCAGCCCCGGCTCCCTCCTTTGGACACTCTGGAGCAGCTTTGGCTCTCTCTGATGTTGTGGCACCCAAAGTGCCCCAGCACTGGAGGTGAGGCTGCCCCAGCCCAGAGCAGAGCGGGACAATCCCTCCCCGGGCCTGATCCCCCGGGACAGGGATGTTTCTCCCAGCTCCTTGTCCCTGCTGCCTCATCCAGTTTGCCATGGATCAGTCTCCCCAGATTCCTTCCCACAGCTCTTTTCCAGCCTCTCGTTCCCAGTCCGTCCATGCATCCAGGGTTGCCTCATCATCCCAGGCACGGAATCCAGCAGTCGCCCTTCTTAAACTCTACACCTTTGGTGATTCTCAACCCTCTGATTTATCCAGGTCTCCCTGCAGGGCCTCTCTGCCCTTGAGGGAGTCAACAGCTCCTCCCAATTTAATTCCCAAACTTCCTCATTATCCCTTTGAGTCCTGCATCCGAGTGGTTTATGAGGATGTTAATGAGAACTGGGCCTAACTGGATTTAATTGTAGATTAAAACCTCTCCTACTGCGCTGAGTTTGTTCTCGGTGTTGGGGCATCTCCTCCTCAATCCCAGGAAGTTCATGTGTGGGAATCAGCTGGAAAATCCAGCCGTCCCCTCTGCTGGAGACCCTCTGCCCCGGGAGAGCAGATTGAGCTCGGATTAAACGAGAGGCCCGACGCGAACTCATCCGACCTCACCCCGCAGCCCTGAGCACCACCAAAAAAATTCCAAAGGGAACAAGCTGTTTCCAGGACTTTTCCAGCTGCTCCTTTCCCCTCCCAGCAAGGCGCTATGTAGGACACACAACCAGTGCGTGAAATCTCCTCTCCCGACCCCTCTCCGGGGCCACCAGCCTGGTCCAGGGTAATTAACGGGGCCGCCTCTGCTCTTCGCGTGTCCTCTCCAGCTCCAGGTGTCCCGGGAGAGCGGCTGTGCCACGTCCAGCTGGGCTGGAGCGCGTCGGGACCCGCCAGCTCGGGAGGAGGCACAAGCGCAGGGTGGACGGGAACGCGGCGTTCCAGGGATTCCCACCAGGGATAGCAGCGAGCCTGTGCGGCTCCATGACCCACTTCCAGCCCTTCCCGTTGCCTGAATGGAATCTCCTGCGGCTCAGGAGCACTCCGCCTCTTCCCTGGCGTTCCGGAGCCGTCAGCGCCGTGTCGGCCCCGAGCCGTCCCAGCTGCCTTGGGATGCCGCTTCTCCCGGCTGTGACATTCCCAAGCTGCTCCTGCCGGCAGGAATGGGAGCCTCAGCACGGCAGCCACGTCCTGGAAGGCAGCAGGAAAACCAGAGGAAGTTCGGGATCGCTTGGATGGCCGGTGATCATCCCTGTGTGTCCTGCCAGCTGCTGCTAAAACCCTGGGAAACCCCATGGGAATGATGGGAATCGCTCCACAAAATCGTTCCAAAACGTGAATATTTTAGTAGGAAATGTGGGGACTGGCACCTGGTGATTGAGTGGGAATTCTGGGGTGTGGAGGGAATGGCAGAAGAGGGACATGGGAATGTCAGAGGTGATGGCCCTGGATGAGCAGGTCCAAGACCTCAGGACATCTCCATGGTTTTCACTGGAATAAAAACCCAGCCTTGGATGAGCCCAGATTAAAACAAGGGCTGGGTGAAGCCACTGAAGAAGGAAAAGCAGGAAATGCCCCTGGATCCCTGGAAGTGTCCAAGGCCAGGCTGGAGCAACCTGGGATAGCGGGAGGTGTGGAATGGGATGAGCTTTAAGGTCCCTTCCCACACAAACCAATCTGTGACTCTGGGAATTCCCTGGAAACCAAGGCAGAGACTGGAGTCATGAAATTCCCGGGTAAAAGGCAAGGAATAAATCAGAATCAAGGAATAAATCCAACGCCCAGTTACTCCCAGAGATGGCCCGGGACGGACACACAAATCAGCACCACTTTTAGCACATCAGGGATATCACCTGCCCCATCCCAAGGAATCCAGCACCTGGAATGTCACCTGTGTCACACGAGGGTCGAGGGGACAACGTGGAATTGCACAGCCTGGAAGCTGTGAGGGCATGAGAGACCCCACGTGAGGGAAATCATTCCCAGTTTTAAAACAAATTCTTCCTCCCACACATGAAATTGCACAGCCTGGAAGTTGTGAGGACATGAGAGACCCCATGTGAGGGAAATCGTTCCCAGTTTTAAGCAACCCCTTCCTCTCCCACATGGAATTGCGCTGAGCTCCAAAACCCGAGCAGAGCTTGGCTGCTGGGCTGTTTGGATTCCTGATATTTTGAATTTCCTGTCTGTTGTAACAGATAACAATAACAATACACACCCAAATCATTCCCGTTTTTTTTCCCCCGAAACCCAAATGTGCCCCAAATATGCGCTGAAGCACTGGGGATGTGCTGTCCTGGCTCCCTCCTGCCACTCCTCAGGAAAATCATCTTCCCTGTCTGAAAACCATCCCAGATGCAGGGATGACGATGGTGGCACGGAGCATTAGGGGAATCTTCCTCTGAGGAAAAAGGAACATTATATAGAAACACGCCTGAGTGCAGTCAGAGCTGAGAGTGCATTCCGGGAATAATTCCAATTAAAAATATTAAGGCCATGTGTTGTTGTCACCCAAACACTCCCCAACTGCAGCCACACCACGCAGTAATCAATTAAAACACTCCATTGAAATGTAATTAATTGGTTATTTAGTCTCTGGTTGCAGATTAGGGTACAATTGTTTAGCAATTTAACAATTCTTTGAGGTTGTTTTTGCTTGTGAGGAGACTTTGCCCTTCCCCTGGGCAGCCTCGGATGTTGGATTTGTCAACATTCCCAGGAGCAGGGCAGTACCACCACTCCAAACCGGTTGCTTTCCCTACCCAAGACCCTCTCCAAGGCCGTAAAATCCTGGGAATTCTGCTGGCTCTCCTGTTTTAGCCGTACCTGTTGAACAGAGCCTTTTGCCAAGGCAGCTTCACTTCCCACAGCCCCTTAACATCAACATCCCTCATTTTCCTGGAAGCGCAGCTTTTTATGGATGTGGCCCAATAAAAACAGTGTCAGACAAGGGAAAAGAAACTCAGTAATGAAGAGCAGCTAAAGAAAATGACCGTTACTTATTTTAGCTCATTCCTAACTCCAATTCCAGCCCGGTTTTAGGGAGTTTGTGCCACAGGAACTTTGAAGTCTCTGCATTATTCCTCAGCGAGGGCACGAGGCACCTGAAACATCCCATCCACAATGCCAGGTTTGTTAGTGGAGGTGCCATTAATCATAAATCCCTTTGATCCTGCAAGGTCAGGAGCCTGCTCTGTATTCCAAAGGGAAACGCTGCACGTTTGGGCAGGATGAATTCCCTCCTTCCCGGGGATGTGTCCAATCGAGGACAATGGGAATTTGCTGCTGCCCAGAGCTGCTGAAAGAGCCTCCCTAAAGCTCCTTTCAGGCCGTGCTGTGACAAAACCCCAAGTGATCACAGGGCCCAAGTAATGAAAGGCAAAAAGTTACAGCGGGGTAATTATGGCATTCCAGAGGCACTTCCTGCAGGAACGCTGTCCCACACAAAGGCCGTCCAGCTCCCAGGCAGGGTTGTTTCCCTTCTCTTACAGTTTTTTGTCATTAATTCCGAGGAATCAGGTGTGTCCCTGTCCATCCCCTACCAGAGAGCAGTGTTTTCCATGCTGGCCCTGCCGCTGCCGGAACGATGGAGGGGGAGTTTTCCAAGGGCACGGAGCACCAGGACAAGGGGAATGGCTTCAAACTGAAAGAGATCATGTTGAGATGGGATTTTGGGAAGGAATCCTTCCCTGGGAGGGTGGGCAGGCCCTGGCACAGGGTGCCCAGAGCAGCTGTGGCTGCCCCTGGATCCCTGGAAGTGTCCAAGGCCAGGTTGGACGGGGCTTGGAGCAACCTGGGATGGTGGAAGCTTGAAGTTCCCTTCCAATCCAAACCATTCTGTGATTCCAGAACTCTCTGCCTCTAAAATCCCCTTTCCCACCCAAATCCCAGTCCCAAGGCGGACCTGCAGCCAGGTTCTTGGCTGCCGTTTGCGAGACCACCTCGGTTTTTAGACTGCCAACCGCAGGATCCGGAGAAACACAAGGATTGCATGGAGAGGCTTGGCATCCGGAGCGTTTCATCTGCCTAATCACCGCGGATTCTGGGTCAGGAACCAGGCTCCCGGTGTGGTCCCCGCTGCTCGGCATGCGCTGCTCATCGTTCCCTCTCCAATCACTGCGGAAGGCTCCCGAGGAGAGGGATGAGGGGCCGTGAATAGCAAAGGGCTGTGCCGGCGGGGAGAGGGAGCCAGCGCCGCCGGGGGGGCGCGGGGAGGCGGCGGCGCGTTCAGCCCGAGGAGCAGGAGAGCGTATTCACGCTCCAAAGAAATCAGGAGGCATTCACCGAGCGAACAAAAGGTGGAAATTCGGGAGAAATTGCTTCCCTCCAGGGCACGTGATCAGAGCCGCCCTTGAGCCACCTTTCCTCTCCTGCTCCCTGTGCCCTGGGCAGCAGCTTCCTGTCTGTCCTGGGAGGCTTCTCCATGTCCTGGGCGGCTTCTCCATGTCCTGGGAGGCTTCTCCATGTCCTGGGCGGCTTCTCCATGTCCTGGGAGGCTTCTCCATGTCCTGGGCGGCTTCTCCATGTCCTGGGAGGCTTCTCCATGTCCTGGGCGGCTTCTCCATGTCCTGGGAGGCTTCTCCATGTCCTGGGCGGCTTCTCCATGTCCTGGGAGGCTTCTCCATGTCCTGGGCGGCTTCTCCATGTCCTGGGAGGCTTCTCCGTGTCCGGGAGGCTTTTCCCTGTCCTGCAGGCCTCTCCATCTCCTGGAAGGCTTCTCCATGACCTGGAAGCGTCTCCATATCCTGGAGAGCTTCTCTGTGTCCTGGAGGCTTTTCCCGGTCCTGGAAGGCTGCTCCATGTCCTGGGAAGCTTCTCCATGTCCTGGAAGCGTCTCCATATCCTGGAGAGCTTCTCTGTGTCCTGGAGGCTTTTCCCGGTCCTGGAAGGCTTCTCCATGTCCTGGGAAGCTTCTCCCTGTCCTGGAGGCTTCTCCATGTCCTAGGAGGCTTCTCCATGTCCTGGAGAAAGGACATTTCCCTGTCCTGGAGGCATTTCCCTGTCCTGGAGGCTTCTCCATGTCCTGGGAAGCTTCTCCCTGTCCTAGGAGGCTGCTCCCTGTTCTGGGAAGCTTCTCCGTGTCCTGGAGAGCTTCTCCGTGTCCTGGAGGCTTTTCCCTGTCCTGGAGGCATTTCCCTGTCCTGGAGGATTCTCCATGTCCTGGGGAGCTTCTCCCTGTCCTAGGAGGCTTCTCCGTGTCCTGGGAGGTTTCTCCATGTCCTGGAAGCTTTTCCCTCTCCTAGAGGGCTTCTCCATGTCCTGGGAGGCTTCTCCGTGTCCTGGAGGCTTTTCCCTGTCCTGAAGGCTTCTCCATCTCCTGGAAGGCTTCTCCATGTCCTGGAGGGCTGCTTCCTGTTCTGGGAAGCTTCTCCGTGTCCTGGGAGGTTTCCCCATGCCCTGGATGCTTTTCCCTCTCCTGGAGGGCTTCTCCATGTCCGGGGAAGCTTCTCCATGTCCTGGGAAGCTTTTCCCTTGTCCTGGAGGATTCTCCATGTCCTGGGAAGCTTC
>VWPU01007919.1:0-33163 GCA_013398955.1 Callaeas wilsoni | reverse complement strand
GCCGGTGCCCGGCGGGGGCGCCTCCGCCCTCGCGCGGCGGCCGTTGCCGGGGGTTTGGGGGCGCGCGCCGCCGCGTGTCGCGACAGTTGCCACCCGGCGCGATGGCGAAGCCGCAGCTGCCGGCTGGTGTCCGCCTCTCTTCCGCCGCCCTCTGGCCCCGCTCCCGGCTTATCATCCCGCGGCGTTGCACCTTCCCCATGAAGCTGTGGCTGCTGGTCAACAGCCCCCGCGTCCAGTCGGTGCGCTGGAACGCCGGCGGCGAAGGGTTCTTCATCGACCAGCGCCTCTTCGAGCAGGAGGTGCTGGGCGTGGGGCCCAGCGCCGCCGGGGAGGAGGAGATCTTCAAAACCAAGAACTTCAGCAGCATCGTCCGCCAGCTCAACCTGCACGGGTTCCACAAGCTGAAGGTGGGTGCGGCCAGCAGCGCGGTGAGGTCCAGGCCGAGTCCAGCCACGGCAGGGGATGGTACCAGCTACCCTGATGGGCCCCTGCACCACTTCTGGAACCCGCATTTTCGCTACGACCGCCCCGACCTCCTGGTAGAGATCAAGAGACTGACCAAGGCCAACAAGGAGAAGCTGAACGCTGGCCTGGAGGTGACCAGCCGCCTGCCCGACGACTTGCAGCACTTCACTGGAAGGCGGCTTGCTGTTGTTGCCCCCGCCCCTCGGTGAGGCCATAAGGACCGGTGAGACGGGGCGGGTCATGGGCGGCCGCGGTCGGCCTGGGGGTGGCATGGACTTAGAAAATGGGCACTGCCCTGGGCGAAGTGGGTCACCTGCCCTTGCTGGTGGCTGCTCTGTTCACGGTGTAAGAAAAGGGTTGTTCTTCCCGAAGGTAGATCTGCTCCCAGTAAACATAGGGAATGTAATTACAGATTACTACCACTGTGCTGCCTATATATAAATACACAAATATCAATGTATCTGAATATCTATATACCTCTCACTGTGTAACTTACAGGTCCCGTTTGTATTATCTGCAATGAATTACTTGCTTTGCGTGTGTTTCTGTGTGCCTGTAGACTGCCAGCAAGGACCTAAAACTAGTATACATGCCAATTTGTCCTTAGATAAAAGGTGCAACAGGCATCCTTCGGTATGTTTAAAATTTTCATAATAAAAAAAAAAAAGCTGCCCAAAACACAAGTTCAGTGTGCTTTGAAAATGAAGAGGCCAATCAAAAGAAAATTCTGCAACAGTTCTGCTTTTTGCGTCTTGTATTTTCAGCTGTGGGAAACTATATACAACATAGAGAAGAATGGAAAGGAGAAAGGAAGACTTTGAGATCTACTTTAGGAACACTCACAAACTGAGTAATTTTCAATGTACTCAAATACAGGAAAAAAGTTCACAGAAAAGTCAGTTATCTCAATAAAATGTTGCTCAATGCAATATGCTAAGAGCTAGTATTCCACACCATTTTCCAAATTATGAATTGTTAAGTAACACTCATTTACATGAACTGAAAATATATCCATGGGTACTCTGTAAACTTCAAAACTTTGCTTTTTCCTACAAATAATATTTCGTCAGGCTCTGTCTCTCCTTTTTGATTATTTTGTTTGAAATTAGCTTCTGATCTTATTTCACATCACTCACATTACATAGGTCTTGGCCATATTGCTTTTCTGATAACACTAAGATGTAGCACATCTTAGTGGACATGAGGCCTGGCTTAGATATCTGAAAGATCTTTTCTACCTTTCATCCAAAGAAAAGTTCCCCAGCCCAGGTCATCGCAAACGGTAGCACAAATAGCTGCTCCATTACTGGGATGGCTGAGGATGGGTAGGACGCTGATTGTGCAGCCCAGCAGAAACCAATGTGGCATTGGTGCCCTGCATTAGCACAACCAGGGGAAACTGATGAGATAATCCAGAAGATCTTCCTAATTTTGAAATGGGAATGAGCTCAGCCTACAGTTTTTGTAGAGCTTGTGCAAAAGGCTGTGTCTGAGTCACATAATGAAGGAAGCTGTTTCTCTGTAATATGTACAGACTGGCTGTGGCCAGCACTGCCTCATTGCTCTCTGCTCCACATGGGTAGACAGTTCCTACCCAAATCTTCAGTCTGTGCTGTCATCTCTCTCCTCTAAGATCATTTCATAATAGTGAGGAGCAACTGAAACTAAGTTACATAAGACATAGCCTCTCAAACCTGGAAGGCTTTTTTAGAGGCTGAAGTACAGTACCCAAACAGGCACCTAATCCACAGCCTGAGGTGTCCTTCCACAAGTTTACTACTGCAAATCACTGAGTCCTGGTGCTACCTAAGGAAACCATGGGTCCTCCAGATCTCACAGTTGCTGTGCCATATATGCAAAGAAAAGCTGGAGGAACTTAAGTAAAACTTAATGTGTTCAGGACAGATATTATGAGAGAAGGTTCTATGGCTTTTGTGATTCTGGGGTTCAGATTAGATGATCATAATGCTATTGTCTGGGCTCAGCTCCCCTGAATCGGAGCCAAAAATCACACATATGAGATCCTTTAAATAAAGATTTAGAAGTCTAATTTTTGCAATGCAGTTCATCAGTTATAAGTAACTGACTTGTTTTGGGTTTTTTCCCCCCAATGTCCTCATAGTGGACATAAATTAAAAACTTCTGACCAATACTGTCTTTATACGTTTTACCTGGAGTGGCCATGGCAAATCCCTGCATGAGGAAGACAAATTAATGAAATTATCATGAACCACAGTTAACGTGCCTCTGACATGGTGAAGGATTTTAACTACATTCTTAAAGACACGTTTCTCTTTTAGGGGAGTCACTCAGACCTTAATTAATTGTACTTAATGCAAACATATTTTCTAAGGTAGAGAGGAAGGGAAGGAATGGGAGGGTTTCTCAGTCTTTTAAAAAGCACACAGAACAGACATGTCTAAAGGAAAATGCAAAATTACAAATGCTGCATACTGTCATCTCACCAAATACCTATCATCTTACTTTGTGCTGCAAGTGGGAACAGCAACTGGCAAGTACAGTTGAAGTGTGTTTAAAAACCAGCAGTGTACCAGAAGATTTTAAGTGTAATATCATCAATGAATCTTGGAAACCCACTGTGCAGGGGGCCACTTACAGCCACAGGAAACATCTTATCTGTCTGCTCAGGGGGCAGAAACATCTTGATGTGACAATAGCCACAACAGAGTCAGCACAGCCAGTGCTAGAAGGGAAAAGACCATGGCCAGACCCCAGAAACATCAGAAGCCTGGGAAGGAAAGCATCTTCTGAAAACTGAGGCAAAGCAGACACATACAAGAAGAAATGGTTATCTGAGGAGACACCGGTGCCCTACACTGTGTCTAGGACTGCAGCCATCCAGCAAAAAGTTCTGCTCTGCCTCACTGCCTGCCAACATGGTGTGCCTCTTCTCCTGAAGCTGATGTCACTGTCAATGCTGTGACATTCCTGTCTTTCATTCACACTCCTCCTGTAACACAGCAGAGCGAGCAGAGTTCACTTTGACCTGTGACCCGCTGGGGGACCAGGTTGTTCAGGGATGATGCAATGTCCCTGCCTGTTGTTCTGCCTAATGAGATCCCACACAGTACTTCTCACCGCATATTGTGATGTGTTTATAGTGCTGCTAAGTCACTGGCATGACACCTGTGTGGCAAACAAGTTGTGTTTGCCACTGGTCTATGAAGATACCAAGAAGCAGAAACACAACGGTTCATTCAGTGCCAAATGCAAGTTTCGTTGGCTGATTTAAATTACTTTTCTTTCAGCTTCTTTAAGGTCAGCCACTTCTGAGTAATAGTGTACCCTCAAACTTGTAACTGGAGATCTAAAATTAGGCTAATAGGTGAATGACTGGATGGATGGATGGATGGATGGACATGGATGAACAGGAGAACAACTAGAATATTTTCTCAATCTCTAACAGCATTATTCCAGCACACTGGAGTGTTGTAAAAGCATACTGTACTGTCTCAAGAGACTTCTGCCAAAATGCAGAGGGAAGGAAGAAAAACTCTGAGACATTAGTCTGTATTTTGAAAGAAAGGGATTGTTCTTTGGTGCCATTAACTGTTGCAGTTCCATTGATTTCTTTGCTGAAATTTCAGCAAAAAAGCTGAAAATCTAGTTTTAAAAAAGGAAAAGACTAGTGATAGATTTTAAAAAACAATTGGTATGGCCAGAAAACTGTTGCCAAGCTTGCCAAGTTTAGAGAACCCAAATACCTAAGAACATAAAACATTCAGGTAATTTTTTTTTTGATGGAGCAGTCACAGTGTTGCCCTGCAAACGTCATTTAATCTGTATTCTGTATTTGAATTAAGACATTTACAACCCCCAAACTAGCTAGTGTACAATATATCCTCAGGTTTTCTACCTCCCAGGAGCAAGACTCAAAAGGTAGGCAGCAAATGCTTGTAGATAAAGGACTTGACTCTCTGGTAATCTCTGTGCAGGACATTTCCAGTGGCCGAGCTGATGTGTGGTCATGTGTTCTCCCTGGAAAAGAGAGACGGAAGTTGGATGAGCAACAACACAGAAAGACAAGGGATGTCAGGAGGAGTTTGTCAGGCTTGGAAAGGAGGAAGCAGAGACATACCTGCACATTACACTATGAAGGAGCAGAAGCAAAACTCACACCTGGACGTGTATAACAGGCAAGGCTTCTTAGTTTAGACAAATTGCCAGCAGGGATGAGAGCAACATGAAGGAACATCCTTAAGTGCCAGAGAAGAAGTTGGCATGTACCCTACCCATCGAACACTCTGTTGCTGACATGTCTGCTGCAGGTCCATTCGTCATGGGTGGACTTGCAGCAGAGTGTTTGAATGGTCTCAGTGACATTTTGGCTCTACTTGAGGTCAGTGGCCAAAAGGCTCAAAAAGGTTAATTCTCGCCTTCAACCTGTAAACCATTTATAAATCATTTATTAAATACAACTCTTTAAATTGTTGGACTGCTTAGTGTTTTCACTGCCATTTGTGCATGACATTAATAAAAGTGCCATGGAATCAAGCTGGTGGAAGGAATATAACTACGTTATGGTATTCCTGATGACAGAAGGAGTATAGACTTTCCCCAAGATTTGATTGTCCCACTTGAAAATAAAGCATAACTGCACTGTCTTTTTTTTTTCTGAAATGTAAAAATTACAACAACAGTTTTGTTTCTGAAGAACACGTTTGGAATTCCAATTTGGAATTTCACATGTTCATTACTTTAAATCAACACTGTTTAGCATCTTGATCAGATTTCAAATACTTCTGTTGAAATAGTGGCATTTTTTTCTTTATTCATTAGTATGAGCCATTGGACTGCTTAGATCTTATTTCTGCTGGTGCTGTTGCTTCAGTTATGTGAATTTTCTGTAATTGCACCTGTGATAGCTTCCTGTAATTTAGTTAACTATTGTCCTTATTTATAAACCTGTTATTACATTTATTTATCAGCATTACAATCAGAAAAATAATGGATAAATATTCACTTACAACTAACAGCAGGAACAGAAAACCATTTTTAACCACACTTCTTCATGGCTCTGTAAGGGGATAAAACAGTACAGCAAGTAAAGTTTAAGGGTGACATATGAGGCAATGTAAGCTTCATTGGACATTCTGTCTATTTTACTGTAAACATTTGATTATGTCCAGCTCCTACACTAAAATAATATCCTTACAAATTGCAAAGTCGGCTTCTCAGAATTTGAAGGCAAGTTAAAATTTGTGCATTGAAAGTTTGCGTCCAAGAAAAACACTGGAAGAAAAATCTATCTCTGCTTAGCCTAAAGAAATCATGGTAAGGAAAACAGCTTGTGGTCACCATTGCCAGAGCTGGATACAGATTGGAGGGAAGTAGGCCATTGCCATACTGTGGAGCAGTGGATTTGAGTGGGAAGGTTCATCTTATCTGTGGGGTTTACAGACATTTCTGACAACAAGAAGAGAGAGCATTGGGAATCCCCAGTCTGTGTACACAGCCCAAGAACACAAAACAAAGAACTTTCCAGAACAAAAAGTTTCGTATTTTCAAAGCAACTAAAAATTAAGTCCTATAATGCAAACTACAGTGTAAATTGACTGCTGAAGCTTTTAGTTGCACAGTAACTATGGTGTAAATTGACTGCTGAAGTTAGTTAGTTGGAGTCCTAACCCGGAACAAAGGTCACAGAGGCTCTGAATGAACAGACAGAAACGCAAATACACGTATTGAGAGCTGTTGCCTTTTAATCAAAAGACAGAAGACAGAATAAGACATCATGAGTGTTGTGAGGAGCCCAATTTAGTTTTGTTATGCCTCAACAATGGTTGTCAGAGGCACATGGTGGAGGGGTTGCACCTGTGTCACATGCAGGAGGCAACTAGAAGAAGCTTCGTCTCTGGCAGGACTTTGCCTGGCAACACCTTACATGGGACAGTCAGTAGGAGACACTGAACTCCCCAGAGGGGCTTCTCCAATCAGATGGTGAAAGGTTGGACTGGGCCAACACTGTCCTGCCAGGAGGCAGGCTTTGGGAGGAGCCAGGGGCATAAAACGTAACTTTGTGAGATGATGCTGGGGATTTTCGAAAGTTGCGCTTTGAGTGTGGGCTTTTGACTTGGGGTTTTTTTGAGACTGCACTTTTGAGGCTTGGTTGTTTGAGACCTGCTTCTCGAAACTTGCTTTTGAGTCGGGGCTTTTTGAGTCTTACGGTTTTTGCCCTGGCCCCAGCCTGCTTTTTGGCTCTCCTGCCGTCGCTGGCACTTGCTCGCTCCCGTGTCTGTCCTGCCTTCTGGTGTCCCTGACCAGCACCCTGCCTGCTCCGTTTGTGCGTCCCTGCCTGAGCCACCTGTCTTCAACCTTTCCCCGATGCAGCCGGCTGCCACGGGAGCCGCGCCTGCGAGGCCGCACCTGTCCAAGAGCCGCGCAGGCTCGGTCAGCCCCAGCCCGTGCGGAGGTCGCAGCCAGCACACTCCCGCCGCCTGGACACCAGCAGCGCCTCCCTGGCTCGCTGGTGGTAGCGCCCTCTTCTCTCTCTTCTCTCTCTCACCTCTCCCCCAGTCCTTTTCCTTTCTCCTTTTTGGTCTCTTCTAGCCCCCTTTCGTTTGGGCAATTCCTGTTCCTTCTCATTTTCGTTACCAATAAACGGTTCACAGATACAACGTTTGCCTCCTTTGGCGTAATTTCATTCCCAACCATCCATTGTTGAAAGAACTCTTCACAGCTCCCCACAGTGGAACATGACAGGTGGCCCAGATGGGTCGGCGCTGAGGGTTGTGCTGCAGATGCTGACAAGGCCGTGGGTGTCTAAATGCTACAGACCCCAAGACTATGGTCCCACGGGCCACATGGACTTAAAGGAGCTGTGCAAGTTCCACCTCAAGAGCTTCACCTCTGAGGGCAAGCTCAGCAGGTGGGATTTTTACAGCCACCTCCAGGACATCTGAGGTTTTGTGGGGAACCATTCTGCCTCCCACTATGGCTGACCTCAGGGGGCGAGAGGGACTTCGTCCTAGCCCTGAAACTTGGAGGGTGGGAAATGCTTCCTCCGTGTGGGAATGCATCTTAGTTTTGTGTTGTGTATTATGATTGGTTTTCTACATGGTCAGTATAACTACTCCTGGATACAGAACAAGTCTGGGTCGTGACCTGTACTACAACACAACACTGCACTACAACACAATGCTGGCTGCTGCGGGTGGGTGCTCCCTGATCTGGGGCTGTAGGATAGATGCCAGGCTGGGCTGGATGGAAGTGCAGATGTGGGAAAAGGGAGACCAGTTGACCTGGGAGAGGGCAGGGCAATGACTTCCCTGCAGACCTGGAGACACCTTCAGGGTATGTTGGCTGGGGTAGGGACAAGTGTTGGCCCACTGACTGCTGCCCTTCTGTGGTGGAATGGCAGCAGCATGGCCCTGGACACCCCACTCCATGAGAACTGTCTTCCTGGGGATGCTGGGTTTGGTGGGACTTCTGGGACAATGACACACCCCTGTTGCCTCAGAGCCCTGGTCTGGTGTCATTCTCGCTCCATGCGACAACCAGGGTAATGATACATCTTTTGAGGGAGATGGCTGGGCTCATCAGGACCCTCAGGTCTGTGACACCTCATCCCTGTCTCTGGGATCTCCACAACCATGATACCCCTCTTTGGGACCAGAGAGGGGGCTCCTGAGCTTTGGAGGAGCCCAGGGCTGTGACAACTCCCAATTTTGGGGGAACAGGGGTTGGTGAGACTCTCAGGGCCATGGGACCCCAGCATTCCTGCCAATCCTGTCTCCTCAACAGATGTGGTCACCCTGTCCCTGCAAGGGGTGCAGGTCCTTAGCATGAGGGTTCCCCCTTCTCTCCCAGGCAAGTGCCCTCCTAGTGCCAGCTGCTTCAGTCATCCTTGGTGTGGTCGTCCTCCCTGCAACTTGCTCAGCTCCCTGCTGAGTAAATGCCATTCCAAGACACTCCGGAGGCAACTTCTCCAGCTGCCGCCTAGAAACCCATTCCCTGGGTAACAGTAGCCTGTTTTTCAGTGCTAGGCATTTGCTTTCACTTTGGTTTGTGTCCCCAAAGAAAATCTATCATAGGCTGAAATCACTCTGCAGCACCTGATTCCCTACCTGCTCCTTTCCCTGCACCTCCTAAACCCCAACACACACATCCTTCTCAATCTTGTTGCCAAGATGCCAAGATTTCCATCATGGAAACAGGATTAGTAAAAGTAGGAAAGATTAAATTACTTAAATTGTGAGCTTAAAACAAGTAGCTATTCAGCTTCCCTAATGTCATTCCCTTTTGCTAGAAATGTACAAATATTTTTTTTAACATTTTAATTTTTATTATGATTTAGATAGCAGGAAATGTGAAATGCTGAAAGTTTTAACCACATTCATAGAATCATAAAATAGTTTGGGTTGGAAGGGACCCATCTAGTCCACCCCCACTTCCACTAGACCAGGTTGCTCAAAGGGTCATCCATCCTGGCTTTGAATGCTTCCTGGGATGGGGCATCCACAGCTTCTCTAGGTAACCTGTTCCAGTGCCTCACCACCCTCACAGTAAAGAATTTCTTCCTAACATCTAATCTAGACCTACCCTGTTTTAAAGACATTGCCCCCTTGATAATAATATAAGCTATCACATCTCCGTAATAAGCAAGGCTGAATATCATAGTTGCAGAGTTGTTAGGGTCCACCACTGGCAAATTTGCAGAGGACACCACGTTGGAGGGGAGTGTTGATCTGCTGGAGTGTAGTAGGGCTCTGCATAAGGACTTGGGCAGGCTGGATTGATGGGCTGAATCCAGCAGTATGAGGTTTAACAAGACCAAGTGCTGGGTCCTGCACTTTGGCCACAACAACCCCAGGCATCACTCCAGGCTGGGGACAGAGTGGCTGGACAGTGGCCAGGCAGAAAGGGACCTGGGGATACTGACTGACAACGGCTGACCATGAGCCAGGGTGTGCCCAGGTGGCCAAGAAGGCCAATGGCATCCTGGCCTGGAGCAGCAGTAGTGTGGCCAGCAGGAGCAGGGCAGGGATTGTCCCCCTGTACTCAGCACTGGGGAGGCTGCACCTCGAATCCTGTGTCCAGCTCTGGGCCCCTCAATTTAGGAAGGACATTGAGGTGCTGGAGCATGGCCAGAGAAAAGGGCAACAAAGCTGGTGAGGGGTCTGGAGCATGAGTCCTGTGAGAATCAGCTGAGGGAGCCGGGGTTGTTTAGCCTGGAGGAGGCTCAGGGGGGCCCTTATCACTCCCTGTAACTCCCTAACAGGGCGCTGTAGACACTTGAGGGCTGGGCTCTTTTCCCAGGCAACCAGAAACAGGACCAGAGGATACAGTCTCAAGCTGCACCAGGGGAGGTTTAGGTTGGACATTAAGAAAAAGTTGTTCACAGAAAGGGTGATTGGGCATTGGAATGGGCTGCCCAGGGGCGTGGGGGAGTCACCGTCCATGGAGGTGTTTGAGGAAAGACTGGATGGGGCACTTCATGCCGTTGTCTAGTAGACAAAGTGGTGTTCGGTCACAGGTTGGACTCGGTGATCTCAGAGGTCTTTTCCAACCTAGCCAATTCTGTGATTCTATGAAGATGGGAGTAGAAAAGATAGTCATCAGGGGCCATACCTGCAACTGCTGTGCAAAGACGTTCAAATTAATGACTGGGCATTAGAATATCTCATAGAATCCTGCTGTTGGTAAAGATCCATCACTAACGAAACAAGGTTACTGTAGTTTTAGAAAACGAAGCTAACATGAACAGCAGGACATTTCAGAAAGGAAAATGGGTGTAAGTGCACGAGTGCTAAATACACACTTTCAGTACAAAACATCCAGGGATGTTTTTCACATTATTGTCTTATTCTGTGCTATATGAGAGCTTGTCATTTGAGAAATAAGACACTTTTCTTAAAAAAGCATCTCATTCTTGGTTTTACTATGAATTTCTTATCTCCTTACTCTATGTCTTTATTCTTAACTATTTATTTTTCTGTCTCTGTATCACCATTCACATGTCAACAGAGTACATTACTCCTCAGCCCTGCCATTTGCTACGTGCCTATACCAAAAGCACTGTAAATTTAGAGGCCTCTTTTGATACTGGTTATCCAGTGAAAGTGTATAGGAGTCTCAGATCGCAAATATATCATGACACGAAATAGTCTGGTTCAAACTACTTGGTTTCTGAGCATGTTTATTATCAGTGTGGGTTACTGAAGGACATAGCATGTTTCTTTGCAGGTTTTTTTCTTTAAAAGGTGGTAGTTTTACACCTGAAATTAATCATATTTTAAGCTCCTCTTCTGAATTCTCACTGTTCACTGTTACAAGAACAGGTAATTCATGTATTGCATTTGTTCTGGTTTTGGCTGTGATTTTCTTCCCAGCAGCTGGTGCTGTGTTTTGTCCTGCTGCTAAGCATATATAACAATACCCTAGAAAGGCAGTTCAGAGACTTGTCGAAGAGCACAGGCAAATGTAGTGTGAGAGAAAAAATAATAAATCTTACTGCTCCCTCTTTAACCTTTCTTACAATTCAGGTTGTTTACATTAAAAGTATTTAGTAGAAACCATGCTTGTAAGTAAGATTCCCTAAAGAAACTGGGGAAAGAATTATTTTTGAAAAAAGCTACAAAAGAACAGTGCATAAAGAAAATATGATTACTAACACAGTGCCCAGGGGTTCAAATTGCAACAGTAAAGCATGTAATTACATATTGTTCCTCATGTCCAACAGAAATGCCATTATATAATATAGGTATATAATATAAAAAATATACTGTAGGGAACACATGAAAATTATCAAGCTACAAGGAACAATCATCTCTGGCAAGTAAATGATTTCTTACTAGTTTTAGTCTGTAACTTACTGTTTAGTATTATTTCAAAAAAGAAAAAAGGTATGAAGTGTTGGCCATTATCTCCTGTGGTAATAAGATATCCTCAAGAAGATGTGCAGGAGTGTTCTAGCACAAATGCAGTTCCTTAAGGAAAATGCAGTCTGGTATCACTCTTACTGCTATGGATTTTGCATTATAGAGGCATCTCAGTGATGCTGCTGGATAATGGTGGCTTATGGCTTCTCTGAATAGATTATTAGATTTTTTTTTTTCTGCTTGAAATTTTCCATCCTTATACTGCAATAAAAATGTTGGAGCAACAATATCAGTCTGCTTTAGGAAAACTGATTGTCATTGTGTTTTTTCACAACTCACACTGCATGTATTTATGAGACTGAAAGGAAGGCGAGAGCTGCTATGAAATGCAAGCTCTTGAAAATGTCTTAGTCATAATTTTCCTAAAGGAATTTTCTTTCTCAGTGCATAGATAACAAATAACAATGAAAATTCAGTGCTATGCAGCTCTGCAGTTCTTCTGTTACTCAGAGTTAATATTTTACTTAAGAACCACTAGTTATGACATCATTACCACAATAATGGCAATTTGTTAGTCATTCTGCATTTCATAACAATAACAAGGAATTCTTAACTTGGCTTATATAAAGTGAGACTTCTTGAGATGGATAAACTTTACCTGACCAGTATGATAGTTTACGTTATGAAGTAACATCAGAGGTGAGCAGGGTCTGTGGTAGCTGATAGCTCTGAACAATTTGTTAGGTATAGCTCTGCTTCCAAAAGGACAAAATTGTGTGTCTGTGCATGTGTACATTCCAAAGAGCCAGATAAACCAACAGAGACACACAGACTTACACGGTTACTGAGAACAACAAACCAGGTTGACACAGATAGAGCAATGCCTTTACTAGCACCCAAGTATCCATAACCACCACCTTCATGAACATGAGCACAGTCCAGTCCTTTTCAGCCTTTCCAGGTGATCTGGATTGGATGTTTTCTAGTGAAACATGAACACACCTTCACTCCCTATATTCATAAGCACAGCATGTTCCTCAAATAAAAGTACAGAAATTAATTGAAATTTATCCATGTACCGTCTGTGGCTGGATGTCAAGTTCCTTACCCAGTCCTTGGTGCAAAGCTTGGGTTTTTCTACTAACCATGTCTCCCGGGTCATGAAAGAGTCCACTTTTTCCCCAGCGCACTGCACGCACACAAACATACAGATTGATCTGACCAGTAGGCAGCCTAAGACACTTTGCACTTCCAACTGCTGTTTCTAAGATCTGTAAGCCCCTCCATTGCTCTGTGACCTGTGTTCCCTTCTTCTACTGCGCCCTTGCCCTTCTCTCTGACCAAGCACAGTTTCAGTCCTTTGGACTGACTCTTTTCTATTGTGCCTGATGTCTGCCCTCAGCCTAATTTCACATGTACTAGGTGTGGAAGTCCTTGCCTTGCATGGGAGACTGAATGGGACTGAAAGCACCATTAACAGTGAAATCTGGCAACTTTATTTCCACAACTAAGTCAGCTTCAGGATTTGTGTGTGCACAGAGGAGAAGCATGAGCAGGATAGAGGAGGCCTTAGGCACTGAGGCTGCCTTTGGATCAGCAGGCATTGCCCCAGAAGAAAATGGTCATGGTCCACTGCAGCCTGCACTGGATCCTGTTCATCCTGCTTTTCTAGCCAGGTTTTTCCTTAGGACCTGAAGGAGCTCCTGCACCTGAGTAAAAAATTCCACCAGCTTCTGGAGTGAAAATGGGCAGGAGCTAAACCTGTCCAATGGTGTTGGTGTTGGCCTTGGCTTCTGAGGAGGGGTTAGGGTGGTCATAAAATGTCTTGATGCCCTTTTATCTGGCTGTGGGTCTATCTGGTCCAGGATCCAGTCATAGAAGTGCTGAGTGGAGGTGTAGACTCCAGGCTGGTTTGCTCTCGCACAGCCTTTTCCCCAGCTGGTCACACCAACGAGCCAGAAGTAGGCAGCATTGCTGTCTTTGCACACAAGAGGACCACCACTGTCACCCTGAAGTGGAGCAAGAGAGGAATAAGGTAATGTTGGGTGGCTGCTGTCACTATTAGAGCTGTCTCCTTCTCTCTCACAGCCACTGACAGAGCTGTATTCCTGGCAGAGAAAGTTTCTGCTCAGGTGCTGGAGCCTCCAGAACTTTGGCTAGGAGCAGGTCAGGGAGTTGTATGGTAGGGCTATCTCTCATCTCCGCACAATGATCCTGGATGTGCAGAGGATGGATGTTCCAGGGTTGGCATCTGGCCCTCTGGACTTGCCAAGAGCACTAGATGTGCTTTCTAGGCATAGTGCCACGCGTCTAGCACAACGGGGGCACTGGGCAAGGACCTGCAAATGGAGAAGGGGAGGGAAGCCCTAACAGCGGTGGGCAGCCAGGGCTGGGAGGGTGACTGGCCGGGCAAAGCAGGCCCTGAGCTGTGTTGGGGTGGTGCTGCTCAGGCTGCCTGCGCTGCTGGGGGCTGAGTGGCTCATCTCACACTCCTACCTGGCAGGGGTCAATGCCAGCCTCCGAGTAGCCAGCACACATGTTTTGAGTGTGGATGGCCCCTGCGTACCAGAGGCTACTGTTACAGAGCTCGACATCAATGAGGTGGACCTTGGCCTCCTGCAGGACATCACTTGGTCTTCGAGCTGTGAGCACAGAAAGAATGAGCGTATGGCAGTTCCTTGGCCATTCCCCTTCCATTGGGGGATGAAGCCCTTCCTTAGGGCTTCCCTGGGGTTCCCTAGGGGAATACCATGTTCCTCTGCTTTCCCCCTTCTGTCTGGCTTTGGGGAATGGTCCAGGATTACCTCTCCAGAGGGAGACATACTGCAGCCTGACTCTGGCTTCAGCCTCTGATGTTGGGAAGCCCAACTCATCTCCCTGGTGTGCCAAGTTTGCCCTCAAGGCATGCATCCTTTTTGGGAACTCACCTCTTGTAGTGGTGGAACTCCAGCCAGCAGTGTAACAGGTTTTCAGCTCCAACACATTCAGTGTGGCATCGGGCACACAGCCCAGCTGTACATAGTGACTGCACACGACCGGCTGGTCCAGTTTCAGCAATGCAATGTCGTTCCTCTCCTCACCAGGAGTATAGTGTTCATGAACCCGTAGCTGCTTAATCTGGCGCACTTGCACCTCAGGGCCCAGCTGAGTCAACCGCGTGGCCCCGGTCACTACGCGCCACATGTTGATGTTCCTAAGAAGCACATGGAGAAAGAGGTGAGAGGGAGCACAGCCATGTGCTGCAGCAGCCCAGTAGTTCCCTGTCCTCTGCTTTGCAAGTCAGAGAGGAAAGCAGTGTGTATGACTGCCCTAACATGCCTTAGGCTTCGAGAATGTTGACCTGGAGGCTACTAGGAAGCAGTGGCAAGAGCGCAGAGTGTTCTCCTGAGTAGTCTCTGAGTTGAGGTCTGCAGTGCCTAGGCATTGGGCGTACTGAAGGGAAACAGAATGGGAGTAGTCTGTGGTGCTGCCAGCAGGGTACCTGCTGGTGCTGTGGAGATACACCTGTTCCCTGCTCCTCCGTACCTGGCGTTGATGAAGCAGTGGGCAGCTGTGAGGACCCACACTGTGCTGACGAGGGACCCTCCACAGATATGCCCTGTGCCTGGTTCCCAGGGATCCTGGATGCTGACAATCCCAGCCCAAGCCTCTGGCTGGACAGCTGTGCCACCGACGATGTGCAATTCGCCGTAGTCTGGAGCCATGGGGTCATAGTCATAAGCCATGGGGCCATAGGAAGCAGACATGGGCCAGAGACCGCAGATCCCTCTGTAAACAGAAAGCCATTGCTGTCCTGCTTGATGGCTTGCTTCTGCTCAGGTTGAAGGTCAGCCAACTTCCGTCCCCACGTGGCATTGTTTGCATGGACAGCAGAGCCAGGGAATCCCATGGGGCATTGGGCACCCCTGTTTCTGCTTGAGCCCCATAGACAAGTTGTGCTGCAGCCTGGGTGCTGTCAAGAAACTGAAGCTCCTGCATGGGGCTCATAAAACTGTAGTGTGGCCAGAGGGGACAGGGAAAACCCCTCAAATGTTGTCCAAACTCCGTCCAAGGGCCTGAGGCCACTTACCCACAGGCGTCCCATGTGCTGAGCACAGGCCTACACGTGGCCAGCAGGACAAGGAGGCACAGCAAATTCATCACTGCCACTGGCATGTGTCAGCTGCAAGGAGTGAGGGCTCATTCAGTGCAGCTGCCAACTAATGCCTGCAGTACCTTTGGCCCCAGGGCTGATGTCACAGAGCAGCTGGTTCAGTGTTTTGAGCACAGTGGCCTTAGGGGGTGGGCAGTGGAGGGGCAATGTAGAGTCAGAGAATCATAGACTGGAGTGGGTTGGAAGGGATTTTAAAGATTATCTGGTTCCAACTCTCCTGCCTGAATACCTTACTCTAGAGCAGGACACTCGAAATCCCATCCCACCTGGCCTAGAATACTTCCAGGGATAGGACAGCTTCTTTGGACATCCTGTGCCAGTGCCTCACCACCCATGAAAGTTCCAAGCAGGAAAGGAGGCCGAAGCTGGGA
This sequence comes from Callaeas wilsoni, assembly GCA_013398955.1. Classification (NCBI taxonomy): domain Eukaryota; kingdom Metazoa; phylum Chordata; class Aves; order Passeriformes; family Callaeidae; genus Callaeas; species Callaeas wilsoni. The sequence continues at coordinate 17,333 of VWPU01007919.1, read as the reverse complement.
CTGGACATTCCTGATAGGCCCCACTGAATGCTCTGCTGGCAGAATGAGGGTGTGCGGGCTTTGTGGCAGGCAGCAGCATTTGGCTTCCAGCACTGCCTGCTAAAAGCTCATAGGAACACACACCATGTGGCATCACAGCCTGTTTGGGAAGTTCACTGACACCTTGCTCTCTGCATCAGTTTGCCACCAGGTCCTTCCCAAAAAACATTCAACAGAGAGCAGTATGCATGTGTTTGGGTGCTAAGGATCCAATCCAGTTACAGCTATGGTGGGTAAGCAACAAAGTGCAAGCCCAAAAAACCAAATGTTCCCAAGCAGTATCAACCTTCTTGCACAAAGCGCAGTGAAATACAGATGCAGCACAGTCCATGCTGGCCATGCCAGCCACAGTAACACCCTCTGGCAGACTCCATGTCCTTGCTGTCTATGGCTTCTGTTGCTGTTCTGGGGCCACACTGACAAGGATGGTTTTTGCATCTGGGGTGTGTAGCCACGGACATGCAATTTGATGCTATAGACAGGGAAGGATGCTCCTACTCTCAGCCCCACATGCCAATTTCCATGGCTTTGGTAAATCCCATACCAGTCTCATCTCATCAGTCTGGCTGCTACAGCCTTGTTCACCTGCTGGAGTGCAGGGCAGTCACGGTAGAAAAGCAGGGGCCAGCCACATATATTGAGGTTGCTGAGCAGAGCTAGGTCCCTGGAGGGGAGGAGCAGTGTCTCTCTTCTGTTGTCTTCTCACAGAAGCCACCCCTGCCCTTCTACCCTGCCACCCCTTACAAGACTTTGCCACTTAAACCCAAAGCAAGGTTGCAGAGAAGAGCAATGAGAACAACAGAGAGGTGGTAAAAAGGGCCTAATGACGAGACACTCAGTCTGGTTAACTTCTCAGGGAGAAGGTGAAAGATCAGGAACAGGAGCTTGGTACTAAAGCAGACTTCAGTATGGCAAGAAATACTTCACAGACTCTAGCCAATGTTAGGTAAGCTCAAACAGAAGGCAAGATGAGGTTTGTTGTTTCGATTTTTTACCAGTAAGTGAAATTACTCTTAAGGCAGCTTGCGAAAGTAAGTCAGGGACAAATAAATTTGAACCCTGCTGAGCACTGTCCCTTCTAGGGTGAATACTTTTTCTGCTGGTTTACTTAAAGAAGAGGGTCAGTAACATTTTACCAATTGTTCTTGAATTTTAGAGAGTACAAGCCTACTCCAGGAGATTATTCCAAGGCAGGTGGCTCAGACAAGTGGAACTTTAGGATTTTTTTTCAAAGCCCTCCTGATGGCCCAGCTGCCACTGTTCCAGAAAGTCTACCCAGGCAGTTCCATACTCAGCATTAGGCCATTTTGATTCCAGTCTGAGAGGCAAATTCTATTGAGGCACCACAAAGATGCAAAGCACCTAAGCCCACCCTTTGTAATCCCTCACTAAACTTTCTACCATAATTGGGTTCTTTGTGCAAGCACCACATGGTTCTCAAACATCTGCTTGAGAAGGTTTTTGAGGAAAAATACTTGAATAGAATATATTAAAACATGGGAAATGTTTAAAAATCTCATTTTAGGATGACAGTTTTTCTGTTGCTCCTCAAAGTGTTGAAAGTTTGCTTCTTTAAATGTTTCTGAAAGAGCCTATGTTTTGCTCTTGTAAATGATACTCACACAATGTTCTGTGTATCTATTTTGACAGGAGAGACACGAAGACATGAAAGCAAATAGAAAAACAGAACATCTTTAGAGAAGATAAAAAGATGGGGGGGAAAAAGCAAGTACTTCAATTTACAGGAAAATACCAAAGGGAAGCAAGGAAATTATCAACTGGAGATCAAAATATGTTAAAATCACAGATTCTGAAAAGAAGAGTTGGGAAGTATACCGTAATGTTTCAAAACTGACAAAAAAGTGGTTTTGTGTTAAAAAATAGTGTTTGTGTATTCATTAATCTCCAGTAACTCTCCATAATGAAAAATAAAAATGTGTTTTATTTAATATACTTTATTTGCCTTGCTTGACGGAATTGAACTGGCAAGCATAAGAGTATGCCTTTTGTGAACTCATCTTTCAGTTTTAAAGTTATTTGCAGAAAGCTCTGCACCTCAAATCAACAAGACATCTTCCTCTCTCTGATTCCTACTCCAGACTCTGTAATTGTCAGTGCCGTGTGTGTGAGGGGTGAGTGATCCACAGCGCAGTTTGTTCCTGAGCAGGTGCAGGCTGTGTTGGTTAGCCTAGAGAAAAGGAAGCAGGGGAGACCCTACCGCTCCATTCGACTTCCTGAAAGGACACTGTAGTGAATTGGGAATTGGTCTCTTCTCCCAGGTAACAAGTGGTAGGACCAAAGGAGCCAGCCCTCAGGTTGCTCCAGGCAAGGTCTAGGTTATAAAAATTTCTTTACCAAAAGACTTGTCAAGCTTTGGACCAGGCTGCCCAGGGAAGGGATTAACTAATCATCCCTGGACGTATTTAAAGACCACGAAAGCATCATGCTTAGAGAACATGGCTTAGCAGTGGATTTGTCAGTGCTAGTACACTACAGCAAACATATGGAAAGGGGTAAAAGATCACTTGCAGTTACTGGTGTCACTTGATATTGTCTGTTGTGCTCATTTGAGTTCTTTCCTTAAGGATATCTTCTAATATATCTTTAAGGCATGCAGTCATGTAGACATCTTCCCTTTATGCAATTAGCATAGAACTAGTAATGCAGACTTTATCACTATTAAGGAATATTGTTGGAAGGGTTTAGACTAATTTATCCACTTTGAAAAAAGTTGTTATAGTTTAGGATTTGTATGATGATGTAACAATGAGGACAAACATTCAAATTTACACTTTTTAAGTGCTTCTCGAAAAGTTAGAAGGCTTGACCATGGTTTTGTATCTAGATGACACTTCTGCAACAAGATGAGCTTCCTTGCTGTTTCCCTTTTCCATTCCCCTTACGTCACCTGGAAGTAAAGATACTTACTAAACTTTCCAATTAATTGATAAGAGGGTAATGTGCAGGACAAAGATTACTTCAAGCATGTATATTTTCATTTCAGATTTCATACTGGAAGTACTTAGAATATAGATAAAATGCAACTTTGCATATTGATAGTACCAAAATTTTGGTTTTCCACATTCTGTTGATATAGGTTGACCTTTATTTTCTTATTTGATATCAATAAAAATAACAGACCTGTAAAAGAGGTGCCCTTATCCCCGTTTTGATTTATACAAGGTCCACTCCCAATTCTGGAAAGCTCAAGATTACAAAAGTAAGAGTGCCTCAGCCCTTCTCCCTGTTTTCTGCTTGGTGTATCTATTCTTTCAGAGGCATAGTGTGAAATGTCTCCATATGTCCATTCTAGGGGATCATGACACCTCAGTGCTGTATAATGTGTCTGTAGAAAGGTAAAGTAAGATTACAAAGGCTGCAATTTGGCCTCTTGGAAAACGAAGAAAGGGAAAGAATTGTTTAGCCACATGTCACCTGCCATTTATAGGTGCCATTTACTGTTAGGATGCCTGGATTTGGTTGGAACACAGAAAAAAAAAAAAATTTCCCTGAACACTTTATGTGTTTCTAGGTACCAAAAATGTTTTTATGGGATCAGCCTGTGCAGCCTATGCAGTGCAGCTGTGGATGAGTGTTTTTGACAACCTGTTGTGGTAAGTTTGTGTGTCTGGGATCAAATTTTTTGTTTTTCCCTCTCCCTCTCTCACCCTCCTCCCCAAATCCTACAGCTACAGTACCCTGCTTGTTTAACAGAGCACTGTGCCTGTTGAATAGAGACAGGAATTAACTCTACAAGTGTGAACATAATTACTGGAAAAAGCTAACTACTGTATGTAATATTTCTGGTTTTGTTGTTAATAACAGATGCCTAGAGATATGCACACATTGGGAATCAGAGAATCACAATTTGTTTAGATTGGAAAAGACCTTTAAGATCATCAAGTCCAGTCATAAACCTGGCGCAGCCAAGTCCACCACTTAACCATGTCCCTAAGCGTCATGTCTACATGAATTATAAATCCCTCCAGGAATGGTAACTCAACCACTCCCCTGGACAGCCTGTTCCAATGCTTGGCCACTTTTTCTGTGAAGAGATGTTTCTAAATATCCAATCTAAACCTCCCTATGAGAACTTGAGGTTATTTTCTCTTGTCCTGTCACTTATTACCTGGGAGATGAGACTGACTCCCACCTGGCTGCACCCTCCTGTCAGGCAGTTGTAGAGAGCAATGAGGTCCCCCCAAGCCTCCTTTTCTCCAGGCTAAACAACCTCAGCTCCCTCAGCTGCTCCTCATGAGACTTGTATTCAGAACCCTNTGAGACTTGTATTCAGAACCCTTTACAGGTCCATTGCTCTTCTCTAGACATGCTCTGTTGCAGTGGTCCAGCCCACCTTTGGGCTGAGAATTAACAAGGACATCCAGTGGGTGGATTTTTCCGCCCGAGACAGTGGGTCGGAGGGTGGATCTGAGGATGGTGCAGTGGGTGGCACCAAAGTATAAGCTCCAGCCTCCTGGATGTCACTCCACCCAGTTGTTCCTCCCCCGTTCCAGAAACATCTTTCCCCCTTTGTTACCCATTGGTTTTACCCTTCGTGCTTATGTATATCCTTGTTGCATAGTCAATTGAGGTCTAGAAAGTTCTGTTGTTCTCTAATTCCCATTGGTCTGTTTAAATCAAACCCTCCCTATTGATCCTTTTGTGGGGTACCTGTCACCTCTTGTCTTTTCCCTATTGGTTTACCCCTTTGTACCTCCCTTCTCCTCTCCTACCATAAAAGACAGTGATTCGGTGCTCTTTTGTTGCTCTTCATCCTGGCCTCCTGATCTCCGGGTTAAGGAATAAAGACTTGGGTGCTGCAACATTCACTTTCTCTTTCCTCCTTCGCCTCTGCCGATCGCTACAGTTACCATCGACTGCTGCCAGCTCCACTGTGAGCCCAGACGCAGACAGCTCCAGCAGGAGCGTCCACCTGACTTAAAGCTTCTCACTGTCTTGCCACCGGGACACTTGTAGCTAGTCGCCTGCTTGGCCACTGGGCGGTCAAGCAGTCAGCGACAATGCTCCAGCACCTTAATGCCTTTCTTGTACTGAGGGGCCCAGAACTGAACACGAGATTTGAGGTGTGACCTCACCAGTGCCGAGTACAGAGGGACAATCCCTGTCCTGGTCCTGCTGGTCACACCATTGCTGGTACAGGCCAGGATGCCATTGGCCTTCTTGGCCACCTGGGCACACCCTGGCTCATGTTCAGCTGCTGTCACCAGCACCCCCAGGTCCTTTTCCCATGGGCAGCTTTCCAGCCACTCTGCCCCAGCCTGTGGCACTGCCTGGGGGTGTTGTGACCCAAGGGCAGGACCTGGCCTTGGTGAACCTCACGCCACTGGCCTCCAGCAGATCAACACTCCCACCCAGCTTGGTGTTGTCTCTGAGCTGAGTGAGGATGCCGCAGTGAACAATTGTCTTCCTAACATGCAGCTAGCTTCCCTCATTGTTTCTAGCCTCTTAAACAAGTGACTTGACCTTGATTTTCCCCTTTCCATCCACAAATGAAAGGAAAAGAGAAAGGAGCCAAATGAGCAGGTTTCTGTATAATGAAACAACCCTTCTTAATATGTAAATATCCTTTTCTTTTTAAACTCGTATTTAGCACCCACCAGTATTCTTCTTTCTTAATAGTAAAAGCCTAGGGAGGACCTAGTTAGAAAGAATGTGGGAAAAAATCTTTCTCATCACTCTGGGGAAAGACCAACAAATATTGGGTATCTTTAGGCTAAGCAGTTTAAGTAGCAATATCAGCTGCTGTTGCATGGAAACCCTAAAACCTGTCCAGAAATCTGGCAAGACCATCAGATTACTGATGTGACCTTCTGCACTCAACTGCTTTGATACTAGAAATGTCCAGAGAAAACTCTTCTTTTTTAAAATAAATTTCAGCCTATCTTTGACTGTAGCATGGTCATTCTGTCATTCTGTGTCCCTGGCTCTCTGGCTTTCAGTTAGAGAATGGAGTAATCCCTAGGACTGCAGCACACACTTGCATCCTGAATGAAGTACATATTTGGCTTTGATTTCTCAGCCAAGATTCTTCTTCCATTTAAGACCAGAAATGAATTGCTCAATAAAAGCCACATTAAATTATTACTTCTTTTAAAAAATCACACATTTCCTTGCTTCACCCTTATTCTGTAGATAGATATTAATTATTAATGGATTAACTTGGGGCAATGTGATACAAGACTTTATGTTAAGTTTGCATTACTTAGAAACAAGCTTGTGAGCAATGATATATTAGGATTAGTACATGTGATTAAAGAATGAAAAATTAAGTGAAAAGATTTCATTTGCTGGCTGACCACTCCTATCTTTTTTCTAGAAGACAACCTGTATTAAGTAATTTTGCTTTCTATACTTCATTTAGTTTTCAAGTATTTCCATGCTGTCTTAATTCAACTTACCCAAATGAGCACTGCAGAAGAGGACATTAAAATGTGTTTATCTTATAATAAACAAAGCAACCTCTAAACCAAAGAAACCCACCTTTTATTTTTTATGAGTGACTAATTTCTGGACAAAAGTTACTACTTCTTGGTTGAGCAGAACAGTCATTGATAGGTGTGTAAAATATGCATTGGGTATTATCAGTGGTTCTTGGAACTAACATATTCCTACGTAAGTGCTGATTTTATGGTATGTTTCTGCAAGAGGGGGTGATGTTTATCAATAAGTTCTAAAATGCACTTCTGTTAATTTTTGTTGATAATTGCCTTTTATTAGTCTTTGAAATTAGAACTGTCAAGAATTTAGAATAGTATGTACATTAAAAGAAAATGGACATCTGTGGATCTGTATTTAGTGTAACAGCTGATAGTAACATTTTTAATACTAAAAGCAGAACCAGAAATTCTACATCAGTTATAACAGTTGAGAAGATGACAGGCTTCTAAGAACTGACTCAAATGATATGCTGAGAAGGCCTCCATTTTGGAGTAGGCAATTGTTAATCAGCAGTTCTTTCACCTGTTCTACAACTCTGGGAATTCTTTATCTTAACATTTTGAAATCTCAGTCAATTTGTCTCCCCATAATACCTGTGTTATCCCTTTTTTCACCTATAGACCTTTTCAGTATGTTATAGAACTATCTCTTGAAAGAGAAAACTAAGTATAGGACCACCTCGGTGAGTGATTTAAGCATGAAAACTGCAATTGTGAAGAATTATGTTGTCACGTTAATGACAAACTTTCATTTCCTGTGATTTCCTGATTTGTTGAAGTTGCCTGAGTGGTCAGAGGAGAGAGAAATTAGTATTCTCTGTCCTACCATTGCGAAAGAAGATGAGCTCTCCATTTTCCAGGCAAGAAATGCTTTTGGCTAAAATATACCATTGTAGAGTGGTCAGCTCTTGTAGGACAGGAAATAAAGCATGCCTACTGTAGAAGAACAAGTTTCTGACCTTATTATTACAGTTACAGTTTATTGTATTTGTGCAGGCATCGTTATTTGGTATTAGCAATTGTTACTTATTATAAGTCAAAATTCTATTTAGGCTGTGTGACAAAGAGCAAAAGAGGAAAGCTTTATATAACTTCGGTAATGATTAGTGCTGTGACAAAATAGTTGACTTTTACTTACTTGAACTAATGTGTACTTAAATCCTTTGCTGTTTCCTGTTGCTAGGTGTGACTGGAGGAATCAGCAGTATGCCAAGACGCACCCTGCTAAGGACATAAACTGGTGTTGGAAATGAAGGACTCGTCCTTTCTGTTTTAAATGCAAAGAGAGGAAAAAAAGCTACCTGCTGCAATCCATTCCAACTGAGCAGGGACCTTAATTAGGTGTTTACAGTAGTATACTTTGGAAGAAAAGCTGTTAATTACAGATCAAAACAAGCAGGAGGAAGGAGCCATCAATTCTTCCAAAAGAAGAAGAAGAAGAAGAAAAAAAGAGGATTTATAAGTAAAACAGGCTGTGCCCTGTTCTCATTCTTACACTGTATTTGGCAGAAAAATATGCAAATACAGCTGGTGGAATTGATTTTTTTCTAGAAGTACCCATGGAAAACTCATTAATTACTTCCTGTTTTGTATTTTTGACTCAGACCTATATGAAAATTCCACAGTAATGCTACAAAACAAATAACCATGGAGTCTGATGAAAATAATTAATGTTCATCAGCATATCAAAAGAGCAGCACTTAAAAGTATCAATTTCCTTAGATTTGACCTGTGATATTGACAGTGCCTGGCTTGCTTATGTGTTTGGTTTGGCTAATACTGGTTTCAAGTCTAAAAGCTTTTTGTGAGGATAATTATGAGCAAGTTTACTGGTTTTCTAAAATCTCCGTACTTATTCTCAGCACCCATTGCATGACTGACTTTAAAGATTATACTTATAAAGTAAATAAAGTCTACTTATTTACAAGCAAAAGAAACTTTTACTACATTTTGAAGCAACAAAAAAAGTAGAAATCACTTTCAGAGTGCTATCACTTGTTTGTAAGAAAGCAGCGAGTAAAATGTTCAAGTCGTGTGTTACATCTAGAAGAACCCTAAGTTATATGACGTGGTATTCTAGTTTGAAAATTGAATGCAAAAGATAACCATATGACCATATTTTCATAGTTGCTAGCCAATTAACCATATTGAGTTCAATGTTGACTACTGTTCTTGTATACATCAGCTCTTAGAGTGCTCCGTTGTGAAATCCTACCACAGCACGCTAACCCCGTACCTAATAGGCTCTCCTTGCGAGGCTTCATTAAGTTTTTTTCAATTGATTCTTCTCCATTGAGCCCCTGCCCTCCCATAGCAATTACCAGAACTCTGAAAGAAAAAGCAAAGGCAAAGAACACTTCCCAAAAGAAAAAACAAGCTTATTCAATAACAGGAGATAACTTTCAGAGCATTTGTAAGGCTTTAAAAAATTCCAGGTTTTAAACTAGGACACACTAATTCCTGTGCATGGTGGGACATTCTGCCAACACATACAGCCTGACTCTCTTCTATGCCACTGCTTCAAAGTCTCCCAGATGCAAATGTTTATCTCTATACCACATGGATGAACAGTAGAGAAGGGGCAGTTCTGGACATTTTTTTCTCATTTAAGACAACTCCCTACTAATTTTATAGCATAAGGTAAGAACAAAAGATTGGACTTCACTAGACAATGCAGCCTTTAATTTCTGTGAAGGCAATGGCCTGAGATGTTATACTTAAGAGCAAAAGAAGGCCTCTGCCTTTGCAAAGTAAGCTGCAGTGGATTTGGTAGCATTTTACACTTGCTTGCACAGCTGCAAATTAGGATGAAAAGACTTATAATTCAAATTTGAAATCTTGCTTTTTAACAAACCCAGTAATATCACAGAGGACTGTTTTCCTGGCTTTATTACAGTGATATTTTTCTGACATACAGTGGCTGAGTGTTGTGCTTACACTTTCAATTTCATAAAATTCTTTATTAAATACTAAAAAGCTGCCAATAGTTTTTACTACATAGTAAAAGAAAAACTATATTGGAATTTATTAAGTTTACTTAGTTCAGCTAGTGCTGTAAGCTGTAGAATTGTATATTTTTATTGGAAGTATTTTATTCTTTCATCCATTTATAGGTATTTGTAGAATATAATACAGCATCTGAAAACAGAGGTTCCTAATAGACCTACTGGTGTATAAAATCAGTTTGCAACTGCATCACTGTATGTGAGTCACATGAGAAGGGAATATTGTCCTTCTGGCTCTTTTTTTAAAATTGAAATTTAGCTTGCCCTAACATTTAAACTTGAATTGTAGCTGACTCAGTTTTATTCCTGAAAGTTCATTTGCTATAAAGAACTATTTCTCTGTTTGTTTCTACTGTTTTACAGTAAGCTCACATAGGTTCACTGGTCTTACTTTTTACAATATTCTTACCAATATTCTAGGTTACTGAACAAAACCTACATCATGTTTATGAATGTAACACATCAGAAGATCTTTGAGCAGTATATAGCATTCATGCTTTAAACATTCAGCACCTGTACTTCCCTGTGTGAGGATAGTCCTGTGGCTCACCACAAAAGTCTGTTAAATACTGCAATTTTCTCTCAATGGACTCATGAATTTGGTTCGAGACATGAACGTAGAATCATCTTGCATACCCTTTGTAAGTGTTCTAAGATTTCTCTATGCCTGTAGAAGTCTAACAGAACATATTTGTAAATTCCTCCCAGCATAGCATGATATAAAACTGAAAATTATAGGATATGTGTCTTCCACCCTTTCTGTAGCTCTGTGAGAAGTATTGATAGTGCAAGCTATACAAATATCTACCTTTCATTTGTGCACCTAGCAAATGAAGAAATCTATAGAGCTGTAGAACAGATTTTAATGAGATCTCTCTCCGTGTAATGTCATCCACAAGCACATAGTGACTTTTATAGGATATGTTTCTGTTGTTCACTGTATGCCTCATTCTAAACACATGAGCTAGATTCAAATCAGAAATGCAGGTATTTTAATATCAAAAACATAATTGCAGTGTTACCTCTAGCACAATACAATCAGCCTTTAGCTTTCCACACGCTGTTAGAAGGCTGGTTTGAATGAAAAGCCCCAGGAAAACAGACCTTCCTCTGAGGAAGTTACATGCTGCTCAAAATAATTAAGAAACAGCTGTAGTGTCAGAGATTTTTCTCCAAGTCCACAGCCATTTGCAGATATTTAAAGATAGTTTATGACATTATGGAAAGTAGTCCCTAAAACTGTGAAAATCGTAAATGTAACATGTCTGGAGCTTCCTGGGTGAGGCCAGGAAACCACTGAAGGTAGTGTCAGACAATGATTCGCTTGTTGTTTCTAGTAGCATTTAATATAACAGGTGAGAAAGTTCTAGTATAAAATGAAATTGGCACAATAAAAGACTGCTTTGTTACACAGTTAAAAAAAACCCCACAACTATTTAATGTGGGGTGCTGCCTCTGAATTATAACAGAAATTATCATTCTACCCTGCACAAGCAGTGGAATGAGATTTCTGATGCAATGTCAGGTAGTAGGTTATTTATCCTTCCAAAATTTAGTCTGTACAGAGATTGATGGTTTTAGGGCTGTATGACAAGGCAACAAATCCAGGAACGTTGGAATCCAAACACCAGGCAGCCGTAGTTCAGTTCTCTAGAGTCTGGCAAGTTTTCCTTGCCAATAATGAAAGGAGTACATGAAATCTGAATTTAGCTTAGAGATTTGCTCTATCTCCTATTGACCTGCAAGCCTGTCTTGATCTCACATTTCAGTCTCAAACCTCTTCTAAAAAGTATCTGTACACTTCTTTTCTATGGGGAAAAACCTTACATTGTGAATTTTGTGTGACAAATTCACATCTTTTTAAGGACGAAAGTAAATGGAAGGGAGGAAAACAACAGCAGCAGACAGCACTGTCAGGTTGTGTATCTTTATTTAATTCCAGAACATAAGGTCTATGTATCTAATAACTGCACCTTTAATATGTATAGAAAAGATTGTGTCCTTACACACTAACAAGTACAAAGAATATTTCACAGCGATTGTTACTTTGAAGTAATTTGGATGATTTAGGCCTGGTATTTTTGTTTCTCTCTACTTCAGGAATTTACTTTATTCTGATTGTATGTTAAACCTGAAGAGAAGATTGACATCATATACTGTACCATTTGTAGTGTGAAATAAGGTCCTATGACTGCCTTCATTTCTTTACCATGTAACATTTTCTTTCCTGCTTTGAAGCATCGTTGATTTTGGTATAGATATAGAAGCCTGTTTCCAAGGACGACAATGAAATGTTTTCACCTTACAGAACTTTCTAATTATAAACATAAGAATAAATCTGTAAAATATTTTTGAAACAACTTATCAATTAAAATTTTTTATTGATGGCAAATGCTGATGTTTGGGTTCCATTTTTTTTACAGAGGCAACATTACTGAGTGCTAGAGCAGATAAGGAAACTAAAGCAGAACTGTGGGGGCTCTGGAGCAAACAGTGATGATGTACTTTTACTATGTAAGAGTCTTGAACATTATTTGACCACATTATGAAATACAGCGTTTCCTCATTTATAGTAAAATAGTTAATATAGTTCATCCTGTCAAAAATTAACAGATTTTCTTGCATTCTATAGACTCAAAAAACACAACAGAAAAGAAATTGAGTATCATATTAGGGAGATATAAATTTGCACGCTTTGTTGGATCCGTGGTTATTTAGTAGGTTCATCTTCAAGAAATTACATCACTAAGAAATGCTTTTAAGCGGCTTATCTTTCAAGAATTGCATATGGTTGGTTTTTTTACGTTCACCCCAGACAGATAAATTTAAATTTTTGTAAGCAGCAATATATACATAGCAATTCATGATAAATTGCATTTTCATTTTGAATGTCTATCTATATGAGTTCTCCCATCTGAAATGATAATAGAATATTCAGTCCTTAGGAATAGTACAGGAAATCAGTGTGCTTACTATTAATGTAGTGGTTGCTAAGAGAAACAGTGTTTTACTGCATGTTGTGTGTGCCAGACCCACAGAATTCTTTGTAATAATTATGACAACTGTGATATCCAAAAGCAACTTTGATGCATACGGATCTAATTGCCGTGGAACAATTACATTGGTGCTAATTTGCTTAACTAAGTTTCTACACATCACGTTGGGGTTTTTTTAAGATGAAAAAAAATTGAAAAAGAGAGAGGGAAGAAAAAGGCATTTAGAGGCTGGAAGAGTAAGTCTCCAGACTGCATGCATTTTACTCTTCCTTAAGCCCTGGCATGTGAGATACACGTTTCTACTCTTCATAATTAGAAAACACACATATTTACAACTGTGCATTGATCAAATTGTGAGGTAAAACTGGGGAAAGATGCACTGTCAGGGTGTAGCTGGAGAGTCAGCAGGATATAGGACAACAGTTCCACAGGAGACTCCAGGAAGAAAAATTACTTTCTTGCTGTAAGCATCCAAGAGGATATTGAATAGCTGTTCACTGTTCAGCTGGAAGCATCCAAGAGGGTATGGAATACCTGTTAACTGTTCAGGTTCAGCTCTCCAGGTTCAACCCACACTGACTTTAGTGATACTCAGATGCACATATTTACAGAAGAAAAAGAAACAAAAGTAAAGTCAAGAAAACAAAGAAAAGGGAATGGGAAGTATAAAAATATCTTTCTTTCAGTGGCTGCCCCTCCCCAGATTAGCCATTTCTCAGGCATGTCATCTCACAACACTAAACTGAGACTTCAGCCTGATTTTGCTGGGACTTCAGCCTTTTTTTACAGGAGGTTTTAGATGTCCCTCATGTAACTGGTTAGTCTGTAGTCAGATATCCAACGGATCGTGATTCCAAACTACTGCCAACAAAACATAGCTCAATGGCTACTGGAACTTATGATAATAAATCTTATGTTTAATGGCCTCTGAACAAAAGTCAGTGTTCAGTTTTTATTTCAAATTGCTATTTTTCATTTGATTTTTTTCTAAAGTGAACACTTCTGAGCATCTATGAAGAAATCCCAAACAATCTTTAGCATTTCTTCAGTGGTGGAAGGGGAAGCAGAAACTTGTTTTCAGAGTTATGTGTAGTTTTCTATGCTGAAGTGATACAGCTAACACTACAGAGCTCTTCAAACATACATTAATCAAACACTCATAAAAGCTTTAATAAAAGAGGATGGTACCACAAAGTATGAAATATGCCTGAGTTCAGGAAATGGCCCAGAACTGAACATGGTACTTCCTCTAAAATAAATCACTATCACACAAAATCCCAGCAGAAAAAGTTTTCCTTGAGAGGAGGAACATGGATTCAGTTTTGCTAGAATATAGTTGGAATTTCCCATGAATTCAAAGATAATAGTGCTTTCTTCCCAAAATCTATTAGGAATACAGGGCTTGGTCTGGCTGGTAAGCTGGTAGATCAAAGAGCACTCATGGTCTTTATATGGAAACCAATACAAGAGAAAAAGGCCAGCCTTCATTCACAACACTCGGCTATAATTCTGGATTTCAGAGTATCTCAGAAATTCTCCCAGGAACACTGATTCTAGGATACGTACATATCACACTCCATCTGCTCTTTAAATAGTGAGCTGAGAAATAAAGACAAATGACTCTACAGCTGAGTGTTTTGAGCCAACTTTAGAAAAGAGCTAAAATAATTCAATTTGATTGTCACATGAATGAAACTCCCAGCAGGTCTATCTAACTATAAACAACAGAGAGCAAGCAGTATCAAGATGCACAGGAAGCCTGCACTGTATTCTTCTCAATAGGTAGCTAAATTACTTTCACTGTCACTTCTACCAGGTCTCTTGTATACTTTGGAAAGAGACCAGGAATTGATTCCTCTCTCACACAGTCTAAGTATGGAAATTAAACAAAAATGGGAATCAGTTTGTGGCTTTCAGTGTAACCAGGTATCCTAGAACAACAGACTGTGACTGCTACTGAGAATTCATCATTTCTTTACAATTGCATCTCATCATCTTTTCCAGCTCAGCTGACTTTTAACGAACATTGCACTGACTTCTAAGTCAATCAGAAAATTAAAAATCAAGCTAAAAGAAGCTTGCAGGCAGCCACAGGGGAAAGCAGAATAGGGAGTAGGCAGCTGGGTGCAGCGAAACACCCGTGGCTCTGCTGCCTCCGTTGCTATGCCATAGTCCAGGGAATGGATGGTAACTCATAAAAACTCTAGATGCTGTTACCACCCTTCCCAACTTCAGCACTGGCAGCAGGAGTAACTGACAACCAGTTCCAGGCTATCTTTAGAGCTCCATCTTTGGAGACCCTTTTGGGCAGAAAAATTCAGTTATGCCTACACATCAGCTGGTGGCAAAGAAAAAGAAAGGATTTTTTTTCCATGATGAAATGGTTGGATATAGTTAGTCAGAGCAAAGTATCAACATTGTATTATTGTTACTGAATACAGCCTTCAGTGGCTTTTCACTGACTAAAAGCCATATAAAGAGCAGTGACCAATTTAAGATCTCATGGGAGGTTTTGAGTATGCAGCTGTATTAACTGCAAACCTGACTCAATTTCTGTTTACTTCAGACACAACCAGGAGCCTCTGACACAACTTCCATCAGAACTAGGCAGTCTGGACCAGCTCTTGAGACAGAGAGCACCTGACTCATTCCAAATCTGTCTTTAGAAAACACAGCAGTTCACAGGTGCAGCCTGTACTCAACTCAGGAGACTCAGGACACATTTACAGGAGGTGCTGGAGCATGTTACTCCTTGGGGAAGGGCATAGAGGACTGGCCTCAGAATTGGAAAGCAACATCAGTGTGGCAGTCAGGAGACTGCAGAAAGGCAGACTTTGTGCATAAAAGGTTGCTTGTCAGTGTAAGCAGTTTGAAAGTTGCTGAAACTGGCATAAAAGACAGAGCAGAGCTGTGCTACACTCTGCAAACTTGCACCTCTGTGTCCTATGCTCTGTCCTGTGCCCCATCACACAGCACATGCTGGTCGCATGACACAGCAGCCCTCCAGGTTTCTCCCCCAGCTGCACAGAAAAAGGCAGCATCAACACAGTGGGAGGCTGGGAGACACAAAGATCACCAGGAGTGATAACTGACAAGTTTTACCGTGATTTTGTAGGGCCCATCTAAGGTACTCCTGGCATCAGAAAACATGTTGACATTTGGCTGGGCTGAGCCACATGTAACCATGGGTTTCCCTCATCCCTGTTCTCAGGGATGCTTGGCCCTCAGGGCTTCCCAGTTACGATGCTTAGAACCATGAGAGAGTGTCCAAGGAAGCCCAAGTTGCAGTAAGAGCCTCAATCTCTGCTGGGTTCACTCATCTGCTCTGCACTGCAAAGACCCCCTCTTCCTGGAACTGCTTACCTTGGCTGCTTCTGCAAATGTTAGTGATGAGACCTCAGAGAAATGAAGCCCAAGAGAACAGAATCACCTCTGTAACCAAGTGCAATAAATTAGCATATTTATGAGCACCCTCTCTGCTCAGGAGCCCTTACCCAATGCCCCTCAAAGTGAACCAGCACTTGCCAATGGCCTTTCACACCACCACACCACCACACACCTGCACGGAGCCAGCGCCATCTGATGCTCCCTGGCATCAAGGGCACTTAACCGGCGTTGTGACACCTTCTCATTTCTGCTGTGCCGCAGGCAATCCGTGCCTGAGAAGAGGGGCTCAGGATGCCAAGCAGCAAAGGCAGGAGAAGGGAAGGGCATGGTAGATGGCAAATTGAACACGAGTGCCCTGGCAGCCAGGAGCACCAGCCACGTCCTGGGGGGCATCAGTCACAGCATCGCCAGCTGGGCAAGGAAGGGATTGTCCAGCTCTGCTCTGCACTGAGGCAGCCTCACCTCGAGTGCTGGGGGCAGTTTTGGGTGCCACAATATTTAAAACAGAGATATAAAGCTATTGGAGAGTGTCCAAAGGAGGGCCACAAACATGGTGAAGGGCCTTGAAGGGAAGCTGAGGAGCAGCTGAGGTCACTTGTTCTGTTCAGCCTGGAGGAGACTGAGGGGAGACCTCATTACAGTCTACTGCTTCCTCTTGAGAAGGGGAGGGGCAGGCACTCTTCTCTTCTCTGTGGTGACCAGTGACAGGACCCGAGAGAATGGGCCGAAGATGTGTCAGGGGAGGTTTAGGTTGGGTATAAGAAAAAGGTTCTTCACCCAGAGGGTGACTGGGCACTGCAATAGGCGCCCCAGAGAACTGGTCACAGCACCGAGCCTGACAGAGGCATTTCAAAAGGCATTGGGACAAATGCTCTCAGACACACGGTGTGATTCTTGGGTGTATCTGTGCAGCACCAGGAGTTGGACTTGCTGCCCCTTTTGGGTCCCTTCCAACTCAGCATAGTCTATGATTCTGTGAACAGAATTCTCTCTCTCAGCCTTTCCTCCTAAGAGATGCTCCAGTTCCTTAGTCACCTCTCTTGCCCTCCCCTGGACCTGCTCCACGAGCTCCATGTCTCTCTTGTCCTGAGGAGCTCAGAACTGGATCCAGCGCTCCAGGTGAGGCCTTACCAGGGCTGAGGAGATGGAAAGGATCACCTCCTTCGACCTGCTGGGAATACTGTTCCTACTGCCCCCCAGGGACACCACTGGCCACAAGGGCACAGTGCTGGCTCACGGAGGCCTGTTGCCCGCCAGGTCCCTCTCCACAGAGCCGCTGCCGGCGGTGTCCCCGGGCCTGTCCCAGCCTCACAGCCCGGCAGCGCCGCGCGGCACCGCAGCGGGCGGCGTCACGGCGCGCTGTACGGCACGGCAGCGCGACACTGTCGCGCGGCAGCAGCGCGGCGGCCAATGGGGAGCGGCGCCCGGCGCAGGCAGCCGGCAGGCGC
>VWPU01007917.1:0-80672 GCA_013398955.1 Callaeas wilsoni | reverse complement strand
CTTCTCACTCCCTGGTACCAGCCTACCAAACATTCCCCCTGGGCTCTGTGGCCCCCTGGTTGGTTCATTCACCACGACATTAGCTCACGGCTTTCACTCCTCGGGTGTTTGTTAACTCAGATTTGCAGTCACTGCCGAACAAGGAGGTGAGAAGGCAGGACTGTGTCACTAGGGCCCAGCACAGGTTTGAGCTGGCAGTGTCAAAGAACCCTGGGCTGCAAAAGGAGAAATTCACAAGTAGGAAAGCAAAGGGCAGGGACTGGAATTCAGTAACTGAACAACCTGAGAGAATTAGGCAAAATACCTGCTTGATTTGACAGCTGGTATCAATCTTCACCTCTTTTTTAAAAACAAAAACATGTTTTTAAGAGCTGGGAAAACAATGACAACTTGATGTTGTGTCCCACAGGCAGCTCCTCGCCCTGATGGATTACTGCTGCCTCTCACTCCACACACACTGCAAGGCATGCTGAACCAGAGAAGCATTTTTGTGAGAGGAAGTATCAGAGATTTCTATCCAGGCCTAAAAATCCTTTCCCTTTCAGGCAAATAGTAGAGCCTGGGACTGGCAGCCCTGGGATGTTGTCCTGCACAATCCCCTCAGCATAAAGGTGCCTCGTGCTTTACCAGGCTCTGAGGAATTATTCTGGTGGATCTGCATTAGTGTGCTGGGGACTGAGCCTGCCTGTGACAGCCCTTCAGGAGTTTCCACCTCATTATAGATTTCCCTGATGTGGGCACTGTTTTCCTTCTTGCTGTTTGTGTCAGATACGTTCTCTGGCATCCTAAATCTAAGTAGCAATTTGTTAGTGACAATTTTAATTTAATGGAAAACGTCGTACCTGCAAAAGTAGGAAAAAAGAAGCAGAGAAATTTTTGACTGATTTTCTTTTCTTGTCACTCTTAGAATACATAACCCTCCATTATATTGATTCAAGGCAGTCTAAACCAACCTGACTTCATTTTCCAAGCTGAATAACGCCAGACTAGCCTCAATCCTCCTACAAATAGGAGTTGCAGCCATGCTTCAGAAGTAATGGAGTTCAGATACTTTTTATGTATTCTTACATATGTAGTATTTGTTATATATAATAATTATGTGTGTATTATACAAATACATATTACTTATATTAGAGTTTTAAATATGTACCTGTTTTCCTTTAAAGGCCAGACAACTCATGGCACCAGACCAACACATTTCTAAGGCACAAACTTATATATATAATTTCTTAACATATAATTTCTTATTAATTAGGTCACAAGAATTCAGTTCACTCCTCCAGTTTGCTGATTGAACTGAAGTGGTACTGTACTTTCAGGAAAACTTGTTTCTTATAGAAAAGAGGAGGTTTAACTCAATTTCTAAGTAGATCATAATCCAGATCCTGTTGCTGTAGAAAAATACGTAAATCACTGTCCAGAAGGAAAAAACCCAGACCCTGCTGGTATTTACCTGGGTGCAGGATAAACAAACATCCAGGTAACTGGTTTAGGTTGCAGATGATAATATAAAATATTCTTGGCAGTACTAATTTTATTATCAACCTCCCCTCAACTCTTTTCTTACAAAACAGCACAGATGTGAACCTTTAAGCCTGGAACAAGCCACCTTTCAGATGAGCAATAAGATACTGTATAAATGTTATATGAGAGCACTGCAAGAGAATTCCAAATGGAAAAAGTGCTGGTTTGATCTACATAATCACTTGGAAAAGGGTAAATCTCTCTCAAGCCGGGCTTTGCAGCATCAGATGTTATTGTCAGCTCACAGCTGCCTGCTCTGAGCCCGATAACAACCAGCAGTTGTAATGAGTGTGCTGCAGAAATATTACAAGCAATAAGCTCTGAAAATCGATGAAGCATGTACCCTTCAAGCCAGCCTGGTGTAAGCCACATCAAGTGTTATTTCAGGTGTTATTACAGCTTTGTACACAATGTTTACTTGGGCTGATTTTGTAAGACAAGCCTTTTCCCAACCCCAAAATATAAAAAGAGTGTTATTGAATGTAAACACAAACCTTGCTTTGTGCTCCTTAAATATCCCGACTCTTTTCTCCCTCCTGCTGTTAAAAAACAACCAACCAACCAAAAAGTCCTACCTCAGGATTACCTTTTAAGACAGAGACCCTTGTAACTGTATTTTCTGCTTTGCATAAACATAGCTTGGCTTGACTATGCATGAAGTATTTATTCCAGGGAGCTTTGTCTGCAGAAGACACTACCATGATTCATCGTGCATGTATGCTTACTAAATTTTATAAACACTGGAAAATAGGCCATAAATGCTGCTTTATGTTTTAAATCACTATTTTGTCTAGCCAAAATGTCTTGAGAGTAGTAGTGCTAGGAATTCAGATAATGAAAATTAAATAGGCATGTGCTTTGCCTTTATACAGCAAAATTGCACTGATATAGAAGTAAATCTCTAAAATGATACGGGTAAAAAAAAGTTATAGAATGATCCAAACTGCAGAAGAGACAGATTCCACAACCTTTATCCTGAGCTGAGCTCTCCCGTGCAGAGCAGCACTCAAAGGCTCATGATCTGCCTTTCCCAGACTAGCAGGGACAAAAGAAGATCAGCTAGACTTTATTTAAATTAACTATAATTCAACAGTAAAATATTTTTTAAACATGAACTCTGCTTCATCTGCTGTGCTGTGATGCCAGAGCAGCTGAGGTTCTGCTCCAGGCATGGCCCCTGCCCAGCACGGAGCCAGTGGAGGCATCGACAGCTGCCTGCTCCTTGCAGGCACCTCGCCAGCGCATCAGGGCTGTGCTAACGCAGGAGCAGACGGTGCCAGCATGACAGAAGAGGTTCAGATTGTTTTTTCCCTCTCCCCTTTATAAATACATATATATGGGCAAATTCCCAAGCCTTCAGTGTGAATGGTGACCGTTCAGAGGGGGATGTCAGGATTTTTCAGCACCCAGGTAGTTCATTTTTCCTTAGAATTTTTAATGAATTTCGTGGATTGCAGAGCATTGCTGTCTCACTCTCTTACCAGGGCTGCCATGCTGATGGACCCACCCCAGCACAGGCACTCAGCTCATGCCATGGCAGGGAACTCTGTGGCCACCAGCCAAACACGTGCCCGAGACTGAACTGTCCCAGCACAAGAGAAGGGGTTCAGCTGAATTGCCACCAAACAAGAACAGGCTCATTGAACGTTTAAACGTAGCCATGTCCTAGAATCACAGAATGCCTTGGGTTGAAAGGGACCTTAAACATTGTCTCCTTCCACCCCCCTGCCATGGGCAGGGACACCTTCCACCACCCCAGGCTGCTCAAAGGCACATCCAGCCTGGCCTTAAACCCTTACTCCTCCAAGCTCACTCAAACTACGGACATTAAGACATACAACATAAAGGAGCTTTAATGAACTACTGGACTTTACTGGTGAGGAGTCTACCAAACTCCAAATATGAAACAAGCGAGGAAGTAGTTTTAAATAGTATAACTAAAATACCGCCAGTGGCAAATTTAAAACCACTCTTCTTCACTTACAGAAATTTCATTTCATTCCCTAGGAAGACTGTGTAGGTTCAGGCACAATCAAAGACCTCCTGAGCACCAAGGACTGTAAGGACTTCTCTTTCCTTGTGGCTGGCTTCCCAATTAATTATTAAGTTAAACTTCCTATGTTGATCCTCTCTATCTTGCAGGTGCCTCTAGGACTGGGGTTTGAGTACATAAAAAAAGACTGCCTAAATCTTCAAGAGACGCTTGATTCTCCGTCAGTCAGAATTATCAGTTCTCCCATCTCAGATCTACCACAACTAACACACATTTTGCTGTGTGTGAGCTCCCCACCTGTCTAGTCCTCACGATCCTTTTGTGTCCCAGTACAATATATCACAGGATCACGGAGGGTCATGTCAGCAATCGGGGAAGAATTAGTCTCATTCCCAAGGGTTTTGGTGGTATTCACCTCATTAACAGGAGATGGACAAACTGGAGGCAGCTCAGAGAGCAACACAAACCGAGGCAGACGGAGGTGGACTGACTTCTTGGAGAAGATTAAAAGAGTGTGTAGCTGGGTCCAGTGACAGCGTCAAGGGAGCAACAGACAGTGACTATAAAGACTTTAGGACGTAAAAATTAGAAGTAGACTTTAGACTCTAAGAAGAATGTGTGGAACTAGACCTAATAAAAGGAGAAAGTAGACACTCAAGAGATTGCTTTATCAGTTTGAGTTAGTTTGTGCAAAACAAGGTTTGCATCCACTACAGATATTTTTGACAATTACATCCCAGTACACTGACGAATTTGACCTTCAGAAAAGCTACAATGAAGGACAGTTTTAATATGCATAAAAGGCTTTTTTAATGTTAATTATGAAAACAGTAGCTGAGTGTGGAAATACAGATCTCTTTTCCAGGCAAAGAAAACAGTATTGTATATACATCATTGGGCATCCATCCTAAAGAAATTTCTGGTTTCCTGGCAGACCCAACATTTTACCTCACACCCAAAGTTTGGTTTAGTGCCTTCCCGTCTACTTCTATGTTTTTTGAATCACCCCAAGACAATTTCAGTGGCTGAGCTGATCATTATAAAACCCCAAATAGCCAAATAGATTGTCGCTGGCTCCATTCCAAGAATTTCTTGTACAATTTGCAAAGGTTTTAAGGAAAAGGAGAAGCTTGTGCCACGTGGTGAGCTTGGGTTAGGCTATAAGGCCATTTCTTACACCTAATGTACCAATCTGGAGAGACTGCCAGAGCCATTTACCTGTTGGTCTTTACCCTGCAGGTCAGGGCACCTCCACTTTTAACATTAAAATCTCAGGCAAATGATTCTGAAGTGATTACAAGAAGTCAGCCTTCGGAAATCATCTCAGATTCATGAAATGCCTTCCATAGTCAGGGGTGCATTAACATACCAGTTAAAAATCTGGTATATTTAAGAATACGACCATACACTCAGTTAATTGGTCTTTTCCACAGAAACATTGCCTGCTTTGCCAACGATAAATTGAAGCCATTTATTGAGCTTTTAGCAAACTTTGGGCATTAAAATGCTGTAGCATATATGATATATCATAAAATGTGTGATCAAAGGAGACTAGCTCCTACTAAATTTCCTTTTCTTCTAATCTTCCCTCCTCAGGCAAAAACCTGGATGAATAGATAAGTTAGTCCCATGAGATGGATGAAACTTTGATAATAAAGCTTGTGCTACTTACACTGATACTCATTCAGCTTTTCTGAAATCCATTTATACAACATGATTAAAGAAACAAGACTTGGCTTTCCTCTAACGCTCAAATACATTTTGTTCACAAAATAAATGCAAGATTATACCTCACATCTTTTTGAAAAGTAGGAAAACCATCAATACCATCTCCGGTGAATACAGGGGAAAAGTTGTAGAGGTAGGAAAAAGTCTTTTTTCAGACTCTATAGAGGTTAAGCCAGTAAAATACAGCAAGGCAGTCCAGGATAGTAATTTTAATATATTTGAATATGTAGCTAAAAATCAGTGAAAATTGTTCATAAAGACCCTCTGATGCACTTAAATTATACATCTCCCAACGTGCCCTTGTTGCAGCTCCCCAGGTAATAGGAAAATTAACATTTTAGGTACTTCTTTGCATCCTTCTGATCTTAAAAAGACCTAAAAACTAGTCCAGAATCTGTAATGACATATTTTTGAGACAATTTAATGCTCTTTTAAAGATGGAGGAACAAGGGTCAGAATCTGGACTTAAAATCCCTGCCAGCAGTTTTAATGAATAAATAAACACATGCTTTTTTGCTGTTACCATACCAATGTGAGCCAAGGCAGCCTTTCCTTCTAGACAGATATGCAGAAAACATCCATTTATGAAAATAATTTAATTTGATTTTTACTAAATGAGTGAAAATACTCTCCACATCCTTCACAGTTGTGCAAAGTTTTGGTTGAAGACAAAAGTTTTTTTGAGGGAGTGGAAAGGTTGGCATTCTGGTTGTTTTGGGGGTTTTTGTTTGTTTTTGTTGGTTTGGAGGGTTTTTGTTTTGTTTTTTCCTGAGGAAATTGTCTAAAAAAGCAATTTGCATATGGCCAGGAAGACTTTTGGTCAGCCTTTTTTTTGTGACACTGGAACACTCATGAGGCTCATTCCTGCCCTTTCATGCTCTCACAGTGACTGCTGGCTCATGCCCAGCCTCCAAACTGCAACCACCACCCACAGCAAAATAAATAGCTACACTACAAGGGAAAATAAGATATGACAGAACACACAACTCCACTTTGGGAATAGGAATTCAACGTTCTCGGGACAGAAAGATTTTCATCAGCACATTTAAAATCCCAGGAGGTATATTGAAGTTTGAACATTGCAGTTAAAAAATAAATCTGTAAACATATACACATATAAAGTTATCTGCACGCATGTATACTTGTGTATTTACATTAACTGCACTACCCAAGCAGCTCCTTGAACAAAACAGCCTCTGTCTGCCTCTCTGCACACTGCAAACTCCTCAAGTGCCCCGTGACCCACCGGGACAGAGCAGATTTCTGCCGAAGTTTTCAATACTCCTCTGGCTCCGCAGGTTTATTCTTTAAAGTGTCATTATGTTATTTCTGTATTCTTTGCTGCACATCACCAGGTGGGTAGAGAGGTTTTTCTTTGTGAAAGATTTGGCCTTAGCACAGATCCTGCAAATTTGTGCTCTTTACGGTGGCAGACCTTTTTCCTGACACAAGCTTCAGAAAAGCCAGGTGGGGTCAAGTTTCTCAAACCCTGCTCAGGTGATAAAATAAAATAGTTCTTATGAAGAGGAAAGAAAAGGAAGAGAAATGAAACCCCTGGTGATACACCCCAAGGGCTGTTTTTCATCAGCTTCAGTTGGACCCATCAAATTCCAACAATTTCTTTATCCAAGGAGTAACATTTTGAGAAACTGAAACCCAAACTGTTTTTTCCAGGCTCAGATTATCTTGTTGCAAGGAGAGCTACCATTATAAGAGGATTTGCACTAATTACATAAAGTATGTTATAAAACAGTGTTCAGGAAATAATAGACTAGAAAGCCAGAAGGTTAATAAGCAAACTGATCCTGAACCTCTCCCTGTCCTGAATTCCCATGTAGGAAATGCAGTCAGGATGCCTAGTAAAGTCACATACCACAATTACTTTCTGGAAATTATTTCTTGACAGTGTGACACCCAGAAGTTGCCTTCCACACTCATTTAAATGACTGGTGAAGCAAATAGCAAAATCAATAGCCACGAAACTCGGTCTCATTTTTGCAATTAAACCCCCGAGGCAGAATCCATCCATAACTTGCTGCTGGCAGTCACAGGGGTGATTGCAGCCCGCCTGCTTTATCTGCCTGAACACCTCATTCCCATGCAGCAGCTGTAAGGGAATATTTCCTGCACACATTCCGTTTAACCTGCTGGAGTGGGTGCTCTGCAAACGCCTTACATTCATTTACACAGCCCCCTGTATTCCTCAGCTCAGTGCACACAGTTAATTACTGGAATTGGAAACAGCCTTGGTTGAAGCAAAGGCGATGATTTAGTCGAAATTTGCCAGTCTCACGTAAGTGCATCCCACGGTGGAAGCACACATTGCTCTGGCGGCAGAGTCTGGCCACGTGTGATTTTACAGCTCTGTGTAACAGCCATCCATGGGAAGAAACTGCGTCCCTGCGGGAATGTGCAGGGTCAGGAAGAGATGTGATAAAAGCCTGCTCCTCTTAAAAGAGGCTAAGAAAAGCCATGTTAGACGTTGCATCAAAGGCAAAAATGTTCCCTTTACCAGCAGGGGCTCGGGATGCAAGTGCACAGAGACAGGCTTGACTGCACCAGATCCGAGGGTGTCCCTCTCAGTCCCAGCAGCAAAACAAGTGGAATTAGTTTAGTCCGTGCAAGGGAACCTCAGACTGGACGCATTTAAAAAAAATAAAAACCCAAACACTGAAATAGCAGTAATAAATCTAAATCTCCAATTCTCAGCACATAAAACTTATGTGTATGAAATGTTAGCATCATACAGATTTGCTGAGCTTATGCTGCCACACAACTTGAAAAATACTAGAAATTACATGTTTTGATAATATCAGGTTAAAACACACAATAAAAATGAGAAAATTCCTGCAAAAACTCCTGCTTTCACCAAGACGAGACTTTTGGAAATAAGAAGATGCTCATCAGAAATTTTAAATAAATTTGACAAATGCCACCTATACTATGTGTAAATACACTTCTCTCACATGGGTATCTTTTCCCTCCTTTCTCATTCTGTGGAGAAGCAGGACCAATTACTGAAACATTGATCCTATGGAAACAATGGGAGTTTTCCCATCTGACACTACTGCAGTCACTTTTTTCTCCCTTGTTTCAAAATTTACTAGGCTTACACAGAGCTAATTTTTCTCATGGGTCTTTCCCACAGGCAAGGTTTGTGGAATAACACTTATGCTGTTGCAGGGATCCACTCCCTTAACAATATTAAGGAAAAACAAGGTTACTCAAACATTTACATTATCCCACTGAGGCAGAAATGGACACCTATGTTGTGGGCTTCCAAGCAGGGGTTCAGAGATGCAGTGAGGCAGGAGTCAGAGCGAGGAATGAATTATTTATTAAATTTACAATACCATTTATATATTCTAGTTCCATAAAGCAATTGAACAGTGCCCACACTTCTCCTAGGGTGATTGGTCAAAATCTCAGACACCCACTTAGAAATGTTTTTTCCTAATCTAATGTACACAAGGTCAGAAGATGCCAGATATGAATGCTATTTACAAAAACCCTATCTATTGTTTACATAGCTTACACAGCAAAGGAAAAGTTCTCTCAGAATGAATGCAAGAAGAGAAAAGTTCCCTGCTAACAGCATTTCAGCATCCACACTATGTAGTTTGGGGAGGTGCGGGAGAAGTTTTTCCACTTCTTCCCCTTTGTTACTTTGTCCTTAAGTCATACCTGAGACGTTAAATATCTCCTACAGGAATAAAAGCTCCTGGGATAATTTTCATTAGTGATTAGGAAAGTGGGAGAGGAAAACAGGTCCAAAAGGCTCAGCTGCTTCCCCCATCTGTCTGTTATTGGTGGTTTATTGTTTAAAGTATAAACAAAAGGTACAGTAAAATACACATATTATGACAAAAGAAACTGCCTCTCAGCTTTGGTTCTGCACTGCCTCATGTTACTTTGGGGCCACCTTGTCCCAGCTTAAAGGCATCTACTGCTGGACTGTATCCTTATGAGGTGCTCTCATGCCCAGACTGGATCTAAAACAAATCAGAGCAGAGTCTGTGTCCTTAAGGAATGGGGAAAACAAATCTTTTTAGGATGTAGTCCAAAGCGTACTGTCATTTTAATCTTGTTTCGAAACGTGTTCCATGTAATATTTTAAATTTAAACCAATCTGGAAAGGCAGCACACAACTATAAAACTACCCATGGAGGCAGAGGAGCAGGACTAACAAGGCAGATGCTTTATGACTTTGGCCAGCTTCCTGCTTGCAGATACAAACCACCAGATGCCTCAGTGAAGAGAATTCCTTCCTGGGAATGCTGATTTCAGAGTCGCAGGGCATAATATTGATTACACAGGAAGATCAGAAATGAAAGGCACATGGAAAACCCATAGCACTGCTTCTCCAAATCCCAAACATCCCTGCTTGCCATGGCCACTCTGCTAAGAGCATGTCACAATATGTAGCTTGACAAATGTGTCGTTGCTACCATAAACTCCCACTGTGGAGCTATTGACACAGAACCTCCATACTTGAGAAAGAGCCCACCTCAGGAAGTGTGTGGAAATTAAAAAAAAAAAAAAATAGTAATGGAGAACATGTTTCCTGGCAGAAGCTATCACTGAACAACATATGCAATGGACTCTGCAGGATTTACCTTTGTAGGTTAATAAAAGTTGGGGTTTGAACAACTGAGTGTTCATGGGACAAGAGGACAAAGCCTCAAGTTTCACCAGGGGAAGTTTAGATTGGATATTAGGAAACATTTCTTCACTGAAAGTGAGGTCAAGCATTTCAACAGGCTGCCCAGGGCAGTGCTGAGGTCACCATTCCTGGAGGGATTTGAAAAACAAGCAGATTTTGTGCTTAGGGACATGGTTAGTGCTGGACCTGGCAGTGTTAGGTTAATGGTTGGACTCGAGGATCTTAGAGATCTTTTCCAACCTAAACAATTCTATGGCTGTGAGCGTAACGAGCAAGGAAATTGCCAAGGAAATTGATTTATGTGAGGGAACTTTGCCTCAGTACCAGGAAAACCCCATGGGGAGAGCAGCATGCACCACAGGCAAGCAATGAAATTCAGTTTGCTTACAGCTACTTAAGAGTGTTATTGTATAGTGGCTGCCTAGAGTTTGGGGTTGAATCTCATAGCCAATAACAAAGCCAACAATGTAAAATGGAAACAGAATCTGTCTGACTGCAAAGAAAAACCCAGAACAGACAGAATGAAGGATAGGTGCACAGAAGGGGTTAGTTTGTTGATAACACTGGAATAATAAGTAACCTGCCTTGCTTGGCTGCAAGGAATAAAACCATTAGAATATAAACACCAAGTGAGAAAAAGACTGCAAAATGGCATTTAAAAGTTATGGCCCAGCCTGCATGGACTCACGTCCACTGCACGTGATGAACACTTAAGAAGTCACATTTTTCATTGACAAGACAGCTGTAAGGAAGCCTCTGCATGGAGAAAGAGACTGCTTGGGGGTCCCAGAAATGGTATTCAATGTAGAATCAGAAAAAGATATCTGTCAAAAAAAAAAAAAAAAAAAAAAAAAAAAAAAAAAAAAAAAAAAAAAAAAAAAAAAAGAAAAAAAAAGAAAAAAAAAGACAAGAGAAAAGTCATTTTAGCAGTCTACCCTTCCTAATGCCAGCCTGTCCAATTGGTAAATTGGTAGCAGCTGTGGCCCTTTAGGCTGTTTTGCATTAAAAAAAACCCAAAAAAACAAAAAAAACAAAAAAACCAAAGCATAAAAATACCCCACACACCAGTAGTGGGAAAGAAGCATTCTTCCAACAACACATCTTATAACCATCCCTACTTATTTTTCTTGTTCTAACTACAAAATATTTACAATGCATTTCTGGGAAATAAATCTCAAAAATTGCTTTAAAACCTTAGCTTTAACTGTAAGAGCCCTGTTAACACCACAAACGCAAGTTTCTCACATATTTTTTCTCTTCTAGCCACAGACAAGTCCTTGCACTTATAAAGGATGAGTGTTTTTGTTAAAGTGTGCTTTATTGATTAGCCACTTTATTCAAGAGCATCATCATAAACTCATCTACTTATTAATTTCAGCTTTATCTGAACACTCTCCCCTAGACACTATTTCTTCCTCCAGCATATCTGTCATTCCTGTCAAGAATGTTCCCAGTTAAGTGGCAAGAGAACCTGGGAAGCATTGACTGTGGAAAAGTGACATTGGCGTGAATTTGTGAGCTGCAGTAGAGCTCTAGAAAATAATGAGCAGCAAAACAGAGGTAAATTGGTGTTCCTCGTTCCTTGCACCAAGTTGTATCTGTGTGGACACAAGTCTACAAAACATTAGATGCAACACTGAAAGAAAACATTGAAAAGAAACCTTGTACTCTGTGTTAACAGAACACAAAATTAGGCTGAAAGACTCCTACACACACGCTGACAGCCAGGGCAGAGTGTTGCTACTAGGCAGTGTCAACTACGTGGAGAAACAGCACCAGGATTTATCTGTTCTGGGAGCAGACAATATATTTTGTTTTATCTGTATTATACAGTTGCAACAAACAGAATGAACAGCTCATTAAACACTGTATTATAAAATACATGCAGGGCCAGACAGATTTGTTCAAGTACATTCCCAGCTGACCCACAGGCACTGATCTTGCAGCCAGGTCAATGCTAATACACTCTGTAGTATTTACCGTAGTCCTTCAGACTGAAGCAATCCTAAGGGCTGAGCACAAGCCAAAGTTCAGTGCTTATCTCAGCAGTCCAGCTCCTGTGGACATCGGGCTAAGCCACAGAAGACTGGAAGGCTGGGTGGAGCCCCCGTGCACACTGGCATGAACGTCACCACCTCAGTGGGCCAGGATGGGCTGGGACCAGCCTCCTGCTCTCCTCCTTTCCAGCCAAGGGTCCCAACAAACCCCGCAGTGGCAGAGATCCAGCACATCCCAGAAAGGCTAGGGATGCAGTGGCAATAGCATTTAACTTGCCTTGCACACTTATTCCCAATCCAGCTCATGTTTCTGCAGCTAATTCATGTTTGAAAATGCCATCCAGACACGTGGCAAGAGCTTCAAAATGCCAGAGCAGAGATCAGCCCTGCTCCTGCTGCCTCGGCTCTGCTCCATCGCTCTCCTTGGAAGGTGCAGGGAACAGCTCCGAGAAGGCAACATCCGGCTTTCAATACTCATTTTCATCTTAAAACATGAATCCAAGTTACCACTACTTCATGAATATTTACTATCAAGGAAGTCAGTAAGTTCAATGAATATTTGGCAGGCCTCAGTCAGATATTATGGCTGCTAGACTTCACATATTAAATCATCCAAATACTTAAATACAGTTAAAACACTTGCAAGAGTAATCAAAAACTGGCTTAGGACTATTCCCTGATTGCTATTAAAGCATCTGTGGGTTAATTGAACATCACAAGCTACAGGAGATAAAACAAGCTTTTTGAGTCTTTAGAGTCTGATCTTTTCAGACTTCCAGATTTATGTTTAACTGCAAAAAGTGTTACTTTAATGATAGTAGGTACATACTCTTCAAAGTAAGCCTTTCAGAGGTAAGCTTTAAGAAAATAAAACAGGAAGACTTTTTAATGACAGCAACAGTAGGAAAAATAAGAAAGCACATTTCATATGTCTGTGGTCCTACTCTTAACTGTGAACAATCTAATCCTGAGTATTGGAATAGCTGGAAAAGAGGGAGCTACCAATCTCTCTGCAGAGCTACTGTTGCAAATGCACACATGATTTATTGTAAGAACCGTGATAAAATCCATAAAAGCAAAAGCAAGGAACAAAACCCAAGAAAAGAATGGTAGATATTTACAACTCAGGGAAACTCTTTAGCCAGGAAATGCTCTTCTATATGCATCTGTGTAGTTGGGATGGAAAGATCTATTGAATTTTTCAATTTTCAAGATCACACTAGGGAGATCCAGAGGGTTTTTTGGCATACAGATAATTCATATTTGCATAAAATGGACCTAGGATGTCACAGCTATGAGGCTTAAATTACAGCAGCGTAGGAAGGTGCCCCTTTAAAGCACTTGATGGATGAAAACATGTAAGACAGTTGACAGCTGGATAACAATCTTTTTCTTGTGCAGCATCATTGTATCATCACCAGCTGCTTTGTGAAGTAGCTTTTAGAACCAGCTATGCATTGCAAATGCTGTAACCCTTCTCAGGCTGTTAACCCTCTGACTTACTTATCTGAGCCTCATCAATGAATGCTACAACATATTACTTTGAGGATTTAATAAATTAATCTACGATTATGAATAATTCTCATACTGATCCCAGAAAGTTAGTAAAAAAGAAAGCAAACAATGGCTTTTGTAACTCTCATTTTACATGAGCCTGTTAACATAGGCAAGTACAGGAATGCTATTCTATTGAATTTTATCCCTATTTTGCTGTATCCAGGAGCTTTCAATCCCCTGCACCTGGAAAAAGCAACGTGGGAGCACAGGACCAAGTGCTACGTCCAAGGCCCTGGAATCCAGGCCTCAGCAGCCAAACCATGTTATTGCTTCTATAAGTTAAACTTGCATTAAAGTTCTTGTTGGAGAGCCTAATTCCAGAATCTCATTCCCCAAAAGCTATTTCTTCTTTGAAAAACCCCAAATTACATTTAAGTGATCAACAATCACCAGAGGGGGAAGGCAGCATTCTCCTCGCCACTCCTGCGCTTTTCTTCGAAGTCAAAGCTGGTGTTGATTTTGAGCCATCAAACCTCTGCTTGTTCAGCAGCAGCTTCCAAGTGCTCAAGCACAGAGGTGCAGCTGTAGAGATGCCTTTGCTGCCATGTTCTTCCCTAACATTATTCTTTGTTTTTTTAAAGTTACCTTTTTAGTAAAGGCAGCAGAGTGAAAACCTAAAATAAACCACCTTCCAGTTTCTTCATTCCCTCCCTTAAGAAAGCCAAACATTCATACAGATTAAAGACACTAAATATAATGAAATTTTATAGCCTTCCTTTTTGATAACTAATCAGCATTCCTTGTTATGGTTAAAAACATGCATCCACCTTGGAAATATGCATTAATTTGTTGCAGTTCTCAGCAGTACTATCGTTTCCAAATGACAGGAAAGGGAACAAAGTACTAACCAAACAAAGTAAACTTTTTTCATGAAAATTACTTTTGTTCTCCTGTTGGCACTTGCAATAATTCAGAAATATTGCAGGTCTACACCATACAATACATAAACACCCAGGAGAACCTGCAGAGCTAAGAATTTTGTATTTAGCTTGAAAATTTGTCAAATTACAGGATCACATTACTTACTGTCCTCCCACAACGTTTTAAATCAAGTTTAGTAAGACATTTGTTTAAAAGCAACACTCACTCAATCACAGCTTCCTAATGGGAGCAGACCCCAGGCCAGCACTCTGCCTCTTGCAAAGCAGCTCCCTGCAAAGCTCAGCGTTCTCTCAGACAAAACCAAGGCTTTATTAGAATACAAATCAGGATAATTCACCTGTTAAGTAGAGGAAACTCAAGAGTGTCTAAATCAGAAGTAAAAGGGCTCCTAACCAACTTCAGCCTGCTCACCTCATCCATGCAAGCAGGTCAGTGCCATGCTGAGCATCCAAGGGAGTGCTGAGCCCAATCCCATCCTGAACCACCTAAAGCATCATCACAGAGCTGCCAGCAACCAGAGAAGAGTCCCACAAGTCCTCCCCAGGACATCTGCCTTGCCAAAATTAATCACAGTTGTTTCTTAACAGCTAAAGGACATTTTCTGACTCTTTTTTGTGTTTGGGGTTTTTTTTTCCTGTAGTTTGTTGTGTGGGGTTTTTTTTCCCTTTTAAAACTTTTGATTCAGAACATTAAAAACCTTATTGCAATATTACGCTTTCTGCAATACATTCATGTGGAATTCGGTTTTTTCCCTGTGGGTGACTGGTGTTTTGTAGATGGTTTCTTGAGTGTAATATGTTAAAGGAATGCTGAAAGTTGTCTAGGGAATTGTTACTGAACCCTCGTCTTGGCAGTACGTGTGCCACGTGTAGAGGATATAGCTGTGCTTCCCAGTCTGCTCACACCGAGGCTTCCGAAGGTTTGTCAAGCAGAAGGATAGGGCAGAGTGGTTATTTTGAAAAAGAAAAGCACTCTTTCAAGGGAAAAAGAAACCCCTGAACTTTTGAATATTGGACAGTTTACTCCTCCCTTTCCCTAGTGCTGGAGCTGCAGTAGGGTTAAGGAACACAGGACTACCCATTGGTACTCTGAGAGCTGGTTAAAACCCCACTAATCTGCAGAAGGGCTGGTGCTTTGAGGGAAACTTTACAAAAAGCATTAGAGCATATAAATTTGTAATAAAAATTGCACTGTTTCACTTTGAAAACTCCATGGCAAAATTTTTGCTATCGAAGCATCTCAATGTTGACAATGGTTGCTCCAAAACTGAAATATTAGATGTTATTTCTATGGTTCCTTAAGGCTGATAAGGAAGGTTTAAATCTAAAGGCAAACCCCTGTAATTTTGCATTTATTAGTGGGAAGAGGACCCTGGGGCAGGAAAAGCTATTTGGGGGCTGGCATGTGAGTCAGAGGCATTTTCCAAGCTGCAGCAGCTGCAGCTGGCAGGGAATCAAGCCCTGATGTGCTTTAAGGAACCTGTGTAGCAGCTTGGCTGGAGGCTGCTCACAAGGCTGTAGGGAAGGAAATGATAGCTGAAATTTCGTCTGGGAAGTGACATTCTGCTTTATGGCCCAATTAAACAAAACATTTAAAGATATATTTAACTCTCAACATTCAGTGTTTTAATTAAACATGTGCTTAAGGATTCTGTTGTTTAATTTGGGCTGTCTGACTCTGTCCCTCTGAAAACGGTGGTGTAATATGAAGGATTTGTTATAGGTTTGGTAGTTGGCTTTTATTGGGGTAGGGGAAGGTTTGGTGGAGTCGGGAGGAGGACAAGAAGCTGCAATAAAAGCATATAAGTGAATAATTGCATTAACCTTTCCGTACCTCCTGGGAAATCATCAGAAAGGTTTTTCCCACTGAGTTTATGGCATCTTTAGAGTCTTTAATACCGACTTCGCCTTCCTTACTTATTGAAGCAAGGCAGGATATTCAGTTCTGGCCTTTTTCACAGTGTGTCCTTCCAGTATTGCCAAGGCAGTAAAGCTGAAATGGCACACGGAGCACACAAAGCCCGAGCCCACTCTGTCCCCGGCTGACGCAGGGAACCTGTGGGGTCAGTATTTTCCTGGTGTACTATTAGAGCCAGCAGGCTGGAAACAGATGGCTGTGCCATGGTAAATGTACTAGAATAAGATGTAAACAACTTCCATCCAAGCTAAGTTTTTCTTCTGTGTGCAGAAGCAGAAGGAAAAACTGGAACATTGGAAAAGCAGGCTCGTTTACAGAGATTTCAAGAATTTTCTCATTGTGATTGCACCTAGGCTGTCACCCTGAGTCAACTACAGGTAATCCACCCAGTCCTGTTTTTGGGCAGGGTAGTAATTTTTTCTCCTAAACTAACAGTAATTCAAAGCTGAGAGAGCAGTTAATTTTGCTTCTCTCACACTGCCTTTATGATGAACCCAACTAGATTTATGGTTTTAGTAACAAAACTGTCAAATTATTACCAGGAATGGTACAAGATGTAGAAATGTGATTCTAATTTATTCCCTTAACCCAAATTCACTATGGAAATACATTTGTCTAACTTGTAATAGAGTATGAAGTATATTGCAGCAACATTTATGCTTAAATACTATTCCCTGACTGATCAAAGAGGAGCTTTATCAAGAGAGAAAATGTATGAAATAACCCAGCACACAGGAATGTCATCACTCATGAACATAGCTGTTTGCATTTTGAAAAGCTTTCAACTTGGTCAACTCCTGATTGGTGTTTCTTTAATTGTTTTAATTGGGCTCTTTCCTCTGGTGTATATTGGCGTTTTTCCTGCCTGCCAAGCAAAGTACAACTTGTCACCTCCCTGGGAAAAAATGTTTATCTTGTGTTGCCCCAGAGCACTCTGGTTTGTCTAGTTATCATTTTCCTTTTATTTGATGATTAGTCTCCATGTACTTGATTATTTTCTGATTTCCATTTCCACATGAGGTATGGTGGATGGTAACAAGCCAGGATTTTAGGTCTTCATAAAAATATGGCAAAAAATCCACTTCAGTTGAACCAAAGGTCCAAAATGCGCTTCAGATTAACACAGTTTTTCTTATTTTTAATTTTTTTAGTAGAGGCGTGTCTTGAATATAAGAGGATACTTGCAAGGTAGTTTCTGCAGCTAAGAAATTTTCAGATGAAATATTAAATACTAGTGGCTTTAACATGCAATCAGTGTGGTTTCAGCAACAGAAAAATATGTCCTTTCCAGTGTAAAGAAGATACATTAATCTCTTCAAAACCTCCACTATAGCGGAATGGTCACCACAGTCTTTGAAAAGAAATACTCTGAGAACAGTAATAGAACCTACTGCCCCAAGGTTCTCTGCATCCTGATCCTGCCAGCTTCCTAAATCACTTCATCAGGGGGCCTGAGCTGGAAGGGGCCTCTGGAGACCCTCTAGCCCAACCCCACTGCTAGAGCAGCTTCCCCTCCCATAGGGTACCCAGGATGCTCTCCACGTGGCTCTCGAATATCTCCAGGGAAGGAAACTCCACAATCCTTCTGCTCAGTCTGTTCCCCTCCTTTCCTCACAGTAAAGAAGTTTTTCCTCATATTCAGATGGAACTTATTGTGTGTCAGCTCCCACGTTCACTTGTTCTGTGGATGCCACTGAAGTGCAAGGGGCCCTGCCTGCAAAATGCAAATTTGAAGGTTTGAAAGGGAGTGAGATGCCTCTAAGTCAGGGATGTTGGCCATCCTTCTTTCTGTGCTGTTTATAAAGATTTGAAATCAGAAGGTAATGTAATTTAATATTCATTTGCAGAAGCCATTTCTTCTTCTCACAATGGGATGGGCAGGGTATTAATGGTCTTTTCTACTCTATTATATTTTGCTGAAGTCTGCCAGAGGCTTCCAATCCCTAGAAACTCTTTTCTGGGACATCTCCAAGTCTGTAAGTATGTGGAAACACTAATTACTGTAAAAGCTTTACTTGCAAAAGCAGGGCTACTAAAAATCTGTACTATTTTTTTAATTGTTTTTTTAGATCTTTCAACAATATGCAGTTATAGAGCTTCTATTTTATTAGACACTGGGCTATTTGGCTTCATGTCAAGCAGAAGTAGAAAAAAAGAGGTAATTTTCAAAAAAATAACTTTTACTAAGTAGGGTTTATTTCTTGGTTGTGGTATATGAGAACGTGTTGGGTGTTACCAATGTTGTCGACTCCTTGGGAGCACAGCCTGAAGAAAAGTTTAAAAATTCCCTCTTTTCAAGATGTGAGGAGCTGTCAGTGCTGCAGGCAGGCCTGAAGATCTGAGGTCAGGTCTCACCCTCATCGTCCCCACTGCAGCCTCACCCGCTGCTCTTGGCCGTGTCTAATCCTCGCCCTGATCCACTGCCAGTGGCAGTTCCTGCCCATCCTGAATCACCAAAGATTCTGTGCCAAGACCAGATTCCGTCAGCAGACACAGGTGAAACCAGGCAGCTGGAGACTCTATCCCTTCCACTCATCCCTTACATCTACAGCAAATTTTTCATCAACCCAGGCACTTGATTTGCTATCACCTCTTTGCAGGAAAGAGATGTTTTAAGTAGTCATTTCTTTTCCTACCCTCTCAAAATCAAGTCTTCTTTGTCAGAAATTCTCCTCCACAGACTTCTATTTTTTGTATTTTTGTATGTGTGACTTTGAGACCAATCTTCACAGTTTTCCTCAATTTCATCAACTCAGCTTGATCAGCTGTGCTAGATTTGAAGCAGTCAGCTGTTACCCAACACTGGGCTTTTTCTCATTTTTCAGAAGCTGTTAGAACATTATTTTAGCATAAATATTTATTGTGTTTATTGGTGACTTAAAAAATAAAAGGATGCTTGCTGAATATGTCCACTATTTTTTATTTCCTGCTCTCATCTGGCACTTATCCAACCAAGCCTTTCACACGGCAGAGCCCTGGGAATCAGTCCCTGTGATGAATCACTCTGCTTGAAAGTCCTTCTGTACCATTAAATCAGGCAGATGATCCAGATTTCCTGAGATGTGATTCTGTGCTTCAGGTGAAAATAGGTGAAGTTGTCCTGGTCCCACAACAAAGGTGACGTGTCCTAGAGCTGAAGCCTGACAATGTGCTCTTCCCTAGAATCACAGAATGGTAGAGTGCCTTAGGCTGAAAGAAACCTTAAAAAATCATCCAGATCCCACCCCTGCTGTGGGCAGGGACACCTTCCACCATCCCTGGCTGCTCCAAGCCCCGTCCAACCCGGCCTTGGACACTTCCAGGGACGGGGCAGCCACAGCTTCTCTGGGCAACCTGTGCCAGGGCCTCCCACCCTCACAGGGAAGAAGTTTTTCCTAATAATAAAATCTAAATCTATACTCTTTCAATTGAAAGCCTTGTCCAATCACTTTCCTTGTCAAAAATATACAAATTTTTTTAAAAAGTAGGAAAATATTTTCAAAGTCTAAATGAAAGTATAAAGAATGAATTTGAGCAATTAGGAGTTACGGTAACAGCAAATAGAGATGTGGAGATGAACCTGCTCACACTTGTGTCTCTGAGTAGACATTTGGAGGGTTTCTAATTTTTATCTTACAACCTGTGTGAGTGTGCACAACACCTCGAGTGGCTGCTTTTAGTGTGGCAGTGCTCAGAGACACTTTGGTGTCTGGGTTTATTCTTCTTCTGACTCAAATTGCGGAAGAATAAACAGCCTTGCTTGGGTTCAGCGATACTGGCACCCAGACAAGTGGAATTACTGCTGAGAAAAAAGCAAATGCCTGCATGAAGGAGAAAATAAAATATGTATTTTTAAATAGAGCAGAGGCTCTTGAAGTTCACATGAAAATAATCATTGAGCAGCAGTAGGCCAGGCAGCATATTGTGCAGAAATAAAAAAATCAGTTTATTTCCAATTTTAGGTCTTCCAAAAAAACAGCCTATGTAGGAGTTTAAAAGAGGAATATGCATTTTCTCCAAGTAATTTGTTTTTCCTGCTACCTACAGTTCTCATACTTTCAAAGCAGAGCATTTACTTGAACACCAGTTGTATGTTTGTGTGTAAGAACTCTTTACTGTTTTGCTTGTAGATTTGAAGGCACACTGTGAAGAGTGGTCAAGAGATCTTCAGTATTGAACTGGAATCGTTACATGACATAAAATAGTAATACTGTTCTAACTTAATTTTCTCAGGTTTCCTGAATGATAACATTAAAATGACAGGTTTGCACCTGTGAAAATCCCAGGTAAGCATCATTTCTAGTGAGGGTACAGGCACTTCCGTGCTCCTGGAAAGGTCTCAGGCTATTTGCAAGGAGTCAGCAAGGTTTCCTCATGGGTCTGGTGAGGAGGAGAGGAGTTTAGTGACACTGAACACTGTCCTGGAAAGCCCATCAGTCTGTGGTGGAAGCTGCTACTCAAAAGCAGAAGAGTGCAGGAGTGCCCGGGGCCTCTTACGGCTTCTCAGGCTGTGCAAACCGTGCTCAGCTGGAAGTGTTCAAGGCTGGGTTGGATGGAACTTGGAGCAACCTGGTCTAGTGGAAGGTTGGAACCCATGGCAGGGCGTTGGAACCAGACCACCTTCAAAGTCCCTTCCAACCCAAACCATTCTGTGATTCTAGGTTGCAGGGCAATATTGTGTCTATTCTCTTCTGTTCGCATTAACATAAATAAAATTAGAGCTAAAAAGTAGCTGAGATTTATTTTATATTAATTCTAAAATTAATCTCTGAGCTGGTCAGTTTTACTATTTCTTTTATGATTTCTCTTTAAATGTCATTGTGCAAAGCACATTGTTGCTGGAACTGCTGAGGGGATTGTTCTCAAGAATTAAGAAAGAGGGGCAGGTGAAGGAATTAGCTATTAAAAGACAACTCCTGAAGAGGAATGTACTAATTAAAAATCTGAGGAATTATTTCAGCTGAAGTGGTTTTCTTTTCAGAGACACAAGTATTCTCTCGAGAGAACTGATGATGAGCTGTTAAAAAGAAATACAGCTCGGCTTCTTTTGTGATGTTTTTATTTGTAATATGGTCCCTTTCTGAGCAATTTTCAGAAGCTTTTACATTTTATAGGACAAAGATATAAATTGAAATGGGCAGAATGATAAGAAATGGTAAAAAGACTAGAAGGGAGTTGCTTTGTGATTTTGAAATACAAGGAGTGAATACTCCACGTTTCTGAGAAAGCTGTGTTCTTCCAAAGAACATGCCATCCTCTTTATCCACATACCCCTTTCTCACAGACAGGAATTTGTACTCACAAATAAACTAAAATAAACAACACCAAATTGATGGGGTTTCCAGCTTTTTGCCCTTTAAACAACTGAATTTCACTGTTTCACTTTATATATATGATGAAATGAATGGCAAAAAAAAGACCAGAGGAGGAAAGGAGTGATCCAAAGTGGGCAGAAACATCAGGATCAGGTTCCCTTCATACCCACCACACAAGTACTCAAGCCTCATGTGCTGAAACAGCACATTCAGGTACTGGGGAATGACTACAGGAGTGAGCATTTTATGGGTCCTTGTAGATGCCATTTCATTCCTCTCCCATGGCCTCTTTGATCATCTGCCTTGGTAGTTTCCAGCTGGTAAAGAGTTAAAATAAATCTCATGTAGAAAGACCTGATGCTGAAAAATTAAATAAGGCTTTGTCTTATCTGTGGCTGCTGAATCTTGGTGAGGTTTAACAAACTTTTTATTTAATATGGAACCACTGTAGATGAAATAAAATGTTTTTTCCTTTCACACTGATTAGAGGGGATAGCACGAAAAATGTATCATCTCACATACTTCTGTGAAAGCCTGAGACCAGCTGATTGACAGGACTGAGCACTGGAAACAATTTACATCCTGCAAATGAGGTTTTTGCCTGGTTCCACACATCACTGAGGCAGGTATTCATTGAATTAAACAAAATAATCCAACAGTTTGGGCATGGGGACCAAGAGGAAATGGAACAGAAAAACCTGTGAGCAGTGTAAGCAGAACAACGAATAGCTTTGAATATGGATAAAATCCATCGCAGCTCTTTCCAGCTGAGCTCTGCAGATCTCCTTAGAGTGAGAATCGATATACAGGCAACATATTACAGCTGGATCAAACTGAATAAAACCAGATCAAACCAGTTCAAACTAGATCCAACTGCATCCAACCAGACAAAATCAGTTCAAAGCAGCACAAATCACATCTAGATGGATCAAACCACACCGGGCACTGAAATTGCCTCCTCAACATGAAAACAGTGAGGATTGCTGATAACCAAATGAACTGGAAATTATATTCCAGAGAAATGCTAAAACAAGTTAGTGGCAAGGCCCTTAGCTCCCTGCTCTCCAAAGAAATCCCATTCTCTGGCCATCTTTTATTTATGATGCAGATGTTAAATTGAGCAAACATGCTTTCAGGT
Organism: Callaeas wilsoni; assembly: GCA_013398955.1. Classification (NCBI taxonomy): domain Eukaryota; kingdom Metazoa; phylum Chordata; class Aves; order Passeriformes; family Callaeidae; genus Callaeas; species Callaeas wilsoni. Next base: position 57,979 of record VWPU01007917.1, on the reverse strand, counting down.
CCTTTTCAGGTATTCATGCATTTCAAGCAGAGGGATGACCTTTCAGCAGCTGCCATCAAAGGGTCCTGGGGCCCTGGCACTGCCGGACAGACCCTGTGCTGGCACTGCTGGGCGAGGCTGCTCAGGTGCCAGGGGGCTCAGGTGCCAGGGCAGTGGGGCTCAGACCCCCTCACGGACCTCGGGGGGGCTCTGGATCACAGCTACAATGACAATTAACCTCAATAACAATATTTCTCCATTGTACCTTCGGTGAGGACGAGGAGGGTTTGGAGAAAAACACAATAAAGTGGGATTGTAAATATACTCATTTTTTATGACTAAGTAGGGTAAGAGGGGGAAAAACAGCCACTGTTTTCCTAAGAGATGAGGATAGAGAAGGGAGTCCAAAATTCCCTGTGGCTGGGACTAGGAACAGAAGGTCTCATGCTGGTTCTGAGTCTCTGCTTGACACAGTGGGCATTCACAGGGGATTCTAGTGTTTCACAGAAAAGTTATTATTTCAGGAGAAAAAAAGAGAAAATTGTTAAATATGAGGCATTACATAACCCTATTTTCAGATTAATTTACAGCCTCTTTAGAGGGTGAAAATACTACTTGTTAAGAAAGATCAGTGATGAGAAATATTGGCCACATCCATGGACATGGACATACAGAGCAACTTCTCATGTATAAAATAAAAAGATATCAATGTTTTTTCTTCTACTTCTGAAAATCTACGGTGGGAAATAATAAGTAGTAGGAAACTAGCAGGGAAAATAAAAGCAGATTTTACTTATTTTTATTATGTAACAAGTTTTTTTGTTTACTTGCTTTGCTGACGGACCACTGTACAACCTATACAGGCGACAGGGTTTCTTTCGTGTGGATGGACAGATATGTTTTAATTCTTTTCTTTCTCTCTCTGTTAGAATTACTCTCAAACTTGATTTAACATATGCATGGTCTTTTTTTCTCTCTTCTCTAAGGTTTTTCCTTTGCTTTACTGAGAATTTTAGAAGCTATTAATGAATGGCTAAAACATGCCTATGACAAGTGTTTGTCACTAGAGGTGAACTACTGCATGCTCTGGTCCTTAAACATGAAAAAACAAGTGTCAGGTGATGCAAACCTGACTGTCTTTGGGTTATTTTGAATCTTTACAAATTCTTCCTTTTTCTTTGTCAGGAATGGCTAAATTGATAGAAAAGGTTGCTGCTGGTAAGCTGCAAATATGTTCTCCAGCTCCAGTTATTGGAGCTCCTGTATGGTCTGTCTGAGACAGGGTAACTCAGCCTGGTACTTTTTGGCAGGTACTGGTAGATGCTGATACCAGCAGTGGGGAAATGCCAGCCGGTGCTCACGTTGGCAGATCTTTACTCTGAGAACTGTGATTTAGTGTTTGAGTGGCAGATTTAAGTGACAGAATGAGACTCAGGCTGTGGCTCTGCTGACACTGCTACGCTGTGCGCTCATCAGTTCAGCCAGGATAAAATATATATTACAATTCTGCCAGTGAGGTACTGCTCTGATCATCTCTGTTATTTACCTGCATTAGACAAAGAGAGGCCCCTTATGCTCATGGATTAATTTTATGTTACTCTGGCTCACTTTTCACTACCTTCATTCATGTTATTCCTCCCTTGTGCTGTTGTCCTTGACCCCTACTTTCCAGTCGTTCTGGAGATTTTGGGCAGTTTCTCCTTTATGCTCCCCCCTTTCTTCCCCCCACAGTCCTTATCCATTGCATGGTGCTGACTGTACTTCTTTAACAATTATTCCACACAATGTCCTCCTTTCCAGCCTCTTCCCACACAGAAAATGCCTATTAATCAGTCTGTCTGTCATACTCATCATTCATAAACAGACACATGGCACAGCACTGAAAACAGACTATCTGTCTTACTTAAGAGCATCCTAGATCTTAAATAAAAGAGACATAACACTGCAAAACACTCAGGGCTTTGACAAACAAGCAAAAGAGTGGAAAAATGGATCACCACATGAACTAGGGATTTTCCATTCAGAAGCCTCACCCCAAGGCTGGCATTCAAAAGCAAGCAATGGTCAGAAGGGAGAAGAAAAATAATCCTATTTCTTTCTTTTGAAACCGTCTCTTGTTCCAATATTCAATACCCATTCCATTTTGGAATTTACTTGCCATGCTGTCAGCTGTCTCAAAGCACAGTTAAGACAAAAACTCTCACATTATTGTGCAGAATGTGATAAAGTGGGAGTGGAAAGCAGAGAAAAACAAACAGAGGATGCAGCTATTGTACCCATAGAAAATTAAAAGGAAATGAAGGCTGCTTGGAGGCTTTATACCAATAGCTTATTTTCTCCATCTTTCATTTGTTTGTCAATCTCATTTTACTACATCTCTATTCATGTAAATAAATCTAGAACATATATAGACAAAATTTATATGCTCATTGTATAAAAGATATGCTCAAGAACTGTTAATGCTTGAATTCTTCAGAAGAAACTGGAAAAGAGTTACTTACTTAGAAATGGACTTCCACAATCAGAAAAGGATAAATTCTTAAGGAGAACGTCATATTAAAGGCTTTCAGTATCAGTTTTTGGAATGTGAATTTGGTTAATTTCATTTTAACAAAGAGGCTGCCCTGAGTTTTGCACTGTTTCTCATCAAGGAAAAAAACCCTAGATTTTGGGGCAAGCTGTCCTATCTTCAGATTTCAAGTAGGCATGTGTTTGAACCATAAAACCAATTCTTAATAAATGATCCTAAAAGGCAAATCGGAATCACGCACCTCTGGGAGGTGTGGAGTGATGGACAGCCCTGGTGAAGCAAGCTGGGAGGAGCTTTGATCTTCGAGGCTCTGCAGGTGGCCGTGAGGATTTACCCACCCCTGCTCCTTGCTCTCTGGTTCTCCCTAGAGCCGCGGAGGGAGGAGCTGCTGTGCTGTGCAGGGAACCCCCTGTCTGGTACGGGAGGTTGTGCTCTCCCAGGTAACGAGTGATCCCACCTGCCAGTATTTGGTTTAGTGGCTCCTGGGAGGATTTGGGCTGTGTCTGAAGGGTGAGAAGAGTATTGAAGGGCAGTATGTATGGTTGCAAGCACAGAGTTGTCTGGTCTCATGTTGTTTATCCCCAAATGTGAATGAAGACTGAGTTTCAGTAACTGAATTAACTTTCCTGTTTCAAATACATTTATTTTACTTAGAAGACATGGGATATGTGTGGGTTCTTATTTTGCTAGAGTGATGGATGGAAAGAGGAAAATCTTACAGTAAAGTGGATTAGTCTGAAGTTCTAATCTTTGCATATGTGCAGACATTAATTGAATAACTGGAACAAAATTATGTTTAACACAGTGAGCTGCATGATCTTTTTAGTGAGGAAAAAGAAGTGCTTGCTAATGATAGTGCAAAATAATCAATGCTGAAAATCGAAAAAACCTTATGACCAAATTAATCTACTTTATTGCCTCTCTGTATTTGCTCGGCTATTGCAAAATACTTCATTAAGAATCCAGCTTGACTGAAGTAGTAACAAAGAAAGGCAAGATACTGATAGAAGATTCCATAGCACTTAATATTATATGATTTTCAGCCTTTGGTTATAAACTGTGACTTCAGGTGAAGTGCCACACTTTATATATTTAAAGAACTCTCACTTTTGCAGTGACCTGGCCACTCATCTTGTAAATTCATCCGGAAAAAAAAAAAATCTTCATCCATTTGAACTCCATGTGTCACTGTGCTGCTAGACAACCTGATAATTAGATTAATTTGTGCTGATCGTTGTTTAATTATTATGCCTCACAAGTGAGTAACATTTTCAAATAAGGAAATATCCATTGCTATCCTTGAAGCAATTTGATACTTCAATGAGTTTTCAGAAATTATATTTGTAATGAGCCATTTCTTCTAAAACAATCAGCTGTTTTCATCTCAATTCCCTTGTTCCTGGTCAATTTTCATTGGGATTTTCTCCTCCTAAATCCATGCTACCGTTGCTATATTGCCTTCTTCTCACATAAAAACTTCTCCAGTGATTACAAGAAAATCTCTGCATCTGATGTAAGTTTCATCCATAGTGTGGTAGCACACTTTTTAAAAAAAGCTTCGAAAAATGAAAGTGAATTTTATTTTCCCTGAAAATATGGTATTTGGCCTTCTGGCATTTGGCTCAACTGCTCTTTGAGTTAAAAAACACACAATTATACAGGTTGTTTTGATGGGCAAAATCAGGGTTCCTTTCCTCCTCAGCGTTCTGCACATTTTTCTGTTGAAATAAACTAATACAACATCTCACTGTTACTTCTAGTAATCTCTCCTCTCCAAAAGAAACCTGTTGGAATACATTTTCCAGGTATTAATCTGTGTTTCTAGCCTTATTCTGCTACAAGTCTGAATATACCCACAAGATTAAAGACTTTTCTCTTTTCCTTGTAAAAATTACTGTTATAGTTCCTTCTGTATCTAAAAATTGAAAGCAAAAAGTAAGTCTTCAGGACTGAATCCAATCAGCACTCTCGGTCTCAGTTTTTGATAGAGCCTTGTTTCTACAACCATGGCTCTGTAGCAGGTCACAGAACTGGCAATTGCACACTTTTTTTATGCTGCTTCAACCAGTTTGCAAAGTCAAAAAACTGTGCTAGAAACACCTCTGATCTGCAGGGACAAGAAAAGGGAGACTCAATTAGATGGATTGAGAGAGGATTTCCCAGGGTTTTAACCAGTCTGGTGGCAGCCAGGCTCTGGTTTGACATAGCATTAACAATAGCTTTAACTAAAATTGAGAAACATGTAGTTAGTTCATCCAGTTTAGGACCTAATTACTGGAGGGAGAAAAGAAAGTGTAAATAGGAAGGAAACTCTTTATGAAACTGAGGAATTACCTCGATTTCATGCTGAAAGTACATTTTCTCAGTTATTCTTGCACACAGATTACAAAGCACTGAATTCACTATACTTTATATATATATTATTTGTACTTTTAATATATATTTATATATTATATATATGTTTATATATATAATAATATATATATTATTATTATACTTTATATATATTTTATATTTGAAGAAAAGCAAGTAGTCTCAGGCAAAATGTTGACTTATTTCTTTGAAGTATTTTCCAAGCTGCCTTTGGGTCTGTACTGATCTCCTTACTGCTTTCCATGGAGTGTATTGATGGGGAATTGAGAGCAGCAGTCCGTAAGAGCTGCTGGAGCAGTAAGGAACATTCTCTTTGTGCCATTCCAGAGCAAATCTGCTTAGCACCGAGAGCTGAAAATGAGTTGTGAGCTGAGAGAATTTGATTGAAATGTCAGAGTACTCAGAGCCCTGTGGAGTTCCCACAGATGAGACTTCTGCAGCAGAGGATTGTTTTGACAAAGGAGTCCTGCTGTGTGAAATTTGCAGCTACACCTTGTGATGAGTAACCACATACTCGATTGAGCAAAATTCCTGTCCCTACCTGGATCATGAGACATTAGCAGGGATATTGCTCTAAAGCCAAAGTGTTCTTCCTAAAGACAAGTGTGCTCTTAAAATCAATAGATTTATGTGCAAGGATTGGCCTGTTTTGTGAGCTTTGAAGTCCGTTCAGGGGAATGAGCGCCACATTTCTGAACTTAAAATAAGAAATTCAAATGCAGAATGAAGTAGCACATACAGCAGAAGCCAGGGGCATTATATACAGCAGAAAGAAAAACAAACTGAGCTGAGGTCTCTCTGGGACCTGTGGTGCAGCTAATAAAACTAAAGATCTGGTAATATACCGTGTCTGCTTTCTGAAAGGGTGACAAACACAGCTGCTATCCTGAATTCGCTGCAGTGACCGTGAAGGATGCAATCAATTGGGAGTTTGATCTTCTAACTGAATCTACATTTGGCAGTGAATTTTAAAAATGCATTTTCTTACTTTCTTTTGAAATAAAAAAATGGAAGCAATCTTGACACTGATCAAACAAGAAATACTAACATGCATATGTATATTCTTGCATGGTGGCTGGTGGAGATTTAGAGCCAGGAAATAGTTTGTTATATCTGTGCTGAGAAGTTGGAATTACACTTAGCATTCATCTTCCCTTTGATTTACAGAAAATTATGAACTCGGTACTTCATGGAGAGCATGGTAAATTAATGCATTCAATTTTTTATTTGTTTGTAGCTTTTCCCCCTCTGTTTATTGAGGCACCAGTTACAGCAGGCAGCTCTGCTTCTGCCAAGAGCATGCAGCAAGGTCTCTGTTTGAAGCTGTGTGCTTTCTGCCCAGAAAGAAGGCATCTTCCCTGAGGAAAGAAGCAGTCTTGGGGGCTTGAAAAGCAGAGCACACTTCATATTGTGGGTCAGGTGTTTTGGGGATTTGAGGAGGAGCTGAAGGCTACAGGCTCGTGCCAGCCCTCCCCGTGTCCCTGGCCAGGCGTCAGGGAGAGCAGTGAGATAAAGCTATTGGAAGCTCCTCTCCAGCAGTGTCCCTCTGACCTTTCTGATGGACCTGGGCTCTCAGGAGGTGCTGCTGAAGGAGGGCTGTGTGCATCTCACCATGGCATGAAGTGGGATATGAAAGGAACATGTTTCCATATTTTCCTCTGGCTGGTAGAGAAAGAGCCAGGGCTCTAAACTGCTTACAATAAACGTGAAGGGCTTCACAATGACCAAAGACAGGCGGAACTTGTAGTTTTCTCTCAGCTCATTGCTCTGATCAGGTCTTCAATATCATTCCAACCGCAGGAAAACCCATTACTTCTCTGACAGCTCAAGCTGCAAGCTCTCACCCTAACAAATTTCTCGTAACTCGACACCTTGGCTACAAGTGTTCTGGAGGAATGAACTATTATTTTTGTATGGTTTCAATTTGGCACTCAAGGAAAACCTGATAACAAGCTAATATCCAACTTGCTAAAGGAAAGGCTCTGTCACTGGAATGAAAATGTGAATTACTGATACAAAGTGTAGATTTCCAACTTTGCTCTTGCTACTACAGGGATGGAAAAGCCTTTTCTACTGCTAACACTATTGGTATTGTGTCTGGAACTTGGAGTCCATCCTTTTCTTGGGTAAAATGGGGAAAACAACAATTGTTCTTCTTTTGCATATAGAAACGTGCTGTCCAGAGCAGAGATCCCAGCGCACAGTTCCCCGTCTTCAAACCCTACCCAAATTAATTTTGCCCAAAGCAATGTTGTAATGTGGCAAGAGGTCTGGATTTTAGTAATGTTTGAATGCTTGAACTGGAAAACAATTGGTCAATCATGTATTTCAGGATCTCTTTGTTTTTATTATCTCTGCTCTACCTGCCTTTAAATGCTTCTGAGAAACCACAGAAAATATTTGTCCATTCCTTTCTTTCTCAAATCACATCTTGTTGCAGTCACATTTCTCCAGGGTTCGGTCTTAGCTTGGCTATGAGATATGCCTCAGTTTGGATGCTTTTCTGAAGTCATCAAAACATAGTGGATCAGCCAAAATTTGCTCGAGAACTCTTGAAAACAGGCTGTCTCATGAGCTTTCTAATGTTTTTGGCTTCCAGTCAGACTGGAAATGCTATGGAAACAACACTTATGACAGTCCAACTCCCAGCTGCTCCCAGAACTCATCGTTTGGGAAGTAAGGAAAAATCACAAATTAATTGAAAACAAACTGTTCAAAACTCAGCAAAGATTCAAGCATGGTTTTAGGTAAATTCCAGTAGTTCCACATTCAGTCAGACCTCGTTTACCTGCATCTCTTTACTTGAGGAAGTGGTGACCACATGGAGTTCTTCTACTTCAGGTTTGGATTTTCAAAGGTGTTCAGTTCTGGCCTAAATCTATTTTCTTTAAAGCTAGTGGGTAGAGTTTGGATTTCAGTGGGAGTTGAATATTTTGAAAATCCTACTCTGACTGCATTTTTGATCAAAGGCACTTCCACCTCATGCTCCTAAAGCAATGTGCACGGATGGTAATCAAGTTTCACTGCACTGCCTGTGAGATGGGTACATTAGTGGGGTATGCTCTGCAGAAATCAGGTACCTCTGGCCCTTTTGCCTCCTATTGGCATCACAGACAGAGGAAATCAAGGCACTGATAATCCATCAAACCTCTTGAAAATCTTCCAGTTGAGCTAAAATTCATCAAACTGTAGGTTTCTTTCTCAGAACTTGAGAATGTAATCAGGACACATACAAATCTAGATTGTGGAAGTTTTAAAGGATCTGGATGTTCAAGTAAAAGCAAAGTGATGAGCAATCTATTTGAGAAGTATTGTGAGACACATCCAATCAATATGGAAGTTGCTCATTTCTCCACTAGAGCTTTCTCCTTCCCACATGCTTTGCATGGATCTTGTTAGGATGGAGCTGGCAGAAACATTAAGCAGATCAGTGTATTTTGCACCTAGCTGAGAAATTTTTAATCTCTTCAAGCATGAGGATGGAGGGATTTAAAGAGGAACACTGTCTTTACAAAACAAAACCAAAACCAAACAAAAAAGCCACAAGCAAAACAAAAACAACAAAAAACCTCACCAGGGAATACTCCAGCTGTGGAGTAATTAGGTAATTAGAAGCAGGTAATTAGAAGCAGGGTAGTGCTCGGTGTGGGATTTTCCAGGTGCCTCAGCTGCAGTGGAGGTGGTGTGAGGTCACTCAGTGCCTCTGCCTTCAGAGGGATTGCTCTGGTTTGCAACAACTGTGAGCCTATTAGACTCAGGAATACTCTTTCTTTCACAGAGAATGAGACTATTATGCTTTTTTACCGGAGGCTGTTTTGGTGGGGATACCGGCAAGCAGGCACTGCTGTAAAACAAATGCTTTTTGGGGTGTAATTCCAGCAGCGTTTGGGGAGGATCTGGGTGCTGTAAATGAGAACCCTGAGTGGATTTGGTGGAAGCCACACACAGAGCTACCTCAGCTCTGCTGCCCCAGGATGGAGTGCTTGCCTGGCTGGCCCTGGGAGCAGGAATCCTGGGTCAGCCCCGGGCTGGCACGGCTGGGCAGGTCCGAACCCTCCCTGTGCTGGGGTGCAGAGCGAGCCGGGCGAAAGGTTTGCTCTGCCCACCTGCACAGCCAGCTCTGCTGCCTCCTTTCAAACGCTTTCTAACAATAATGGAAAAGCTTTCACACCTGATTGAGGCTGAAAAGGTTTAAACAGCTTAAACGTAACATAAACGTGGCTTGAAAGGAAACCTAAGCAACTGAGACAAAAAATGTTACATAATATTAAATGTTATCTGACTTACCTAAAGCATTTAAGTTTTCTGAAAGATAGCTCAAACTGGGGCTGGACAGCCTTTGCCTCACTGCTTTCCCACCGTTTAGCTCTGAGATTTGTATAATATTTCCCTGCTCCAAGGATGGCTTCATTCAGAATTTAGGTACCTTGATGGAAACCTTTGCTGTACAGTGAATTTACACCTTTTCGTCTTGTTGCTTGTGTTGCCTGTGTTCATGACATGTAAGACCTGACTTTCAGGTAGGATAAGTTACAGAAATGAAAATTGCATTACAAATGTAACTTTGATTATTTAATTTTAACAGTAGGGTGGGTTTTTTTCCTTTCTTTGGGGTCATGTTTTCCAGAAAAATTATATTTCCTGGCAAAATGTGACTTAATTTCTCAATTGAGTAAAAAAGTCTTGGAAACATTTGTATGTAAATTTCAATGGGAGAGGTCGTGACAGCTTGTCAAACTACACAACTCTCAGCTGCATTTTTTTCTTCTTTAACTTTTTTTTTTTTAACCAGATAGACATCTTATGGAGGGAGAAAGATGAAAAATGAAGCATCCATATATGCTATTATAGATCATTAATTGATGATGTGGTGTTATCCTGAATTTTGGAACTGATCTTCTCTTGGACCAGTACATTTCAGTCTTCAAAAATAAAATATGCTGTACCAGGCAAAATTCTGCTTGGCAATGTTGCAGGCATCATCTGTCTTGCAGATTTGTGCACATATGCTGCTGGAGAAGTAAAAAATTCTTCGAATACAACAGTTGTCAATAATTCAGGAACTGAAATAAACATAGAAATGAATTTTAATTGAAGCAATTCTGCGGTGTCCAACCTGTATAATGTTACACTTTGCATGCTAGAAAGTTTAGGCTGACTTTTGTGCCATTCCAAATACAAGAACTGCTAAAAAACTGATCGCTGCTTTATGATTTTTAACAATAATTTGAGCTGGTACTGCTGAGGTGCATAACAATTTTGTCATCTCATTCCAAGCCACCCTGCTTCCCGAGCAACCTGTTTGGGGACACGTGGGACTGAACTCTGTCACTGTTTATCTGCTGAACCCTGAGGCTGTGAAACGCTGATTTATGGCCAACATGCTTAGCATGAGGGACTAAGCCCTTCATCCCAGGGATAGCTGCAGCACAGAATTGCAAACGTGCTCAACTGTGCGGTTTTCTCGGTTTGTTGCTTTTTCTTTCAAACTTTGGTATTCACAAAATGTTTAGTTTGAAAGATTTTTCAATACTCTCAAGCGCTCTTCTGCAGTTTTTTGGGAAGATGATTAATTATAGCAAGTGGAAAGGGCATGAAGATTTATTCAGGCATAGTTTTAAGAAGTGCAAATGTCAAAAAAAGAAGCTGAAGAAATTAAATGCAAGAACAATCTGAAAGAAAGCAGCCATGGTGACAAGTTTACAGTAAGATGTAAAGATATTTGTATTCTGCAAACACCATCCTGTGTGGTGATACCTCCTGAAATCTGCTGTGGATCCATACGCTGCTTTCTCTGTAGCTGTGTTGCAGATGAAATCTATAACGCAGAATGTGTTGAGGGAAATGTCTTGGCTCAGTTTGCATGATGGCTGATGAGTGAGATGGAATTTAATTTTAATTTTATTCATTAATTTTAATCAGTTCTTGAAGTTAAGTATTTGGGAGAGTCCCACCAAAGTGAATGGACAGGATTAAAAAGCCACAGATCCATATTTGAAAGCTCACATTTCAGGTTCCTATCAACAGAAGCATGAGGTTGTTCAGCCCTGCTGAACAACTTTTGAAAAGAATGTTAATTTGAGGAAGATATAAGAGAGACTGCGAGAACAAGCTCTTTGCTGTTGAGTCTTAACCACATCTTTCATATAATTGGTACACACAAGACATAGGCCGTGTTGTCTTCAAAAAAATGGTACATGGCAAAAAATCAAGCTGTTATTTCTGTAATTTTTTTTAATTTAAATAGAAAGATTTTTTTTCTTTAGAACATATTTAGCTATTTTACAGACAGATTGTCTGGTTAATTGTTGGCAAACTCCATGTGTGGTGGGTGGCTGGGTGTTTCTGAAAAGAGAAATCTTGTCTTAAACATTAAATTCCAAGGCAGTTTTTACAGGAGGAAGGCAAATAATCCATGAGGAGACTAATTCACTGCCTCAGAAATTGGGCTCAGCTGAACTGTGAGTATAGGGAAGTTGAACTAATAAAGAGTTTCTTAAGGACAAAGTTCCTTATCAACAATGCTGGGCAGTGTGATACTGTGCGTTTTGGAGTCCCTGTTTTTGTGGACTTTCTTTAGTGCGACCTAGCACTGCATCTCCCTAACTCCTTCCTCTGATCCAGACCAAAAGCTTCCCCACTCACAAGGCTGCTCTTGCTGCATCTTCCGTCCCATATTAATTGTAAAGTGTTACTTTAATATTATTTCAAGGTCTTTCTAAGCTATCCCTACCTGTAATGTTTACTCCCAAGCTCGGCATAGCTCTGTACTGCGAGCAGAAATGGTTGGATGCCTTTGGAGAAGAAACAGGTTGATCCTTAAGAGGAAAATCCAGCTGGTTGTGCCTCTTGCCTCTTGCTTATTATTTCTACCGCTGTTCACAGCTGTACAGCCTGACAATTTGGATAGAAAGCAGGAGGTGAGCATTTTCCATCATTGATTTGACATGAAAAATTTCATCCATGTAGCATCATTTTTGTGTTCCTCAGATTTCCAAGAATCTTCTCTTTGAGTTATCAAGTCTTTAGACTTTATAGCCTGGAGAACATTAGGGAGAGTCCTGATGAAACCCTTTAAAAGTTAGTTGAAAATAGAATTTCAGGCTGAAAAACAGAAAATAAGTTCAAATGCACTGACAGATGCAGTTTGAGGTTTTTTTTTCATGAATAAAGTCTCTTTGATGCCTTTATACAGCTGCTGAGAAATTACAAGTTAAGCTCAAGTGACAAGAAGTATCTTTCAATCTTTTCAACATTATTTTTGTTGCAGTAATGCTTGAGTTAGGGAGGAGCAAATCCACAAGTCCCTATGCTGTCCCAGATATGAAGAATCTCAAAATGTCATCCTATCTTGTGTTCAGGATGGCAGTAAAAATCAAATTACCAGATTCCAATTTATTATCATGGATTTCATTAAAGCATTGCAGTGTCCTCCTGTTGTGTTGATGGGTGGGTGTTGAGCAGTGATTGTAAATGAATTTCTTGTCTTCATGTCATCACATTGTATTGGATACATCATTGAATCTATAGTGGGTTTTTCAGTATTTAAAATATGTTGGGAGAGAGGTTTATGTCCAGCAAATAAAGAAGGAAACATAGTTAGAGGGAGGAAAGCAAGAGGCACTGGAGCAAGTAGAAGCAAAATCACACGTGTTTGAAAGAGCTGTAACTCATTAGTGTGCTCACGTTTTTGTTCCTCTAGGTTTGCAAAGGACTTGATATCTATGTCCTGGCAGGTGGGTGTGTGTTTTCTGGAAGAAATTGCTACCCAGGCTTGGTAACTGTATTTATTGGTTTATTTCTGCAAATAATTTCAATGCTGAGGGTCCTACCGCAGTTTGGAATAGGTCAGGCCACTGTATCTTGTTGGAAACACCACTCCTTACAATTCCACTGCTTCTGAATTTCTCCTCCTAAACGGAGCAGAAGAAGCCTTAGGAAACTAATAGCACAAACTATTCTTTTGTAAGATTAAAAGCAAAGAGCAAGAATTGAGACCAGAGGAACACTTAGGATGGCTAAGACAGTTTATAACTTCTTCACTCTGTTTGCTTCTTGCTAATTTGGTTTAAGATGTTTAAGATGTCTCCTGGTCCTGTCACTAAGATTTAGCATGCAGCTCCCCTTTCAGACAAAAAGGAATTTTCCACTGCTGCTGGAGCAGTGGAGAGCAGATGGCTGAGCTCTGGGAAAGGCAGCGACTCCTGGGTGCAGCAAGGGAGAAGGTAGCGTGAGACAGTGTCCCCAGAGCCAGAATCCCACTGGGGTGACACGCACTGCAGTTGTGCTTCACTAATGCTTAACAAATAGTTCCAATCGCATCAGGAGTGCCGCTGAGATGAAGGTAAGTGTAGCTGCTTAGCGCTAATCTTGTAAAATATCTGATTCTGGGGCTCAGCACACGATCTCAGAAATGAAGTGCACTTCTGAAAGGACCTCCTGGTCTCCTGCGTTGATAGAAAGCCCTTCATTAAGTTTTCCCTCAATGCATAAAATGAGCTACATGAGGATACTGTAATTCCACTCCACGTTAACACTCACGTTCCCTTGCCTACCCTGAGTCCTGCATTACAGTGTGGCAATGGCAGTGGGTAATGTTTTAAGAAGTGCTTTAGAGCTGACAAGACAGAGATTTATTACCGGATAGACTTTTTTCCCTCTTGGCATCAGTTTGTGTCCCTGACAAAAGTGATGGGATTTCCTGGCTGTGCTGTTCCTTCTGCTTTTCATCCATCCCCACCTTATGCTCTCTCCTTTCCAGGGCTAGCCAGATGCATCAGTTCAGATGCCAAATGAAAAGGTGGGTGCAAGAGGAAAGTAAAAATGGAAAAACTGCTTGAGTTTGATAGACAACAATAACTTCTTGACAATCTATTTTTTTTGGAATTGGGAAATCTGGTTATATTGAAATTACTTTTTACATAAAAATATATATCTCCAATACCATGATAAGCAGAGTTCTCCTCAGAACGTATGAGAGCTCTCACTTCTACACATTTAATTTATCAGATAGTTCTTTCCAAAAGTCAGTATTGAAAGTGTTTCCCTGGGTGTGAATTAAACTTTCTGTGTGTAAGTGTAGTGCACAAGAGCCTGGTAATCCCATCTTCTTTTTCCTAATGAAACTGCAGTATTTTTTTTTCTTTTCCCCTCTTTTTTTTTAAATGCAGCAGCACATGGTAGAACTGCAAATTCTGGCCTTTAGGGCTCTGCTGAAGGCCCCAGCTATGCAGTTCTGTATTCCTGCTTCATATTGTGTAATGAACTGTACTTCTGAGAGAACAAATACACATTTCAAACATAATAATTCATAGAAATTTGTTTTATGTTTCTTTCATTATAAATGAAACCATTATCTTTGTATTTGAAATTTTGATCTTAACACAGGAATAATAACTTCAACAGGAGCAAAAAAATGTCTCTTTACTCCATACTAAAGGAAATGTGAAGTTAAGAGGGTGAAACAAAAGCTCTCTTGGCCAATCTCACACCAGAACAAATTCTAGAGCTGAAAGAAAATGAGTGAATTACAACTTATATTACAATTTCCCCTTAGGCTTTGTCCCGATGATTAAAACTAAAACTTCTTCTCAAGAAATGACTTTTTCCAACAAGTGGCAAGGATTCCTGTGGTGAAAAGGGCAATTGGCCACTGAAGAGATTACTGTTGATATTAAAAATAACAGTTTGTTTGGCTTCTTATTGCAAACTTATGCTTGTTTGTGTTAGTTAAATAGTCATTTAGTAGAATTGGAAGCATCTATTTGTAGTTCTACCTCATGTACCCAATAAAACTCAGCTTTGTTCTGAAAACCATGATTATGCAGAAAAACTGTGCCATCTCCATCAGCTTTCACATAGCCCCTCTGAGATTAAACCACATCACCAAACCTCGTTTGCCTGTGCTTAAGGGATTGAACTTATTTTGTCAGATGAACAATGATCAGTTTAATTTTGTAACTGAATTTTCTCAAATGCATTATTTATGCTCATTACCTCACAAAAATCAGCAGGAGTTCATATACAATAAGCTAAATAGGTGAATATTCCAGTGTTTGAAATGTTCTGCAACACTTAGTTTGGACCTGCACTAAAAGCAAAACAAAAGAGCTGATATTTTCCTTTTTATTTACAGTGCCCAGGGAAGCAGAGAGGAATTATTGGGATCTGTTATTTGCATGCCATAAATCTGAAATAAAGTCATATCTTTGTAGAAAAGACTTTGGATTATAACACAGCAGTCTAATAATATTGTACATACAACATTTACATGTATATTTATTTTTTGGAAGGCTTTCATAATTTACCCATCTAGTAAAGCAGAGCATTCAGCTGCATCAAAAGATTAGGCAGTATAGATGATCTGAGGGATAATCAAAGATGGGGATCAGCAGTTTATATCTTCAGCAGCAGCCCATGGGGAGGTACAGAAACCATCTGCAC
Source organism: Callaeas wilsoni (assembly GCA_013398955.1). Lineage (NCBI taxonomy): Eukaryota > Metazoa > Chordata > Aves > Passeriformes > Callaeidae > Callaeas > Callaeas wilsoni. The sequence goes on along the minus strand of VWPU01007917.1, from coordinate 42,654 downwards.
CCTAAACATGTAATGCAACTCTACACACAAGTTATTTACTTCAAGCTCTTCTTTGATCCTGTGTGCAGTATTACCATTGATCAGAAGCCCCAGCTCAGCTCAGCAAGTATTGGATGTCTCACTTTCTTCAAAATCAGTCTGGAAACCTTCCCAGGGATGCATCTGCTCCTTTAATTTGCCACAGAGATGAAGAATTCATGAAGAAAATTAGAGCTGGAATAAACATTAAGCATCCTAAATCTTCATGCTGTTGTGGTAGAAAATGTGTGTAAAATAAGTGGAAAAAGCTTCAACAGCTGTTTTGCTTTTAACCCTAAACTGTAACCAATCCCATGCAAAGAGGAGCAGTCTGTATGGCAGAAATAATCCCTTGTTTCAGTGATTTGTGAGAGAAGTGTTCTTCCAAGAGTGCTACTGGAAGATTATCAGTTACATTAAATGGGAAAGTATTTACCTATCGAAAGGAAGGTTTCCTCACTTTATTGTTTTTATAATTACCTTTCTATTCTACATTACATGTATCCAGAGGCCAATTCTCTGGACGTTCAGAGGCTCTGCTACTTAGTGTAACCAGGGATCCTCAGCAGCAGCCCCAGAGAGTGTAGTACAAAAAGAATTGTGTATGATCCAATACTGAAGGCCTATTTTACTTGCCTCTGACTTTCTTAAAATCCTTTCCCATTGTTCCCTTTGTCCTGTGCTCTTCTGTGGTTTTCTTTTTTAACCATAACATACCTTTATTTAAGAAGAGGTCTGTTTAGGTTCCTCCAATCTGACCTCTGTAGGTCCAGCCCACCCTACGTTCTTCCAGGGAAAAGTTAACCATGCAATCATAGAATAGCTTGGGTTGGAAGTGACCTTTAAAGGATGTGCTTTATTAGGACCAATCCTCCTGCAAAGAGCAGGGACATGTCCAGCTCAAGCAGGTTGCTCAGATCCATGTCCAACCTGACCTTGAATGTTTCCAGGGATGCAGCACCCACCACCTCTCTGGGTGCCGGTGTTTTACCACCCTCACTGTAAAAATATTCTTCCTTCTATTTAATATGAATTGTTATAAGTTTAAGTCATTACTCCTTCTCTTCCTCCCTCCCAAGCTTTTGCAGCACAGTGCAAGAGAGGCTTAAACGAGCTCTGCTTTTACTCCTGGTTCACAGCTTGCTCTCCTGCTCCTGCTGCTGCCATCCATCTTATTTTTCCAAAGCACCTCACGGCACTGCCAGCTGGGGTGACCTGGTGGCACGGAGCAGGGCTGTGATGGGGACAATAAGTCATAATCAGCTAGCTTGAACATTAAATCTGGCTGTGGTCTGGACTGAAAACTTTCCATAAGAAGCAGGAGAAATGATGCAGTGGGAGCCTGCATAGAGTTTTTTAGGCTTTCTGCCAAGGTGTCATTGGAACCTGTGCTGCTCTCCTCCTCTGGAGTGACTTGCTCCAGGCAGTGGAGGGAGTTTGGATCAAACTGAGGCCAGAAATTTATACGCCTTGAGGTCTTGTTGCTTCACTCTGACAAGGTCTTTTCCCACTGGCACACAGGAGACCACTTTGGCTGAAATTCTGTCTGTTCCCACTGAGGACACATTCTGTTTTCCTCTTCTTACCTTTTTAGTTTCTCTGTCTCAAAGTCCTCAACACGCTTCTCATTTCCCTTCCCTGGAACAGCCTTGCTGCTGCTCCCCTGTAAATCACCAGCCTCCAGAAATCACATCCTCTGCTTCTCCTTCCAGCTTATCAGGCGCAATGGACTTGCTTTGAGTACATGGAATACAGACTTCAGATAGCATTTTGGGTTGTTTGGGGTTTTTTGGGGAGACGGATATTTTGGTGGTTAATGCCATCAGTATTATTGCAAATAAATCCTGCAACCTTATTGCTTATTACTTGCCTGTGGCTGCACCCAGCAGAGAGCGAATGTTTTTTCACCTTTTTTTTTTCTGTGACATCACATACAAGATATTCACAAAAGGTCAGGGTAAGAGTTAAGATGCTTTATTAAATTTAAAAAGGAGAAAAAAAAGGTTGCTTGTATAAGTTACTTCTTTTTGTTTTCCTTCCAACCTAAGAAGAGGAGCCTTAAAATCAGTTTACTCAAAATGGTCATGATGCTGAGCTGTAAGTCCACAGACTGGTTTGGAGTGACTGTCCTGGAAAGTGCTAATTTGTAAATGCAGCTGCTGTTGTCGAATTTAAGGAAATCTTGAAGGGAAATTAGTGAAAACCTACCTTTTCTCTTTTTTTAATGCAAACCAGATTTCCTCATAGTGTTATGCAGCTGTTTGAAATAGGAAGATTGAATCCCTTTTTCATTACTCAGACTCTGTGTGGTGAAAGGAAACAACACTGCAAGTCAAGTGAGTGGTATGACTAGTTACAAACCTATAATAAAACTCAAGCAAACTGGGGTAGTCCATGCTTTTTCCACCTCAGTGATCCCAAGAACCAGTTCAGGCTGAACCTTTTTAGTGCTTCTTGACAGAAGAGATCCATTATAGCTGAACTTCCTGAGAAAATTTTAGAGCTACATTTAGGTGAATCAGAAAAAAAACCCCAACATTTCTCTGTAACAGATTTTAGGAGTGGACTAAATATTTCTTGGAAGTCAACTATAGTTGGGACACTAGTACTCCACATATACCAGAGTCTGATTCTGCCTTTTTAGGAATTTATCTAAAAATGATACCTTTTCTGCTCTTCATCCTGTGCAAGTGCTTTTTCTGGGAGCAGCTCTTGCAGCTGTACCCACAGCTGGAGCTCTGAATGAAAAGCAGATCAAACGTCCTCTTTCTTGTTTCAGCAACAAAGAGGGAGGATGCACAGAAATGCTTTTATCCAAATTGTCATGTTCACAGAACTTCCGTTTTATTATTTTCTTGACTTGAAGTGTTACTTCCATTTTCACTTTTCTGCTTGACTGAGAAGATGAGTGGTGTGAAGGTGAGCAGTGGTGGAACAAGGACTGACATCCTGGAAAAAGAGCTGCTTCTTTGCCCATGCTACTGACGAGAAAACTTTCAAACACAATATTATTATAGGAAAACAGATCTATAAATACCAGAAAATGTTTACACTGATCTCTTAAATCTTGGGTCTTGCCAATGGTTTGATAATGTTATGATGGTGAATAAATGCTTTATTTAACAGGCATTTTTTCGCTAAAATTTACTATGTTAAAGTCTGGTTCTTGTGGGGTGCAGTGTAGATTTCGCAGAAAGTAAATAAGAGTAAAGGCTGGCTCTAAACAAAACTTCCCTGCTGTAGACCTTGGTTAGAAGTCAGAGTACCACAAATAAATTACTGACAACGAAGTTTCTTGAATTTTTAAAAAAATATGGGTGGAGAAAAATCACACAGATTTTTCTTTTATATAACAACTATAAATCTGAAACTACCCTGCAAAGCTCCCCGTGCTTGCTCTGGTTTTATATGTGCACTGGGGACACCGTGTTCTTGCACTGTAAAAGAGAATACAGGGGAAAATGATTTTTCTAGGGAACCACATGCCCTAAAGATGGGCAGGGAAGATGCGTCCTTGCCTGGTTTACAGCCAGCTAGCCTGGCTTCATTAGTCAGGGCTCTCTGTTGTTTAATTCATCTTTTCCTTGGTGCAGTCCTGGTTCTTATCTAGAATTGTTATGATCTTTTCTCCAGGTTGTGTTTGGTTCCTGATTTATGCCTAATGTCCTGTGATATCTGGAAAGTACAGAAGCTCTTCAGACTCCATCTCTTTCTCTTTCCCTTTTAAAGGTTTTAAAGGTTTAAGTTTCATTTTATGCCTGTGGATTGTTTCACAGGAAACAACCATTGGAGGATCCTTAGAAATAACATCAATCTTACTCACTGTCTTTCACTTCAGAACTCCGCTTTTCAAGACATCCTTTCCATATTTTTCCTTCCCTGTCCTGCTCTGTCTTACAGTTATTTAAATCCAGGTGTCCACTTTTCATTGGTTCATAAATTTCTCTTTTTCTTTAACGCCGTCATCCAAGAGTGGATAACCCAGAAGGATAATAAGTCTCTGTCACAGAAATGAAAGTCAGGAAGGAAAGTAAGGAAGAGCCAGCTTGCTGCTATGGGAATACCTAAGAAGAAAGGAAATGCTTGGTTTTGGTTCAGTCCAAGCACTCAAAGCCTGCCTCGTAGCAGCCTGCTAAAAGCAAATCTGAGCATGTGTGTCTCGTGTGCCGTGTGGACGTGCGGCTCTGTGGCCTGGGGGAGCTCTGAGAGGGAGGTTGTCTGGCTTTAAGGGCTCTCAGCTGCCTCTCTGAGCATATCCCTCCTGCTGCTTGGCAAGGGCCTTGCCTCTGGAGACCTTCTGCCCCTCCATCACCGCTGCAGCTCATCCCCTTCCTATACAATGGCAAAGCCAACTCAGGAAAACAGCAGAAGGCTGCAAACTCCCCCTAATCGCTGGCTCTGGGAGCAGTGTCTAGGCAGTAAACCAAAATTTCACTCCTGGTGCCTGAGTAATCCATGGGTGGATTATGATCTACTTCTGGAAAACCCATGCCATGGACATGTTTAGTCTCTTCTCATTTAAATCTAAAATGTGTCCTGAGGTGGTAAGAAAAACATCTTTCTATTCTTTCGTTTCCTTACTTTCCGTTAGTTTCTCCCTCTTACCTCATTAGGCTCAGCTCCTCTGCCATGAAAGATTATTTACATCTATGCTCCTACTGTTTCAGAGATAATGTATGGGCACACCAAGCTGGAAAAATATTACACAAAGAAAGCAGGATAGCCTTAATTAAACAAATTACTGTTTGTCTAGTCAGTGTGATTAACTTCTGTCCCTGCAACACTCTGAAATGATAGCACTAACAAATATTGCAAGGCATTTTAAAATTAAATTAAATGCTCCTTTGATTACATTAAAGATAATGCGTTTTAAATCTAGTCCTTCAGGAGCTGTTGCTCTCCAGTGACAGCACTGATCAATTTGCCTTGACTTTCCCTGCAGAAGTAATCTTTGCGACTTCTTGAGTCATCATTTGATCAAAGGGCGTTTGCAACTGGGCTATTTGAGCAGTCTGAGTTGTCATCTCAGTGTAAAGGTCCTAAGGGAAAGGAAAACGAGAGTGAATGTGCTTATGCATGGGGTAATAAATCGATCTGAGTATGTGGATAATTACACACAGGTAGGAAAAAGCAAAAGGTTTGGAGAAAAAAACCCTGCTCTTAACAGCCTTGATAAAGAGCTGTTCGAGTTGCTATTTTTCCAAGAAAACCAAATCATGACAACCAATTATTGCTACCTGCAGGTGTTTGCAGGGGGAAAACAATTCCTGGATTACACATGCAGGATAGAGAAGTCTGGTGCCCTCGTTTCTTCCACAAGAAGAAGGTGTGCACTGAGTATGTTCTTAGCAGGGAAATGAAGGCTGTAAGGAAAGGATGAACTAAAATACAGCATTAAAAAAAGTTGATGACAAAAATATACATATATTTACTAATCCACATAAATGAGTTTCTACTTAGAGTGATTTTTGGCATTTCTAAAATAAATCACGGAGAGCATATTTCAAAATTATTTATTAAACTTGAAATCTTGATATTGTGTCTTGGACTTGTATTCTTTTCTTTCCCTGAAGATGCCGGGGCACATGGTTATTTTTAAGGTGTTCAACTCATCTTGGGAATATTTTTCTTTTAAGCAAGTAAACTGTTGTGACTTTTTCCAATGAAAAAAGTGCTATGATTAAAAGCTTGTAAGTCAAAGAGCAATTTCCTGGATAATGGGCTGTTTGAAAATATATGCTGCAGTGGCTTCAAGTATCGTGGTCATGCAGAGCAAGGGCTGGGTTGCTGCAGATCTCTGTTTTCCTACTTAGACTTTGGTCTTTTTGAAAATTCAATTACATAGATGCAAAATGCTCATTCTAACAGCAAGTACAGATAACCCTGGGATAAATGTATGTGTGAGTGGGTGTACTAGTGTACACACACACACAGCCTTCTTGAGAGAAAACTAATATATCCATGTTATTTATGTAATTCCAGTGCTAGCTGCAGGGACAGGAATTTGCTGTCTCCAAAAAAACCATGTACCCCACATTCTCAATTCCCTGGCATGAGATCACAGTCCTGCAATTTGAAGCGGGTGATGCCTCCCCTGATAAATGAGCCAACAGAGGAATTAAAATCTCCTAACAGCCCTTTTCAGAAGGAAAATAATCTGCTCATCCCAACTCCTGACATGAAAGAAAACTATGAAATGTCAGCACCACTCTGCTGCAAAAAAAGTTTTAAAAACATTTTGGGGAAAAGTAAGGCAGGTTGGTCTGGTATGAGCTGCAATATCATTCCAAAACACAGAGGACTTCCCAGCAATCAAGTATATTGAACAGAACACCAGAATGGAATTTAAGATGCAAAATAAAAGCCTTTAACCACGCTTTATAGCTTCATTTTGAATTTGGAGACTGTATTAGGGATGAAGTTTAGTATTAAAGCTGTAGCTTGACAGATATCAAGGATTTGAAGCCTAAAGCTTGAAGTTCTCATATATCTCTCTATTAAGCTCTTTGACAACTTTCAGAAAACCAGGCAGTTGAATCTGCATTTGTGCTGTTAGTAGCTAATAAAGCTGTCCTACTTCCTTAGAGGTATGTAAAAATGTAAATTGTCTTGAGACTTTGTTCATTTACTGATGTATATTTCCCTTTTGCATTTTTACTAAATGAGTATCATGGCCTGGAGGTAGGGGGAAAGTCCTGTAAAATCCTACACTGCTGTATATATCCAGATTTGTTTTCTGGATGCAATTCTACCTAATTATTACTGCTTTCTAACATTGTTCAGTATAATGCCCAAGAGTCCCAAGACTAAAAAGAAATTGCATATTGTGAACAAGCAAAATTTGCTCATTAGGTTTAGTATCCTCATGTTATCAGATATTTAAACAAATAACAAGCTTTAAACATCTGAGTCTCTGGAAATCGTGAAGCCCTGATAAATACTGGAGGAATATTCTCCTTGCCTTCAGAGAAGAAGAGGACAAGCAATTGCAGTGTTATGCATCTGGGGAGCATAGACATTTCTGGAAAGCCTTTTATTTCCCTATACAATGGGGTATATGTATATATGTATGGTTATATATATATATATGGTAAATGAGGACCAGAAAGACTATATTCAAACTTTAATAAAAAAAACAGTAGAGAAATATCAATTCAGTTACTGAATACTTAAGAAAAGCTTTTCACTGAAAGAGAAAACCATGAGTTTTTTAAAACTATGCATTTTACTTCATATATCTCTTACAGCCCATTAATTCATCTCCTGACTTGCTGGCTACAGCACAGATGACATTTTGATTATCAGACTCTGCCTTATGAGAAGAAATTGCAAATACACCCCCCAGACACGTTGCTGTGGTGTGGGAAGGCTGAAAGAGCTGGGGCTGAAGAGGAATTGCAGAAATTACTCAGCCTCCTTGAACATCGCAGTGTGGCATTGGAGTGATCATGATGGAGAGGGATGTATTAAATATTCCTGCGGGGAAAATAGCTTTAAAAAGAGTATTCTTTGTAAGTTGTGACATCTCACATATTTCTTTGGCCTCTTCCACACAGGACATGATTTTGCCATTGCTACCTGGACATAAAGAACACAGATATTGCTCCCACAGTAATTCACTGAATTTCAATTTTAATACTGAAATTTTCCAGTTACTCGTGGGATTTTCCTGACGGGATTGAGTCATGTAGTTCCTGTTCAATTTTGAAGTAAGTCCCCAAAGCCAGACTTTCAAAATCACAGGCTTGATGCTGTAAGGTCAATGAAGATTTCACTCAGTTGGGTTCATCAGCTCCCCATAGAACACATATTTTTATTGCCCGAAAAAGTCAAACCAGGTTTACTTTCCTCTGTGGGCTGAATTCAAGGAGGCAGGTTTGTCTCACAAGATATGACAGGACACATTGGGAAAGTTTGAGTATGGAAAACAGTAAACAGAATAAACTGGACAGGGGGCTGGGTTTCGGTCTTGGGCTTGCATTCCCTGTTCCTAAAGCCATCCCAACACATAAATCAGGAAGCAATTGCATGCTATTAAGGTGACAACACACTCACAATGTCTGTTTCTAGGGTTTTATTGCCCTCTGTGTTCTAGGCACACAAGTCCCAGGTGATCAGTTATTCATTCCTGTGCGCCCAGGGATCCCCCTCCAGCAGGATTCACAAAGGGAACACTTTTGACATGGCCAATACGAGCAGCAACCAAAACACTTCTTCCAGTAGCTCAGTCCAGACACTCCAGTACTATTCCCTCATTGCTGCATCAGGACATTGATGCTGTTTACAGAAACTCTAAATATTTTATTATGCTCATACTCTGGGGAGAGGTGGATTTTGTTTACAGTCAGCTTTTACTATAAATGAGTAGTACATGCTTCCAACATGGTAGCGGATTTTTCTTCGATAAATTAGAGTGAGGGTCTTTTCCAGAAAAAATGTGCAGCTCAGCTTGCAAAGAATAAAAACTGAAAGTACTCTGTTGAAGTACATTCTTTAAAAAAAATTAATTTTATTTTTTCTGGTTAAAATCAGCAAAAAAGGAGAATTAATATAAATAAAGCTGTACTTCTCTCCTTGCAGAAGGGGAGGTATTTTTAGTGTTCATGATCTATTTCAATGAGAGTTGCAAAATTCAGACTAGTATTCAGGTTATATCCATATATTCATGCAGCTCAAGCCAGTTTGGAGTAGATGCTGTTTCCAAGTGGTTTGTGACTTCTGTTAGAGGGTTTAACACCAGTGAAGTGATGTGCTTTATTACCTTCTCTTACCTGAATTGTCCCCATTGGTCTTACTGGACCACAAGTGGCATGGGACAAAAAAGAGCAATATTCCTGGCAATGCACACCCAACTTTGTGCATGCAAAAAACTAGAGCTGATTGGGAAAAATTAACAAAAATTTAAAATATCAAGCATTTTCCTTTTTTACACAGTTCTGCTGAACACTGAAAACCCACTTTCAATCTCTATTTATAGATTTAATTCAAATAGTAAAAATCTCACAGATTATGGACAATATTATTGCATTTATGCAGCACCATGAATTTTTGGGTTGGATGCCTTGTGATGCAAAGCAATTCATTCCTCATTATTCATGAAATTGATTTATACAAGCAGTGCCTAAACTTGCTCTCATACAAACTGGAGGAATATTCTCCTTGCCTTCAGAGAAGAAGAGGACAAGCAATTGCAGTGTTATGCATCTGGGGAGCATAGACATTTCTGGAAAGCCTTTTATTTCTCTATACAATGGGGTAAATGAGGACCAGAAAGACTATGTTCAAACTTAAATGAAAAACCAGTAGAGAAATATCAATTCAGTTGTCTAACAAGTGGGTAGTATTTTTTGTGATGGATCAGTAAGCAGAATAAATGGAATAAGAGCTGAATAAATAAGGTTTGTATAGAAAAGAACTCCATGAGGGTATCATACAGCATTGAAGATGTGCTCTGCCAAGCAGCTCTGTGGGAAATAAATGTATACTAAAGGAAGCCAATGAAAGGTTGACTGAATACAAAATAACATCTATTTTGTGTCATTACAGACTGAAAAAAGCATCCCAAAGCCCCCTCCCTGTCCTTACTTCACATAAATCTACTGTGTCTTAAGTGTATTATAGCTGGAGATGCCAACCCCCCTGGGCTGAAACGGCACAAGCCCCACTGGGGAGACACGTCTGTCACAGGGTTTCCTACCATAAAATGTGACATAATTCCAGAGGAAATGCTTGTTTCAATGCTAGACTGTCCATCGTTGGTCAGTCTGTCTGGGCTGTGAATACAGCTTGTCTCCTTCCAGGACTCAGGATGTATTTTTAAGACTTTTAGGGCTTGGAGACTTTAAATGGAACTTAACCAAAAAACCTCAAAGTCTTTCCTGGGGTCGGTTATTGATCCAGTAACAGACCAAACCGGTTTCATGACATCATTTGCTTGCTGCCTGAAGTCAGATAGGGAAAAACTTCTTTCCAGCATTGTGGAATTACAATAACTTCATATATTCCCTCACCAGAAAGTCATCTATTCTCTCATCCTGCAATTAATCTTGCAAAAGAGCAAACAATGACATAGAATTAATCAACCACTGTGACAAAAAAATTGTGATGGAAAGATGAACCTAGCTAAAATTAATTTTTTGAGCGACAGCTTGAAGCTCAAACAAGTGGAAAACATGGTGCAAATTGTACCTAGCTTCAAGAAAGGGATTTTAATGAGAAATGCAATGGCAGAGCAATACTAATCAGTTATAAAAACACAATCCAACTTGGACTGCTGAGTGCCTATCGTTCTTATTCCTGCATTTTCCCTCTCCTGTGCAACACACTGGACAGAACAAAAACTGCACTGCATCCATCACCCGGGCTGAGGGGAAGTGCTGGTGCATTTGAGAGAGCAGCTGAGTGGATTTGTGCTCATGTGCAAATGACTGAGGCAATGTCCTTCGGCAAATGCTGCATGAAAATATTGCTGTTACTGAAAGTAGGAGGCTATTGAACTTCCAATGTATGCTCTGTTCCTTACTAGAAATAAGATAAACAGAAAGTGCCCTGTGAGCTAATTTAAATCTGTCACACAGTGACAGCTGCCAGGTAAGGACAGAACCTCGGGATCCTGATGCATCATCGTGCAGCCGCAGACAGGACAATCAGCAGGGAAGTTCCGTGAATGCCAGCTGGTGTTCAGACCCTAGAGCCTTGGCTCCTGCCTGTGATACAGCAGACACCATCACCTTCTTATATTTAGGGATGTTCAGCTTGGTATGTTTTGTTTCTTTGGGCTTTTTGGGTTTTTTAGAGCCAAGAAGTCTTCTGCCTTCCTTATTGAACCTTCAGAGAAAATCAGGTGACCTGTTCCCCCCAGAATGCATACTTTTCTGCACTGCCAGGGCTGGTGGAAGTCGAGGAGGAGCCTGGTTACTCCCATGGGCTCCTGGCTTAAGGTAAATTAATTCTCCCCTACTGTAATTGAACTTCACCTTAGTGAACAAAAGGTGTGTGTAGAACCCAGCTACTTCTCGGGTTCTGATTAACTAATATTTAGCTGCCTTTACCTGTGCTAGCATTTTCTAAGTAACTGAAAAGCTGCTGGTTTTATAGCAATGAAGTATTACCCTTACTACTTTTTGCAAGTGTTTTGAAAATATCACTGTGGCCTTTCTTCCTTCCAGAGTTTAGGAGCTTGACTGACATGTACACAGATGCAGGTTTTATTCAAGGTAACTTCCTGAATTTTCCATTTTGGAGCTAAAAACACTGGTTCACTTCCAGTTCCTTTGTTCCTTCATTTTTTTTACAAGTGGAAGTAGAAAACTACAAAATATTTCTGTAGTTGCAGTGATAATAGTAACTCAGCTTCTCTTGGTTTTCAAATACTATTTTAGGATTTGTTTTTAAACAACAAAACCAAGTTCACAGATTCCCTAGCAGTAAGCTGTCTTCTTATTCAAGTTTTGCTGTTAGATTTATTCATTGAAAGAATACATGAGAAAAACTACTATGAAATACAATAGTTTTAAAACTCTGTAGGAATAACAAAGTACTTTAATGTGATAAAATATGATTGCTTGGCTTGAAGAAGGCTTGTTGTATGTCTGTCTCACATGGAAGGTGTATCTCGATTAATGTTGATTAATGACCATATATTTCTCTATGATTCCTTAGAATGCCAAACAATGTATTAAAAATGTACCTTTATATGGAGGCGAAGATGCCTCGGATGTGCATGAGATACAGATTAACAGTGAATATATTGAATCTTAGTCTCCTTTTTTTGCTTTCCTCTTTCAAGTCCGTTCTAAAAATGACGGCAATTTAGGAGACGACAAAAAACCAGAGACACATTGAGTGATAGGCCTGACTCCCATGCAACACCCAACTTATGTCAGGGAGATTTTGCTCACTTCTGAAGAGGTACCACTGGGTACCACCAGAACAGGGCTCACAATGATCTCTGGGATTCTACAGCTTATTCCCTTCACTTCTCAACATTCCGTTGCTTCCATTGCATCTTTGCAACGTTTTTGAGTGATGTTTCATACATGCAATTAAGTGACAAAATCTATCCCTTCTCCACCTAAGGTTAGATGAGCCATTATGAAATAATCTCCAAACAAATGTGTCACTATTGTGCTATATGCAGCTTCTGATTCTTAAATCCAGATATTTGGGAGAAAATGAGATACAGTTAATCAATTTCCTCCCCTCTTCCCTCCCAAATGTTAGTTTTCTTATTTTAATAAAAGTCACTGTAATCATACAGAAAAAAAAGGTTTGTCAAAAACCCACACATATTATGGCTGTGGAGCATGTCATGGTGTATAATTTGCTTTCTTTATCTTAGAGCTATTATTGTTTTCCTTCAAGTCTCTTATATTCAAGGCTAGATGATTTCAATTACTTCAGATCTGCTGTAGGTCATGTTTTCTGCTCCTACACTCATCCACCCTTTTCATTTTAATTTTAAAGAACTGAGAAAGATTAAACAATAATTTTCAAACAAGTGAAACTTTAACTCCTGGTTAAAACTGGGTGAAATGGAATGGTTATTTCTTTTTTCTGCTAAGGAATAAAGTTCTTATGTTTGTTGATTATTTCTGCCAATAGCTCTCAGAATTATATTTCAGGTTTACGGTGACGCTGTAGTTTTTCAGACCTATCCAGAATTCATCAATAATCATACAGGAATATATATGCAGTGTCAGGACAGGCACTGCAAGTCTATCCAGTCCTTCTGAAAACTTTGAGGGCTACCAACTGGCTCAGGAATGACCAGCACCTTCTAGACAATCCTGACAGTGTCAGCACTCTTGGCATAACATCACTGGAGGAAAGGATGATCAGAACAAGGTGACCAGCTGAGTTTGGACGAAAAAGTCAATGAACGTTGATTGTCCAAACCACAAACGACAGGACAACACGCAGCTGTCGATTCCTGTCACTCCAGCAGTGTCAGTATTTTGGAAGGAAGGAGAGAAAGAAGGACAGGGAGATCCCAAAGGAGCATGAGAAACATCTGCTGCTCCTGTCCCCTGTGTCCCTGGCATATGGACTCCCCGAAAACGGGACTTTCTGGTCTACTTTGCAACACATATTTGAGACCTCTGGGGGTCTCCTTGCTCCAGTGTGCTGCAGACACCCAGCTGTTCTTGTCTTCTGCAACAGATGTGCTCTCCAGATGTCCCTGAGACTCAGAAGTACATGTGGAGCAGCATCCAGCTTTGCTCAGCTCCAGGGGAAGAGGATGTTGATAAAAACTCCTGATATGCTCCAGGAGTTTGACCTGGTGCTGGCTTCAACCCATTGTTCTCCTGCTGTCATTGGAACACTCTGGAACGTTCTGCACTGCCAAAGGAGAGACTTTTCTCTGCAGTGTCCTTAAGAGCCTAAACACACCCTATACACTGATCGCCACTGAGCTGTGCTAGTGCAAGTTGGAGCTCTCAGAAATGAGAGCAAGTTATACAGCTAGTTGCGGGTTGATGGGGCAGTGATTGAGCACCACATAATTCTTCAGTCCCTCTTGATTTCCCCTCAAATGTACTTTTGAGGGAAATTTGGTAGGGATTAATTTAATATAGAACTATAAAAAGGTAATTTTACCTTCTGAAATGAAGATACTCCTTGACAAGCCTTTTGAAATCTGTTGTGAAGCCATCCAAACACTCATTTATTAGTAAGAAAGCAAGCATAGCTTGAATGGAGTCGGTGCAAGGATCAGCTCCCCAGGCAGCAGACTGCAGGCCCTTTATCTGGTGTGCAATTCTGAGGATGCTGCTGCTGCACTACACCCAAACTCTTCTTGAAGAGACTCGTCCAGAGCCTCTTGTCCAGCCTGTTGGTGTTAACACCTCCTGGCCATGTCTTACTTCTTTGGTATATGTTTTCACCTACTTTCCATCTCTTTTACTCAGTACTCCTGCACCCACCATACTCTGGTAGGGTAGGCTATGTAGATTATAAATGTTTTGAGGATAGGAACAACTGAGCAGAGAAAGGACAATGATAATTAATGGGCGACTTTGGGTGACATTTATTGCCTCTTCTCCGATCAATATATTCATAGTTGGTGAACAACGCTGCAGAATAATTTAAAAAGGAACTAGCATATGTCCTTTTCTCTCAAGGCAAGGAACTTAATCATGCATCATTCTTCTACATCTGCCATGAGGTTGTAGGTGCTAACACCTTTAAGTTGTTAGATATTTTTATCTGTAATTTATTGATTATGAAAGCATCCCTTGGCAAAAAATAAAATGAATCTAAAGCATTGTTCTTGGACTTTTACCTACAAATTCTTACATACATATTGCTGAATAAGGCAGCATTCGAGAAATAATAAATGCTAATCCTGAGCATATCTTTATTGTGGTTGTCCTTTTCTCATTCCTCTAACGTATTTTCTTATAAGAACAAGTAAACTTGATTGTATTAGCAGTAATAGATGAAAGATAAGAGAGGGGAAAAACCACCACACAACCCACATAACTCACACACCACAACTCAGACTGTCTGCACTACAAACAGACAGAGGACAGGGGAAGCAAGGAGCTGGCTGATTTTTTTTTTTTAGGATGCAATTTCATATGAGATGACCCACATTCCTGCTGTGTCTAAATGCAGCAATAGTTAAAACAAAATACAAACAATGAAAACACAGTTCTAGCTCAGAAAGAGTTTAGTGGAGTAATTTTGATTTATGATTGCTACTTTATTTTTCATTGTTATAAGTCCTGATCAGACAATATGACCAATCCTTCTATCGGACCATTTTTCTTGTCAATCATCTGCTAAGAGTTTCAGACTCTTATTTTAAACAGTGGGTCTTTTGTTATCAGAAATCAGCTTTATCTTGAAAACAGTTATCTCTCAAATTACCATTATGGGAGGGATGGACTGGAGAAGGTTTATTTTCCAATTTTTTCTCTAAGAGCTTGCCTTTTATGCACAAAGCCTATGGAAGAAAAGGCATCGTTTACACAGCATCAAAGAACCCAAAGAAAGGATAACCTTTTCTCAAAGCAGGGGCGACTATTTAATGAACAATTCATTTAATTTTTAGTCACCTTCTCCTTTGAAATGAAAAGCAATAGAAATACATGTCAAAGAAACCAATCATGGTAAAATCTCTGTGCAATAGGCAGACTCTAATAGAAAGAGATGATGGTACAAAGGACTGAAAAAAGCAGCTCTTCTTTCTTTTTCTGTCTTTGTTGTGAACACAAAGATAAGTGCTTGCAATCAGATGATTTTAATGAACAATCCCGGTGTTTGGTCTGGATGGTATATTTCCAGATGCAATCTGTGGAAGGTGTTTGAATATGAACTGGTTCCTTCCTAAATGTTCCCTCACCTGGCAGGAGCTGTCAGGGCAGCCCTCTTGCAGTGGATGTGCCTTCTCTAGAGAGCGCAGGCAAAGGTGTGGGAGAGAGTCCTTGCAGGAAAAATGGTTTTCAGTGCTTTTCCCACACATACACACACACTGTGCAAGGGTTCAGTTTTACAACGTTGTGCTGGATCTGTCTGGTTTAAGTGAGAAGTTCCATCTGCACTGAATAGAATACTTGTGGTGATTATAAAATCCTTAAGCTTTGGGGCTAAAAATTCTGCTGTGTGCAATCAAACTAATACACAAATCTGAAGGCATAATGTGATGTTCTTTGTTGCACTGATTAGCTTGTTCTGGGAATCTGTGTGGGAGGCCTGATGCAGAAGCAGGAGACAGACAGAGGATCACTGGTAGGAGTAACTGAGCATCGTGTTACCAAAAGATTCAACAGGTAAGTACACAGAAAATCTGCAGTATTCAATGAAACTAGCTGGTAACAAGATGTATGGAGAAGTCATATGAGGAGTGTTTTACCAAACACATTAACAGGTCTCTTAAAATTTTTGAGCAAGTTTTGAGCAAGTCAGAATTCATGGACAGCATTTGCTGCTAGTCACGGGCCTCTTACCCCACACATTTTGTTACCACAATCTTTTTGAAGATATGTTTAAAAAATCAGACCTCAAGCTGTCCTTTTTCCCAGGAGTGGAGGCCTTTCTCTTCTTTCCATCTCTTCGAAATCCAAACAAGTATTTGCAAAACCTGAAACATTACATTTATGCAATTGAGACAATGTTTTCTCAAAAGCGAAGTATAAAAAATAGCTCTCTTTGTAGAGAAGTTGAGAGGACTCCAGTGTGTGAAGAACACCTATATTGTTAACAACAATTACAATGTTCCTTTTCTCTCAGTAGCGGTTCTATTACTTGTATTACTGTTTCTTTTCTTATAAAATCAATTATGTCCCTGAAGCTTTGTGAGGAGATTCAGATCTACTATCTAGACCTGGGGAGGAGAAGAAAAATTCATATTCACTTAAAACATCTCATAGTGAAGTATGGAAATAATAAGTAGTTGGAAAATTAAAGTGATTTCCATGGTTAGTATTTCGTGTGTAGTTTTGACTGTAACTACTAAGGGCTTATGTTGGAATCTAAATTTATAGCTTTATAGCTTTATGCCTAAATGGAAAAGATTAAATATAGGTATTATAGGTCTCCTGGATGATTGTGCAGTTGTGCTTAGTTCTCATCTGCTGAAAAACATGTATTTTCAGCACTCAGTTTCAGTAGTTTAGTACTGAGTGTGCCTTTCTCTGCTGGACCTTCATGAGGAGCACGAAGACCACTCTAAACCACACTTAAAGTGAGGGTTTCTCACTCCCACAGCTGGCTGTATGGAGGGATTGCTTTTGGAAAGAACTGGAATCTCACTGTGTTTTTGTACTACTTATGACAACAATGTACAGGTTTAGTTCTGCAACCTGTACCTGATGGCGACCTCCTATGAGTTTACAGAGATGGAAAATCCTAGGATGTTTTAGGAAATGTCTCCTAGGAAATTGCTGCTAAAGGAAGCTCAACTTTTTGTTATTATTGATATTCTCTTGGGAATACATATTTATATGCCCCTTTACAATTAAGGTTCTTGTTTGACTAATTTTCTTCGCTGTGAATCTTGAACAGAGCATAGTATGACAAATGTGGATTTCAATTCTTTGCCTTTAGAGATACACCCTCAGATTTCTAGCTGGAAGACTCTAGGGATTGATGTATGACATTTTCTTGAGATAGTAATCCGAAGTAATTAAAAAAACACAAGTCACGAATAAAAACATAACTTGAACAAAACCCAGAATTAAAATATGTATTTTATCCCTTTTATCTAGCCTTCTTATCAAAATGATAATGCTTAGTCTAACTTGAAATGTTAATTGCATACTATAGGTAAAGGATCGAGGGAACCGTGCACATGCAAGTGCAGCTTTGCAGGTTATGCCTGACCTGCATTTCCCTGCTCTGAGCAGCACTGGGCTGACATGAGAGTTCCTGCTACAAGAGCAGTCCTTGCCCCTCAGCTCTAACCTAGACCATGTTCCTCCACCTTCCACAGAATCACAGAGTGGTTTGGGTTGGAAGAGACTGAAAGCTCATCCAGTTCCAACCCTCTGCCTTGGGCAGGGACACCTTCCCTCTAGACCAGATTGCTCCAAGCCCTGTCCAACCTGGCCATCTCTTCTTTCTTCAACCTAAACAAATGTGTTTTGCTTTCAGATGATAAAACAGATCTCTATTTAATATAAATAGTTTTGCAATTTCTCTTGCATTTTTCTTGTCCCTGTTTCTGTAGTACTCAGTTGAGAAAATCTTGCATTAAAGCTTCTCGGTCCCTTTCCTAATGAGAGGAATTAATTCAACCTATGTGACCTACTATGAACTCACCCAGCTCTTTTGGGAAGGGGAAGAACACCTAAAATTCACAGCTGTACTGGCCTCTTGAACAGAAAAAGACAATACCTGCTGAAAAATATAATATTCCAAGCATATGAGTGCTGGGTATGATGGATGTTGACAGACAGATGAGAGTAAACAAGGTAATAGGAAGATATTTATCAGTATGACGGGCTGATCTTTGCATGCCCAAAGGCAGACTCCGAGCAAGAGCAAAAAATTTAAATCTCTATGAGTGGTAAAAATGGGGGGGTTGAGAATAAACAATGAGGTGATCTAGCAAAGTTTTGGGGAGCTCAGTAAGGAAGAAGGATGGTAAGCGAGACGGTGATGTGTCTTTTGAAATCTGACAGGCAGATGAGGGAGGGCTGGTTTAGAGCTGTGCCAAGCGCTCCGTGCTGGAGGGATGAGCTGGCCCGTGAAGGACCAGCAAAGGCTGGACACTCAGCTTATGCCAGCAGAGATTGTAATGGGGAAGGCAGTAAAACATCTGGAAATAGAGATGTCACACCAACAGGCCATGCAAGGAAAATGATCTGTGCAGCAGAATTCAGAGAGAACAAAGGACAAAAATCATAATAAAGAGATGAAAACTTGAAAAAGAGCTTTTTGCCTTGGGAAATCTAGAAAAAGCTCTATTTTCTGGGAAACTTTTATTTTTGGAGTTAAAGTGCATAAAAACCTCTGTGACCTAGAAGGGGAAATGAAGGTATTACCTGGGAGGTAGGACTGGAAGACTGTTGTCTATAGTGAGAGAAAAGAGAAGATTTGGGAATATTATGGAAATTCCTGGGTTTAGCTATACTGAGATTGAAACAGTGCATAAAAGCCATCAAAGGAAGACTCTATAAAGGTCACTATGATGTTCTAGAGAAATAGCAATTAGTTAAATAGCTAAATTTTCTCATTTTTTTGTACTGGATCAACTTTCCGTCTATCAGTCCCTATTTCAAATGTACTCTGTGCTGCCTTGCTTGATGAACAGGGAAAATACATTTGTGTTACTGTTTTAAGCACCTAAAAGTTATTTTAAAATTCTGTTATTATTAAAAGCTAAATTTTGATTGTGTATATAAATAGCAAACCTATGCATAACTTCTACTTTCTTGTTCTTTCATTCTCCTGTTCCACTGCTCTCTTCTTTAATTCCATGGTCCTTTCTCTCCCTACATTTTCCTATGCAGAATAATTTGCAAAACTATTCAAACTGTCTAGGATATTTAAGGCTACTGCCTACAGGCCGTCCCAATGAGTTGTCTCTTTCCATGTAACACAATGTGTGTGTCCCTGTCCCAAAGCACCATCACCAGGCTTTGCATCAGAGATCTCATGGTGTTAGAGAAATTAATAGTAACTTATTCACCCTAGGGTTTTTTTTGTACTATGAGCTCTTTGCCTCCAGCTTAGGAAGAGATTTTGTGTTTACCCTACGAGGTCTACAAGGACAGATCTCTACAATGAAGCAGCACTTGCTGAGGACTAGAGCCGTGCATTTCAAATTGTTCAGGAGCTGAAAGCTTTGGTGTCCTTGAGAAGGACCAGCTCAGTCAGCTGCAGGAAACTCTGCTAATGTGGGGATTATGTGTAAGTGTGACTTTTATTTGTACCTCTGCCAGAGCTGGGTTGTGACCTGGGGAGTGTCTCTTTGTCCTGTTAGTCAAATGTCAGAAATACGTCAAGTAACATTTTGTACTAATAAAAGTATTAAAGAAAGAGAGATGTGTGAGATATCTTAAACATTCAGAAATGCATTATAGGTGGAGACCATATAACTCCGTGGTGTTGTCCCATGTGTGGTATAGAGCTGTTCTAACAAAAGTTGTTTGGATGAGTCAGTCTTATATTTGTCTCACAGGGACTGGAACCTTTTGTTTTGGATCTGGACACCGTCATTCAGCAATATTTATATAGTGAGGTTTTCTATTTTAAGTCAGTTTCTATTTCCTTCCTGGCTATATTTAAACAATATTTATTACTACAGTCCATTTCTCCAGAGTAACTGGATGAATATAGCTTTTTTAACATTCCATAAATTAGAAATAGTTTTTTCTTTATCACTTAGTGCAGCTGTTCCATTTATTACCTTTTGTTGGAGAGAAAAAAATACTTTGGATCTTTCATTTGCAAGTGATTTACTGCAGGTTGGTTTGTTTTATTGTATTCATCATTAGCTTCCAACATGGCAATGGAAAGAATCAAAAATTTAGGGGGACATATTTTGGCATTGCATAAAAATACTGGGTTTTGCTTGGCTCCTAATTTCATTTTCTGCTCTTGCTATTGCTGCTGTCTGACAACTAGAACAGAATTGTCAGAATTTCTTCTGTATTAGAGGTCATGGAAGGGCTAAACGAATGCTGATGTATTTCTAAATTGTAAAGTTTGCCTAAAAAGGGTAATCATGCAGGCCTAAGCTGATCAAAATACAAGCAGTGTCCTTGTAGCAGATCTCTGAGGTCATTTGGGACACCTTGGGAGAACTGAGAGATCCCCTGTGCCTTTTCTGCCTCTGATTTCCAGCACTAAGCAGGAGAAGAGAAATATGACATAGCTTTGTGCTTTACATTAGGTTGACTCATTTAGCACAGGGGCCAAGTCCTTCTGAAAAGAACAGCAATAATGCCGATATTTTAACTTAGTCTCACATCTCAAAATATTTGTCTAAGTGATCTTGGTTTCTGTCACCCTGCTGGGGTCCCAGCAGTGACAGAGGCAGCCAGCTCTTGTCTTTCATCCCTCTCCCAGGGTTTCGATCCGACCTTGTCTCTTCCATTGACAGCCGCTCCTTCTGTGCCCTTCGCAGGACATTTCACTGAGCCGAATATTAAAGACAGATACTTGGAACAGAATCTTCTGGATTACTGTGGTCTGGAGTCCCAAGTCCCAAATCATTGCTGCCACCTGCTCCTTCAACTCTCATGCAGTGATGGACCTTGAACTGGAGTCCAAAGTAAAGCCTAACTTTATTGAGTCAAGAGGGGTCTGTTGCTGACTTAAATAGAGCATGAACTTCATCTTTTCTTATGGAGCCAATGAACAGCTGACTGCTAAGAAATTTAAGCCTTTTACTCTTTGGGAAAAAAAAAAGGTGCAGGAATGCTTAACTTCCAGTTTGAGAACATTGGGTTGCAAAGTCAAGCAACAAGTTTAGTAAATGCCATAAGACAAAGCCAGATTCTGTGCAAACCCAGGGACATTTGAGGGATGTCACTGTCTCCTTTCATTTACAGGCTGAATAGTAATGAAGTCAGAAATGTTTAAAAAAGGAAAACAAAACCTTCTGTCAGGATTCAGTCACTGGGAGCAGAGCCCCAAAGGGTGTTTCTGTGCTGGCTGTGTCAGTGCATCACTGGGGTGCTGTGAGGAGTGCAGGAGTGTCTGAGCCTGCGGAGGCTGAAATGAGATTGCAGGAACAGCTTCTTGCAACTCTTTTGTGTGCCTGCCCTTAAATAAATTATTTCTGTATGCTATTTCCTATTGGTTTATAATAAGGAACAGTTTTCATGTCTGCTGCACTAAAAGCTCCTCCATCTATCTGTGACTCATCTGGCAGCGCAGCACAAAGAAACAGCCCAGATTAAAAATGCTTTCATACGTGGAGCTGATGGAGATTTGTCAATGTCTGAAACTTTCCCTTCACAAGAGAACTTTTTTTCTCTTTTCTTTGGCTGCCACTGGCTTACATTATCATTCCTAATCTTTTAAGACTCAGGAAAAAAAAACCAAAAAAACGAAAGAAGATAATTAAAGAATTTTAGTGTAAAAAGAATGAAGGAAAGTTACCATCACTGTCTGTCCTTCCATGGCTGTGTCTTTAAACAATATGAATTGAACCCATAGTTTGATTCATTTCCATAGACTCATTTGTGGCTGTTATCTGTTTCACAAGGAAAAGCCATCAATTCTGACACCATTTAATTTACTTTTATTGGAATACAATAGTAGAAACAGATGCTTATGTGTGGATTTGATTATACAGAAAATAAATCTTTTTTATGCTTCCAATAAATATGAATGGCTGCCCAATACTTCTAATTTTATTGCTGCATTTTTCAAGCTCCCTTTGAAATTACTTGAATTTTGGTATTTATCTCAAGGTGACAAGTAAGCCTGAAAATCCTCTGAGGTGTTCTTGTTCTTTTGCTTAAGAATGGCTACATGAGTCTCAGGGATGTAGCTAACACAGAAATCACAATCCTACAGACAACTTCATAAAGAAGTACAATTCTGTTGTGTACATCCAATTACCATGGAAATCAAACCCCCGCTGTTAGAACCTTTCACAGTTCATTTTTCAACTTAATACACTATGAACTCTTGTTCTTTGAGAGTTATTAAATTGTCTCTTTAAAACTTCTTTCCAGTGATCACACACAAACACAGACTGACAGAATATCCTGAGCTGGAAGGGATCCTCAGGAATCACTGAAGCCCAACTCCTGGACAGAAACCTGCATGGGACCACCTCAAGAATCACGTCATGTGCCTGAGAGCCCATAATAGCAAAAGATCAGTAATATTATTAAATTAGAATGTAACTGGTCCCTCTGCAAACCTTCTAAAGCCATTTCCTCTTATGGGACAGTAATTATAGCTCATTTCTTGCAGATTCTCATTCACTACATACAACATACTAGAAATTGCCCTGTCATGGACATCAGGTGTGGACATTTCTGTTTGCCAGGGGACAGCTGCCACTCACCTCTATTCTAATCAAAGCACAGCCACTAAACCTAAACTGCAAAGTGGTGAATGCATTTTAAAAGTAGAAATACTATGCTCAGAGGCCATAGACATTTGTTCTTTCTGTTCTGTACTCCTCTGCAAAGGCTAGTCAAGGTTATAGGATGACTTTTAGAAACTTTGTTTTAGCACAGCACTGGGTTTTACAATGTAACCCATTTCAGTTATTGTGACAGCGAGAGCATCCTGTAGTTCCGCGGCGTGGGGACAAACCTCTGGCAAGCACCAAATGTCACCATTACAGACTGTCAACCTACAGCCTCCTTTTCTGGGTGTATTTACCGCCGTGACTAGACTGACACACAGCAGACAGTGTGGCTGGGGCATTCTGCTGCCACTGAACGGCAAAATTAACATTGCTCATGATTTGCAGAGATCGTGTGGGAGGCTAGAGCAGCATAAACGACACATCAAGACTATTAAAGCAGTGGGTGATGTCGGTGGCAAATGGTAGTTAAATCCTGTCAGGGAGAAGCTTTGTAAATTACAGTGTCAGGTGTTGGTCTCTTTTGCCATGTTAAAAAGTTCTGTGGATGATGAATTTTGGGCTAGGATTCAGCAGGAATCAGGCTGCTTGTCTTTTTACAACCTCAGAGAGCCCCCCCAGTAATCAGAAAAACACTATAATGATCACGTAGCCTTGTGACAGGAAGGTGTCATCTTCTGTCTGTTATCCAGCCATAGCCTGCGGGACCTCAGCTCACAGAGGAGGGGGCAAGGGGGAAACCGGTAGAAAACTTCCTACTAAATCCCAGACTTTTCATGGAGATGCATCAATTTTGACAGGAATTCCTTTGGAAGTTTTCTCAAAACAAGGAGATGTGGCTAACAGTTGCCTACAATAATCCTCTGAAGGTGTGAGAGATTCAAAATGTTGGGGTTGGATTTGTGACCTGCTGACCCTCATCCCTTTCCTCAGCAGCCCACCCAAATTCCAACAGAGCCTGGCTCTAACAGGAGGTTCATCTCCTCTTTCTTGCTCCTCAGAAGCTCAACAGGGCTGCTGTACACATGCAGCAAGGAGCTGGGGAGAACAGGAGATCATCCCCAGTGGTTTGGGAAAAGCCAAGGAGATTACTGGTTTGCGTTCTATTATGTTATTCACTACAAACTTCCCTTCTGCAAGAGGGGTTTTAATAAGGTAACTTTTTCAGTCCAGGAGAGAAATTAAATAACACTAGAAAATATAGAGAGTTCAAACCTTCCTAAAGCTTTGGATGTGATACCCGGTATTAATTCAGTAATTACTGAATTAATCACTGCACACAAAAAAACCACAATAACAACAACAACAAAAGACCACAAAATACCCCTTAGTTCAGAAATTGCTTAGGTTTTTCTGTTTGTTGGTTGGGGGGTTTTTAATAGCAAAAATCTGCAATGAAGCATTCTTTTGAATATTCCCATTGCTCTGGTGGTGCTCAACATGATGGGGAAATTGTTTGATAGGAAATGAAATGCTAATTATACCTAAAAAAGGCAGCATCTCTTCCATCTGCATAACCTGACTTGTATGGCTGTCAATAACACATCAAACCTCTAAACAGACAAGCCTAGTGTTTATGAAAACAATCTTGCCTTAAAATTTTGAATAGAGCAGAGCTTTTTGGTTCTGAACAGAATTTTTCCCTTGGAGCAGCTGATCCATTTGCTGGGAACCAGGACGGAAGTGGGGCTGGCATTGCTCAAATGAGATAGAGAAAGGAAAAAACTTTGTTAGTCACTACGGAGTGTGTATTGCACTGGAAACTGTGCAAACTTCATCTTACATAAAGAGTATTGTCAATTACAGATAATCCTTGGTAATTAAGTATTGATCTCGTTTGCTTTTTGTGTATGGCAGCAGGAACAAGGCCTGTCCCCATGCAGCTGCTCCAGCTGAGTTTGGCACTTTAAAAGGCACGGTCCATTTGAGTAGCACTCCCTCTGTGTTGGTAGGTTAGATGCAACTCCCTGTGGGTCAGCTCTACCTCTTCAGCTGTAAATGTAGGTCACTGCCTGCCGTGAGTCTGTTCCTTAGCTGTATAAGCACAAGTCCTCACACGCAACTTCCCAGCGTGCTGCATTTGTCTGTCCTGTGAGAAAGCTCATTTTTCTGGAGCAGAGAGCTGATTTTGTGCCATTAGCAGTGCTACATTCTGTCTGTCCTGGCCCACCTCTGTTACCAGCCCTCTGTGACACAGCCACTGCCAACGTTCTGCCTGCTGTGGCACAGCCAGGATATCCTCAAGGCCAGTGCCCATCATTTGTGCTGCATCACTGTGATGTGAATGTTTTCTTCCACTACTCAAAAGAGAAGAAACAATTAAGTAACAATAAACCTCCAAACAATAACTCCTAAAAAAAACCCAAAAAAGCCAAAACACGCAAGCAAAATAAAATCCCACCACCTGGTAATGCTGGAGAGGCAAATTAAGTGACTGCAGCTGCAGCTGAAAGGAAGCAGTTTAGCAAAGGTTAAAAGAGAATTAAAAGCAGTAGGTCCTACACACTACCCAGTTTTAAAGTTGTGTGTTGGACTTGCTGTTGAGATTTACAGGTTTGAAAACTCAGTTCTGGAAGGAAAATGCATGCTCAGTTGATTGAAGGCAATATTTCAAAGCATTGGAATTAAAGACATGGCCAGTGCCAAACCATCTACAGGGGCTGGAAATGAATTTTTGCTGTGAAGGTGACTGAGCACTGGCACAGGTTGTACAGAGAGGCTGAGGGGTCTGCATCTCAGAGATACTGGGAAGCTGTCTGGACAGTCCTGGGCACAGCTGGCTCGAGGTGGCCCTGCTCGAGTAGGGGCTTGGACCATATGAGCTCCAGATGTTCCTTCTAACCCCAACCAGCCTTTTATTCTGTGAATTCAAAATGTGTGACCTAAAATAAACCCAGCAGTCCTTGTTAAAACTCCTTTCATTAACCGCATAGCTGTTGTGACCAGACTCTCTTGGGTTTGCGTCTTGCCTCATTTTTTGTTCAGCCAAGAAATTCCTTTACTTTCCATCCAGGCTGGTGCTGAACTATTTCTGTGAGTTTTCTGCCCTGAGCTACCTCGGGGTTTTCAAACCTGAAGTCGGCTTGGTTTTGTCCTCAGCATGACTCCGCCTGACTCGTGCACTTCTGGCCGCCTCCAGGGCAGACCGTGGGAGAGCATGTCCTAGAAAAAACCCTCTTGTCACTGTAATCACACTTTAAGAGGAATCTAATTTTCATATTCTTTCCAATCGCTGCATGTTTTCAAATGGATTTTTTCTTTTTGTTTTGCTGTTGCTTTTTTTTTCTCTTAGTTTCGAGCACCATTAAGAAGCCCCCTGCAGTTTTGCCTTATCTTCCTGTGTCTGCTGCAGTTGGTTTATAGGAACAACTGTGGCCTTCTATGATTTGTGTATTTATCTACTGAAACATGATTAGAAAACTGTCTTTTCACTTAAAGCACATAAATTTTTCTCCTTAAGAAATCCATTGACTCACCTTTATCACTCTAAATCCCTCTTTAATAGGCATATTTCTTTCTCTTTCATTAAATAACTACTTCACCATCTCCAAAATACCTGTTTTAACATGAAAAAAGCCAGACTTCCTGCCCACACTAAGGGGGGTGGAACTAGGTGATCTGTAAGGTCCCTTCCAACCCAAAGCATTTAATGATTCTATGATTCTATGAAATTAATTTGGCATATTTTCTCGCTCCCATATACAAACCCCTGTGTAGCTTCTCCTGCCCAGTTTCCTCTGTTCCCATCATTTTCCCTCAGTAGAAATCCACCAGCAGTACTTAAGTTCAAAACAAAATAAGCTCTAAGAGGGAACAGTTTTCTTTTTGTTAGGCAACATATAATTATCCACTCCTTAGTTCATATGGAACTTGTTTTCCCATTAGGCTTACAAGGGGCTGCAGCTGTATCTTTCCCTTCAATCTCCCCAAAAAAACCTCGTGTTGGATTTGCTTTCTGGTCATTTTAGAAAATCAGTTCAAAGCAAAACATCACCAAGGTGCCATATCTGGGAACTGCATTCCGGTGTTTATCTGCCTGCACGGGGTTGGCTCCAGTCTTGTGGCAAATACTCTGTGGCTCTTGCTGTAGTGGAAGCGAGGGCTCTGTGCCCAACACGGTGAGCGCTGCAGGGCACTGGTCCTGGCCCCAGGAAGTAATGAAGCTGTAGTAGGGATGTGTTGGATCCTCTGCTCTGTGCAACAAGATGAAGTACACACACAAGCTGCTAGGGATGTTTGCTCAGGAATTTTGCTTAAAGACAGGAACTGGCTTGGCAGCCACCTTGCAGCTAAAAGACTCAGATTTGATGTAACAAGGATTTTGCCCATGCTGCAAAAACATTTCCTTTTGAAACGTTTTTATTTTAGGTTTTGACAGACTAAAACAATCTTATAATCTCTGCATTTCTATAAGGAATAGTTACTCTTCTGTTCTTTATTTCTGCAGTCTAAACAGTAATATTTGAAAGACTTATTGTGAACAAAGCAGGGAAATCTTCCTTGTTTAATTCCGCATTCAAAGTGGGTAGAGGCAAAACATTCTCACTCTTCTTGTAAAATAAAGCAGCAGACTGGAGAAGCAGGTGGTGTGCAGTTTCTCAAAACTGAAATAAATCTCAAAGCATAAAGTGGCCACAGTGACCTCTGTCTGTACAAATTACTCAGGCTGGTTTATCTAAAAACACTCCCATTTCCCGAAAGAAAACCCTTTAAGAAAGGGTTTTGAAAAGGCCTCTTTCCTCGATGTGAGCCTGAGCAGGACCTTCAGTGCTGCCTTCTAAATCTTTCCATGGAAACCTCTCCGCAGAGGAAGCATTAGGCTCTGACCATGGTGAGCCTTTTTCAAAATAATCATGAAAAAACATTGAAAAAAAATCTGTGCTTGTCATAAATGTGAACCAAAATACATAAATCTGTCTTCAGTTATCAACTCAGCATCTTTATTTATGAGAAAAGGATGGCCAGGAAAGCTTCAGGAGGAGCATCATGCACAATATCTGGAGGTGCTGTGGGTAATCAGCCTCAAGGGAAGCCCTGTAAACTCAGTGCTCTTTCTGCTTACTGGGTTTAGTTTTACTTTAGACCTTTGGTCATTTCCTGGGACCACTGAGCCAGAGATTCTGCTAAATAGTTCCCCGGGTTCCTATTTATTGTGTGCACTGCACAGATGGACAAACCCACCGGTCATCCCTTCAGTACTCTCTTAAAATTCTGAACTGGTGGAAGAAGTAGTGCTAGATTTCCATTAGAACTTTGAAAAAGAAAGATTTCTCTCTTCTCCCATTACCACCTTGATAAATCTCTGTAAGATGCACCTTCTCACCCTTCCAAGTTTCTCTGAAGAACAGCACAAGGCAAATGGCTTTCATGAATCATTTCTTATTGACAAGACTGTCTACCTGTGTTCTGGGAGATAAGAGCTTTTTATCTGGCTATCAAAGTTGGCTGTGGACAGAATGCATATGGCAAAAGTTTACAGAATGTTCTTTTTCCACTGCCTTAAGATGCACAGATGCTAACAAATAAAACTGACCATAGACAGATGATTTATTTAACGCTACACTTTATGAGTCTTGGCCAAAAGCATTGTCTTAATACAATGAAGCACCTCCTAAAGACTGGGATGAGTCAAAAATTACACCGCTGATGAAATCAGCCTTCTGCAGTGATGTTGCTGACATGGTTGACATTGTTTTCCAATGATGGTTCAGTCCAGGTCTATGAAGATGACTCCGAGAGCAACACAGATTCATTTTGTTTCCTCCAGGAAGCATTGGCTCTTGTCTGTACAGTGCCATGTTAGGGTAGGCTAGGCTGAAAGCTGCGATATCCCATCAGGTTATTTGTGCCACCCCAACAATGCTCAGTTGGTGTGTGATTATCAGAAGATAAAAAAAATTAATCTGGCTTCATTTGAAACTTTACTGAATCTCAGGGATTTTGTCACAAAACTCCTACTGACTCCAGACAAAGCACAAACAAGCCTTGTAAAGATCAAGAAAATCTGACCTGCCTATTTGTTTAAATGATCATTATAAAGAGGATTTTCATTTAATAATCTTTATTCCAATCACTACTGTGAAATCATGATAATAGATAAAGCATCAGCAACCATGTGTTATTCATTAAGCCGTGCAAGCTCAACTGCAAGTGCAGAATCCACAGTAATTACATTTGGGTAATTTTTTCGGGAAATACTTTTGCACAGCAGACATCTACCCAGGCAATTTATTTGCAAAATACTGACTTGTTGCTGGTTGGCATAAAAGGAGAGTTAGAACAATCAGGTTTCTTGCTCATGCAGTTTGGTCTTGCTTTTCTAGAGCTGAGACTGCTATTTTTTTAGCTGAGCTTGAAAGAAGAATTTAAAAGTGATGGGTCATCAACTGCTGGCTTCAACAAGAAGGACTGAAATCAGTTTGAGGTTTAAAGTGCAGTATCAGGACAGACAAAGATATAGGGTGATACTATGATTACTGTATTTTGGGAAAAGCCTTCTAAACAGATCTAAGGTTTTGGAACAAAAGCCAAGGCAAAAAGGAGCTGTCAAGCTTGATTTGGGTCAAGACAATAGGATAGGTAGACTGCAAATTACACAGGTTTTTTTTGAAAGAGATTTAGAAATTATGCAAAACGCCTAAATATTGTATTCTGAAGTTAAGGGAGATGAAAGTAGTCCTCATTTGGTGAATAAATTTATTTCTTAAGTTAGTCAATTGTTAGCTCTCCAAATTCAGGATTATTTTGCTGGATGGATTCATGCAGGAAAATAATCTTGTGGCAAGTGTTCAGTCTGAGCCTCACCTATTACAGATTAGGTATTTTATAAACAGTAACTTGATTCTTTAAAAGTAGGATTTGTCCTTTTTGACTCAGATGTCTATAACTATACCTTAAATCATTGTCTACATTAATGTCTTGTCAGGAGGAGAACAGGTATGCTGGGAATAGATTTAAGGCATCTAAACAAAGCACATCTCACCCTGGGACTGCTTAATTCTTTCATTTGACAGCAAAGAGAGACTGTATGTCCAGCTCAGACTGCCATTACATCATCTCTCGGTAAACCCCTAACCTCAGGTAAGATGAATCCCACCCCAGGAGGCATGGAAAGGAGGCAGAGATTTGTTACAGCAACGAGCTTCTCGTGCAGAAGGAAACCTGTGCAAAGGCAAAGCTCGGGCTGAGTGTGGGGCATCAGTGGAAGCTCCCTGCACTGGCTGGAAACCACAGAAGGAAGGATGACCTGCTGCAGGTGAATAATTGCTGGATAATTCCTGGGGGATCTCAGTTAATGGAGTTGCAGCTTAATTAAACCTCATCATTCATAGCTTACCTTGATTGCTTGTCTTGAACAGTAAATAGAGGAGGGAGGCAGAGAGTACAGACTCTGAGAGGTAAGTGGGCTGTTCACGTTAATGAGCGTGGATTGTCCAGGAACTGGTCAGCAGTGGCATCAGGCTGGGGAGGAAAGGGGTCCTTACCACAGCTGTTCTCCCCAATGATAAGGAAAGGGCTATTCAGAACAGCTTTTGTTTTTAAGCACAAAGTGAAGACAAAAATTATGCCCAGAATGTGATCTGAAGGGTTTTGAAAAGAATACACAGCATAGGAATTCTCCCAGGCTGGCATACTGAGGCAGGTTTGGGAAGAGCACTGTGTGTATGGATTATGTGTGTTATTAATTCCACTCTTTGAGCTTTGCTTTAATTCGGGGAGAAATTAAATCCTGGGGTCTAATGAGAAGGCCCGTATATAATCAAAACAAAGTAGGTTAGAGGAATATAAACCAAGCTGGCTAAAAGCAATGACTGACATTTTTAAACAAATATAATTTCAAAGGTTTTCAGTGAAAAACTGGTGCATACTTTGTCAGACTGTCATCTGCCCAACGTGTGTTTGAGTGAAAGGAATACTCTTTCACTTTTAGCTGTTCTTACCACATACGGATCCATCCTCTAACCTACTTGGGTAGTTGTGGCACTGTTTGAAGAATAAATAGTTATCTGATCCCTGAGTCCAAGCTGAACAGCATAGGAAAGGAGAAAAGAGTGAACCTACTTTCCACCACTATTTCAGTGATAACATTTTTTCCTCCCAAGTAAATTTCTAATCAAAAAAAGAAGAGAATGTTCTCCTACCAATGTCCTTTAGCCGGTACCATCCCTTTCTGAAGGGCAGGGAAGGTTATGTGGAGCAGAGATTAAATAACCACAGATGTGTTCCGGAAAGCAACTGGCATTCTGGGTTCAGTGAGTACTGTTTTATACTGCCTTATATGCAGAATGCAATACCCTGTAGTAATGATGTTTGAAAAAAAATTTAGTGCCATATTTGATCCTCTTTTGTTCAAATATTTGTATATTTTTTATCAACAGTGGAGACCAAGATACTCAAAACTCAGTCACCTCACGCAAAATTCTTAAAAGTCACAGTTGATTATCACATAGATTAAAATCAAAATATAAACATCAAGTATTTATCATACCAGTTTGATTCACAAAGATTTGACATTAAATTCAGAATGTAAAAGGTAGAAGAGATTTCCAAGTCTTTAAATACTGTTCAAAAGTTATGTTAAGTTTTTACTGTTTCTTGTGATAATGTATCATGTATCTATTGTTCATAAATCCTGTTTTCTTGCAACCTTCCTGGCAATATAGGAGTATATAGCTATGTCAAGTGGATAACTTACAGAGGTACTCAGCAAGGTGAAATGAAAGATCTATTTCCCTGCCTTTCAAAGATGACACTATTGACATTTTGCTTTCATCATGAAACAAGTATGTGGTTTCAAGAATGCTCAAATGCTGCTGCCTTTAGAACGAAGTGCATATCAAATGCTCTGAGGGAGTCATTTGAAAAACTCATTTTCCAGTATAGTAAAGAGCAAGAAACACATGCTCTGGGCACATAAAGAAAACAAAGTAGATCAGAGTAGTTAATGCAATGGCATAGACGGGTATTTGAAGACAACTGGCACACACTGATTTACTGCAATAGTACTTGGGTTACATCCATCCACTTCTGAGCTGACGTTGAAGGAATTTGTCATGTTGAACGCCTCAATCGCAAGGTTGCTAAATAGATGCTAAGAGGCTGTTATGTCTTTGATTTGCTTGGGTCCCAAGCAACAATCCCAGTGAAAATACCAGTATGTTGCTGATCCTGACTCTTTAGAATTGTAAAATGTCTCATCTAATATTCCTGACTAGAGAAGTTCCACATAGTTTCTGAACTGTTATGGTTGAGTTACTTAACTCCCTGTGCTGAGTCTGACACCTCCCATCTCTGCCGTTGTCCTGTGCCATACTGGGATTTGTGCTCCAAGTTCATCCTGCACGTTGCCTGTGCTGAATCCACCAGTGATGAGAAATAGAGATGGTAATATCAAAACTGCAGGGCATGGCATTGCTGGGTGCAGGCCTGGTTTCCAAAGGCTGGAGGAAAGATGTTCTGATTAAGACTGCAACTTCTTAATCCAAATATCAAAACTCATGGTCAGCTTAAAACTCCTATCTCTGAGCTCACTTCATATGTCAGGGACTGCGCTGAGAGTGAGAAGAGAAATCTCATGTAATTGAAGTATTGGTGTACAGTACGAAAGATGAGGTTAAGGAAGAAAAGCTCTATTTTTTTCTTGAGTTTTTCTTATCCAAGAGGAAGCAAAGGCAGTGGCCAAACTGGAAATAGGCATTTAAGAAAGGCAAGTAATTGACTGCTAGCCTTCAAAAACGATCTGATGTGGGTTTATTATCTGTTTTATTCTACTTACAGCATATAATAGAATTTAATGTTGGAAGCCAGGTATCACATATTGAATACTGATAACTATTTCAATTAGTCTCCAGATGAATGTTTATGTAATACATTCATTCTGTGGGTATTTTTTGAACAGATATGAGGTTATCTTACTGAAAAAATAAACTCATCCTCAGAAGAAAACCAGACTTTACTGAATTAGAGGATATGCCCAGAAAGATGCCTATCTATGGAACGTGTGGCTTAGGCTGATTTTTTTATCACCGAAAGTAAGGACTTTGTTAGGCACATCTGAAGCTCACAGTCTGGCTGGCATGACATGGATAGTTTTTATTAAAGTATTTCTGAAGGCTTAGCAATTGCCTATTTTCTGCAAACAATTTCTGACCATTGGTAACTTGGAAGATACTCGGAGGACTTTACCGGGATTCGTCCACAGGCAGGTTCCCCTTTCCATCTGTGCTTTCTACTATTATGTTCATTTAAGGCAAGCATCAAATTGGGGGACTCTTTGAAATGCTGTTGAGATCTAGCTTTAGTTTCTTGGGTTTGTTTTTTTTTTAGTTATTCTACTATGCCAATCACATTTCATAGCACAACAAAGATGACATTAACATAGATTCTACTAAAAGGCACTAAGTCACACACACAAAAAAAGATATTTGGTTGATTCAGATATTTTTTCTTCTTCTTTTCTTCTGTGCTGCAAATGCACAGAAGAATATGAGGTACCCACAAATCTAAGCTTTATGATGAACACAGTCCAATATTATATAGAACAACCTTTCTCTTGTGGATTTTATTTAAGGAAGGAAAAGCTGTTAGGGATTAAAGTGTTTGGGATGGAAGATCAAAGAAGGAACAAATTAAATAAATACAGTGTCTGGAGTCTGTTGATTTCATTCAATATCCTGTGGACAAGGAATTTACTAATGGTATTGTGAACTAAGCTGTCATCTCTGTTAATTTTCTCTTTTGTTCAATCAATGTGTAGACATATTATGTCAAACAAATGCATGGGATTCCTCCAGGCTAAATTTGGTGCAGTTAATAAGCCTTTCACTCATCAGCTTTCAGTGGTTAATCTGGATTGTTTTACCTCCTCCTGTTGACTCTAGAGGATGCTGAGAGGGACTTTATTCTCCTGTATGAAATTGTAAGTTATTTCGGGACTTGTTTCCTTCAGATAGAGACATTGATCTGTGCTTGAGCCAATCCTTCATCCCTGTCACTGTGTCAAACCAAAAAAAAGGCCATCGTGTGGCCTTACTTTTGAATGCTGCTGATCACACTGTGCTATTTCCAAGAGCAACTTCTTGTGAATGGTTTCTAACAACTTTCTTGATTTTGAAATATCTTAAATGGCTAGTTCTGATTTTTTTTTTTTAGGTTTTTTTTTTTTTTTCTTTTTTTTTTTTTTTTTTTAAGTTTTTAAAGTACTGCTGGAAAGTTCACCTTCAACCAGTTTGCTTTAGCTGATAAGCCCAAGAGCACTGGCATCACATCAGCATCTGTAAGCGGATGGGCTTTAGACAAGCTTGGTCTGGTGATAACACTGTTTACAATAATGCTTCAGAGAGGAAGGAAGGCCAAAACCAAGCCAGATTCAGAACAATGTTTTGAGATGCTGACTTTCAGGCCCAGGACACATAGCAGGATGCTTTAGGGCAGACAGGCTGCTAACTACAATAATTCACAGCACTGTGATGCTGCACCAATGTCGCTGCCACCAGCACAGTGTGAGCTCTCTGTGTTTGCAAGGACTCAAGTACAAATTTAATGGAAACCCTGATTTCAAAGGCTAAGCTTTTCATTTTGTAGCTTGTACTTAAGGCTCTTCTGAATTAGAGTAAAACTGAATGAAGTAGATCATCATCACCTGTCCCATGTTATGTATGGTTTCCAGTGCACAAACAATTAGGTGGAAAACCTTTCAGACAAACACAGTTAATCTGGGTTCTGCTTCTTGGCTTCTTCAAATGCTTGAAGAAATTGCAAAGCTATCCTGAAGTGTTATGTAATTTCTGCTGTGAAGGAGATGAGTTTTCTGCTGTGAAGGAGAGGAATTGGTAAGTGTAGCTGGGCTCTTGGGACCTTGTTGCTGCACAAGAGGCTCATCAGGAGCACACTGGCCAGAAGGCCTTGGTGAAGGTCCCCGTGGCAAATCAGAGCTACTCTTAACTATCCTACGGCACTAAAGTGCTCTAAATTATCCCTGATGAAAAGTGGGTGAGAGAAAAGCAGCATCAATATTATAACTGATAATATTATTAATCTGATTGTTTTGGAAACCTACAGCACAAGCATGGCTCAGCTGAGGGCTGGGACTGTCATTGGTAGAGTTGGTGTTCGTTCCCTAAGAGGTGATGCCTTAGGATTTTAGCTTTTCTGCCTTCATATATTTGTAATCCTGCAATTCTTTAGTATATAACTCTGAGCTCCATGTAGAGTGTTAGCAACTGCTTTTCCCATTTTGGTCAGACACAACAATTCCTCTCTAGGCCTGAGAATCAAGGACACCTCACTGTTTCAGGCTCCAAAAAATGTAAACAGAAGTGAGTTGAGGGGAGCAAACTGGGAGAATGGGACTGCACTGCCTGAAGCTGTAATTGGACAATTAACCTCTGATATGCAAATAGACAAAACTTACATCTGTCCGAAAAACATGTGACTGTGTCCATCTTGGGTGTAGTCTCTGTGAGACTCCTGCACTGCCCAAGGTGTACCCTGTGAAGGCCTTTCAATAAATCCCTACCCTTTATCCTTTAACTCTGTCCAGCCTCTGTTCCAGGTCAGCCTCTACAAGGCATCAAAGGTATCAAAAATACAGTTTTGAAAGGGCCAGGAACAGTGCATACTTCTGGGGATTGAAAACTGAAAAAGAGTTTTGTGCTTAAAATTTGTACTAGAACTGAGAACTTAGTGTTAACACAACACTTTCCATGAAGTGGCCATTTCTCTAATATGTGGTTAAACACTTGCTTTAAAAACATATTAAAACATCAATATTTTGCATTTTTTGACTTTAAAGTGATGACATGCTTACAGATTATACTCTTGAATCAGATAGTGAAAATAGGTATAAAATATCTTACTATGAAAAAGCAAAAATCTCTTTGACTTACAACTTAATGTAATGTAAAAATCATTTGTCATTTTGTAATTTTCCAGGTTTGTTTTGCCAAAAAAAAAAAAAAAAATCTGAAAAGATAATTTCCCATTGTGTTGTGATTCTTACATGGTATATTTTGGTTTATTTTATGTCTTTCCCACATTCTCAAGTATTTATTATATAGGGATTTTTTTATTCCAAACAACAAAAAACATATTCATCTTTTTTGGGGCTCTTATTTCAGGTGTTCATGTGCATTGATTCCCATGCAAATGAATTATCAATAAGTCTTACGTTGTTTTTTCTGTATGTACAATGTTTTAGTGAAGAGTTTTAGCGGTAATTTTGCCCATGGGAATACTTATAAAGATATGAAAATATTGAACAATCACAGTTCTGTAAATTCTCTCTAGTAATCACACAATTGTATGCAATTTTGTACCTTGTGAGTTTCTTTTCCCTTAAGTAGTTATTTCATTTCAGCATAGAGGAAGATTTGGCATTAACAGATGTAAATGTTCTGTACTATGCAATTAGAATAAATTTCCTTTTTGTTGAAATCCTGCCAATTTACAATATTGTGAATAGAGGAACAAAAAAAAAAAAGCTGAACATTATAAAAAAATCCTGAGAAGGTCTGAGAGAGAAAAAAATTAATGAAACGTATAATAAGCTCTACCTGTACACAGAATAATTTTTTTTTTTTAACACTAGTGAGAGATCTCATATTGCTCCTCAGTTTCTATATCTTCCTTCTTCCAGAAAAATTTCACTTGACTAAATTCTTCCAGATCTGTTCTGTTCTATTCTGTGATACTTCTGGAGGGAGTAATACTTAATTGAAATATAAGTAATTCAGACCACATCAGTAGAAATGTTGAGCGTGAACCATGAGAGCAACACATATGCTCTGGCATCTAAATGCAATTAAAGTGGGATTGATTCAGAAAGTGAAAGTATCATGGTGAAAAATGGCCATGGGGTCTGCAAACAAACGTGTTTGGGAAGCATGCAGGAAGTGTTGCATAAAATCTGATTACAAAAGACAACAGAGGGAAAGGGTTCAGAAGGGAAATGGGAAGAGTTTAGGGCTAATTAATATATGCTCAAGTGTAAGAGTGGCCATCTGGCAACTCATCCCTAACCTGTACCCTCAGGAGAAAGGAAATGATGATGAGCAGAAAAGATTAGCAAAAATAATGAAACACTTGAAAGAGAGAAATGGGATAAAGAAAATTAGAAAAGCTCTAGAAAGCTTTGACAATGGTTGTGAAGAAGCAGTAAAACTTGAGAAGCACAGAAAGGCTTCTTGAAGCTTTTTTTTAATAAATGCCTGAGGTTGGCAACTGTTCATCATCTGACTGATGGGAAACAGCAGCAAAACCTCAAACACCTGCACATGCACTTCTATAAACAGCAAAGAATATACAGCTAGTAAAGCCTCACACAGAGAACAAAGAACTGTCACTGCTGTCAAAATGAGCATCGAAAATACATTTACAATGGCGTCTGCAGCCGAGACATAGCTGATAGATAGCTTAGAAAGATAGAAGATAGCTTAGAAACATCACTGTCTTTGGTCTTGAAAAAACCTACTTAAAACTTTTTGAAGGAAAGAAGTCTTTAATATAAGGAAGGGAACTGTTATGTTTATTAAAAGATAACAACATAATTTCTATCTTTCCAGTTTAAACTTCTCCAACTTCTTAACCCGTAAATACTTTTTTTTTCTGTATTTGTAAATTTATAATGGCAATGAGGTTCTATAAGAAATTAAACGTTTGCTTGTATTCCAGAGTTTCTTCTGATTCAGGTGTTAGCTGTCCAATTTATTAACAGAAGACTTTTTTTTACATGTAAGCATCATGCCCTTATAATGAAAAAAAATTGCACCAGAACTGATTACCATATAAATTGTTCTTGAAATAAAATGCATTAAAAGAAGTAAGTTCTTGTCAGACCAATCATATCACTGTTAGTATCTTAAATGAACCCATCCCTTTTGTTCCCCTGCTGCTTCTTTTATCTGAGGGTTATCACTTTTTTATGATCAATTTTTTCGTTGTTGGGGGTAGACTGCTGCAAGTCTTAGTAAAGTTATCCTGAAGCAGTTAGGTCAGTAAAAGAAGTTTCAAGAGAAAAAGGAGGCACTAAAGTGAATAAAACAGTCTTCAATATAAAGGTTCACAGCTAGACAGAGAGCAAGTAATAAAAATGTATTCTGCTTATTATGTTTTCTAATGTGAGGAGACTTTGGCATTTATTTCACTTTTTTATGTGGAAGGATATTAGATGAGATTATACAGCCAACGGGGTTACTATTCATAGATACCCTTGTAAGCTGCCAGTCATCCCAGCCAATAGCTCTGGAGAATGGAAAATTCATGAGATGGTGGAAGTAATATAAAGATGTAACACAATATTTTGCCCTTCATCCCCGGGTCAAAGCTGGTTCAGGTGGGTACCATTCCGGAAATAATTAGGAATACATGTCATATGTGTTGGAATTACCTTCTTGACTTTTCAAAGACTATGCAAGATAGTCCTATGTGCTAATATCTAGAGGGATATTAGTAGTAGGATGTTGGTACAGCTGATTCTGTGTGGGCTTGGTAGGAAATTCCATGTGCTTTTGGTTGCCCATGGCTTTAATGAGTTATAAGTACTGATGAGTTTGAGCCCTTCCTCCTTCCCCACCTTTCTTCATTGGCTCCTCCAAAAGCTCAGCAGAACTCTGCCAATTCTCCTCTGGTCCTTTGGTTGTTGTTTCAGGTCTAGGGAACAGGAGCAGGGAGCAGTGCAAAAAACAGGGAAAAAAGAGATGGAATCCTACCAGCCTTGTTCGTAATCTTCATGCTTTTTTCTTTATTGTTTATATTTTAGCTGAAGTGGTTTAAAATGCTGGTGCTTAACACATGCACGTGTCTGCAGGAAGGATCAAATCAAGTTTGTCAGTGATTAACAATACAGTAGTGTCTGGACAAAATGGTTTATCAATGGTAATGACAAAATGTTTATCAATAGAACCAAAAATTTTCCCAACAAATCACTGAACTTCCATTTGTCTTCTTGTTTGATCTGGTTGTGACACAATTAAGGGGTGGAAATGATTAAGAGACAGGAGAAATTATTCTGATGAGTAACTGGGCAATTAACCACTTCTAAATCAATAAAAAGTACAATGTCACGATTTCTAACTCTCTTTTTCCCATTTAATTTTAAGCTTTCTCCCCCCAAAAATTTCTTCACTCTTTTTATAGTGGTGCATGTATAACTGTTTGAAACACCAGACATAAGCAAACAAAAGTAGACTTTTGTTTAACATGAATACGTTAAGAAGTTGCAATCCTCTTCCTTCAATATGTCTGAGAATACAATAATATTTGAGGATAAAGAATACTGAATCAAATAAGAACTGAAAAACTTTCAAAACTACAAACCTTGAGAGAAATTTTGAAGTCTCAATATTCATTCACATAACTATACAATTCCATGACTTCTAAAATTGCTTAATTGTTTCCATGTTTTTGATTCTGCAGAGAAACATGTACTTGCTTTTTTGTAGGATGCAACAGTTACCATATGTTTTCTTTAGTTAAAGGCCCAGGTGAGATGAAGAAAGTAACAACTTGGTTCTTTCATAAAAGAATTGTTCTTGCCACTAGTGAGGTGAGAACATTTTTGGTACACTCTACAAGAGTGAAAATATTTGATGATTTGCAGGAAAAAACCCACAAGTTTTCTATAATTTTTTAGTCAATACGACTTTAGTCAGAAGAGTTTTGTATAATATTAGAAATAGATTTCTCAGCACACTCTTTTCATATGAAACTGTTGCAATAGCAAAATGCAAAGTTGATCATGATGAAAGGCAACTTGCAGAAGTTCAGAACCTTCTGCTAAATGCCTTTTAAAAGAACCAAATGTAAGATTTCTTGGTTCTGAAGCTGTGGGTTTCCACTGATTCTGAGCTGGGCTTACCAGAAACCTACAACAGTACTTTGTACACTTTTAATGTGCATTGATAATAACAGACTATATACTTCCTCAGTCCCCTTTTCCCCTCTCACTTTTTTTGCTTCTCATGTTAATCTGGCATAATTAATTGCAATTGGGAGTGCTGTCAGCATTTTATCAGCTGCAGATTTATGGAGTGGGTAAGGTGTTGATTATTAAGATTATTAAGAAGGTCCTCCTGATAACTGAGTGCTAGACATTGCTGGGGCTTTAGGGGTTTATGGTTGTTTTTTGTTTTTTTTTTTTGTTTTTTTGTTTTTTTTTAATAAAGGGGAAAAAAATGAGCACAAAAATAGAAATAGTGAATGTTTTTCAGTGAAGTTATAACTCAAAAGGATCAGGACATGTAATTGCAACTGTACAGACAAATGGAGCAGTAATGCAGTACATTGATTCCATACTTCAATATTTTCCAGGATATATGTGGCAGAAAGATTACATATATTTGGTCAAATCAACTCCATGCTCAATCCTAAAATTAATATTTTTCACATGACCTAGCAAAACTGTGTATGAATAAGATAAATGAAAAAAAGCTGGTTTTGTCTAACCTCCATTTGCCATCTACCCAGTTAAAAACCAAAAAAAGTGAATAAATTGACCTTTTGCAAGTATTCCCAAGCCTTAGGAATGAAATATAAGTGAATACTTTTAATGTAAGAGCCTATAAGCACATTTGATTTTTAATTAGTTTGCTATAGTGACAGACAAGTCAACAGCAGAAAAAGGAACCCTGAAGGAGAAAGATTCTCACTGCCACAGTTTAACCCTGGGTGACAATTCATCCCCACACAGCTGCTCATTCACACCCCCCCAGTGGGATGGGGAGGAGAATCTGGAGGGTAAAAGAGAGAAAACTCACGGGTGCAGACAAAGACAGTTTAATAGGTAAAGCAAGAACCATACATGCAAACAATCCCCAAAAAAAGGGAATTTATTCTCCACTTCCCATGGGCAGGTCGCTGCGCAGCCGTCTCCAGGAAAGCAGAGCTCCATCCCATGGTACGGTGACTTGGGAAGACAAACTCCACCCCAAATATTCCCCCCTTCCTCCTCCTTCCCCCAGCTTTATCTGCTGAGAATGATGGCATATGGTATGGAACATCCCTTGGGGCAGCTGGAGTCACCTGCCCTGATTGCTCTCTTTCCCAGTTTCTTACACACCCCCAGCCCCCTCACTGGGAGGGGCACAGGGAGAAGCAGCAAAGGCCTGGAGTCTGTAAGCACTGCTCAGCAGTAACAAAAACATCCCCGAATTATCGACAGTTTCCAGCCCAAACACAAAATATAGCCTCATACTATGTATTGTGAAGAAAATTAACTCTACCCCAGCAAAAACCAGCACCCAGACAAGTACCAAGATACTATGAGGGCTATTTTTTTGCTTAGGGAAAGAGTTGTCCAAAAGCAAGAGAGGCATAGATCTTACCCCAAGCTACCTAAAGCAGAGATTTGTGTCTCTGCAGCATTGTATCATTCCAAAATTATCTCAACAGCATAAGTAACTATGTAGCTGTGGAGTCTCTTTTGTTTTCTTTCTTTTTATTTTCCAATCTGCACAGGTTGTCTCTTCCCACACAATGCTGTTATGCCATGAGCTGGAAACATCCACACCCTTCTCATGTTTGACAA
The DNA here is from genome assembly GCA_013398955.1 of Callaeas wilsoni. Taxonomy (NCBI): domain Eukaryota; kingdom Metazoa; phylum Chordata; class Aves; order Passeriformes; family Callaeidae; genus Callaeas; species Callaeas wilsoni. The sequence goes on along the minus strand of VWPU01007917.1, from coordinate 1,609 downwards.
TAGGGGACCTCATTAATTTCTAAGTGAACATCAAGAAGCCCTAAAGGGGGCAAGACCAAAGCAGTCGTTGCATTTTACAGAATAGAAGGTACTGACAGTGTCAGAACAGAGTGCAGTGAATCCTGCAGGTATGGCTGCTGCCCATGATCATTAGAGGTTAATACTTTCTCCCCCTTATTCAAGACAAAACCTCTCAGTAGGAAAAGGTTTACTCTGCTCACAATTGTGAGTACAGCTCAGGCTGGTGAAACTAATTTCATTGCCCTAGGATGTGGGATGAAAGTCCTGCATCAGCCACCTTGAAAGGTTTCTCAAAGCCATCATCTGGGATTCTTTTCTAGTGCCACTGCAGAAGCCACACCAAGCTCTCCATGGTCCTTGCCAGAATGGTCAGTGCCCTCAGGTGTTTCAATCAAATAACATCCTCAGCTGATTGCACAGATTTGAGACTGAAAGATGGTGAAAAATCTCCTCTTAATCAGTGCTCTCACTTCATGCAGTGCTGTGAGGCGGTGGCAGAAGGAGAACTTGGGGCAAATCATCATTGTGCCATCCTCCCATGTGTGCTGTTCAGAGAGCCGTGGACTGCCTCCCACCATCATCTCTCCAGGCAGAGGGTTTCCTCCAGGCTTAGACTCCCAGAGACACGGCAGGTGAGTGGGGTGGCATTATTTGGTAATTGCAATAGGGTGCATGATGACGTGGGGATCCTTGCATTCAGGCAAGGCAAAGCAGGTGGGTATGGGAGTTGCACCAGTGGGAAAGGACATGGAAGGTCATGGACTTGGAGAGCCCTGTGTGACTGGAGTTGTGTGGGAAGCAGTGGGAGCATCCTGGGGGTGATCAGGGGAAGAACACCTGCTCTTACCACTTGGAATGAGGAGCAGAATTATGCCTCCTTGCTCCTGGATGCAGATTGAAGTTGTTCTGTTGTCTCTCCTCTGCCACGCAAGGGAGGGGGTTGACTGAATTGACTGATTATTTTGCATTTTTCACTCTCCCTTTCCCTCCGCTCCTAGCACACACACACACATCCCTTCTCCGCTACCGCCTAAAAGACAAGATCTCCTAGGTAAGGGATCAAACAATCTCAACCTGGGCACGGCAGATGAGGAGAAGCGGCTCCAACCACTCCCAGCAGAGGGGCGGCACAGCCGGATGAGGCAGGAGTGTGGCATGTGAGGGGGAAAGCCCCCGACGGAGCCCCCCACCCGCTGGGCAGCCTGCAGGCAGCCCTGCCCTCTCCAGGAAGGTTCTCTCGCCACGCCTGCTCTGGGGCAGCCCTTGGGAGGGCTCCGGGGTACTCGCCCACCTCCGGCTGAGAAGGGGGCGCGCCCAAAACGGCATCGAATCCACACCTACAGGAGGACAGCGGCGTGGGAAGAGGGGGAGGGAAGACGGGGAGGACAACGCAACTCTCAGGCCAACCTCGCAGCCGGCTCTTCCTCCAGGAAGCGGATCCCGGGCGCTCCCCGGGAGCTCTGCCCCAGCAGCGCCGAGGGGATAAAGATGAGACGCCTCCTCGCCCGAGCCGGCGGCGGCTGCAGCACCGCGGCCAGCGCCCGGCCCGTCCGGCCGCGCTGAGCCCCTTCAGCACCGCGGCCAGCGC
>VWPU01007916.1:0-10010 GCA_013398955.1 Callaeas wilsoni | reverse complement strand
GGGTTGTTTCCTCCTGAATTTGTCCCCAAACCGGCACACCAGTTCATCTCCACGTGCTCCGTTAGGAATTCCCATCACCGCACCGTGGGGCTGCTGGGCTGGAGGAAGGGAACTGGTGCTAAACACACATTTCCTGGGAGAGGACAGACAGGGAGTTTGTGCAATTATTTGCCCAGGAGGACGAAGCAGATCCTTGGCAGGGAGAACTGATCTCCAGCCCACCCCTCCCCTTTCCAGCATCCTCAGGGAAATGCTGCCACAATTCCCTCCCCTGCTGAGGAATAAACAGCCAGGGCTGCACCTGCCAGCATCGTCCCACTCCTCCCCTGCTGCAGCCTGCATCACTGGGTGTTCTGGGTGAAACAGCCCTGCCAGGAAGGGAACAAAGGCTCTGCCCCCAAAGCAGTGGTTGTGGCTTGAAATCAATAAATGTGCCTTGTTAGGAATAATCCATCTCAAAGCTTGACACAACCCCTCCTTCTCCCAGCTTTACATCCTCCGACGGAGAGACCACGGCATAGACTCAGAGAAACCTGCTCTGAAAGGGGCGTTTCCCTAAAAACACCTGGGATCAACATCAGACCTCTGAGTTTGCCTCTGCAGACAGAAAGCTCCTTCCCAAGCAGGAATCCCATGGGCACAGTCAAGCCCCCAGGTCAGAGACCCTGGGAAGCACAGAATCCCGGGATGGTTTGGGTTGGAAGGGACCTTAAATCCCATCTTGTTCCACCCCCTGCCATGGGCAGGGACACCTTCTCNGCTCCAAGCCCTGCCCAACCTGGCCTGAAACACTTCCAGGGAAAGGATGTGGATGCTGAAATGCTGTTAGCAGGGAAATTTTCTCTTCTTGCATTCATTCTGGGAGAACTTTTCCTTTGCTGTGTAAGCTATGGAAACAATAGATAGGGTTTTCGTAAATAGCATTCATATCTGGTATCTTCTGACCTTGTGTACATTATATTAGGAAAAAACATTTCTAAGCGGGTGTCTGAGACTTTGACCAATCACCCTAGGAGAAGTGTGAGCACTGTTCAATTGCTTTATGGAACTAGAATATATAAATGGTATTGTAAATTTAATAAATAATTCATTCCTCGCTCTGGACTCCTGCTTCGCTGCATCTCTGAACCCCTGCTTGGAAGCCCACAAAAGGAAGGAGGGAGAAGAAAAATGATGAAGTTAAGAGAATCAGTGAATTAATATGTATTGACTCAAGGGGCACTGGTTACCTGGGAAAACAGAGGGATTTCACCAGGGAAAACCCCAAGAGTTGCAGGCGGAAAGCAGTTCCACAGCACAGGCTTTCAGGAATGGTGCTATGGATGCACGGGGCACCCTGGAGCTGAAGGCAAGGCCATAACCCATCATTAATTCACACACATGCCAAAATCCTGCCAGTGGGAACAGCAACAGGAAGGGAACTGACCACGCAAATCCACAGAGGCCAGGAGCAAGGGAAAAATGGCAGAATTAAATGCAATGCCCAAAAGGAAAAAAACTAGGGATCCCGGTTGAAAGATGCTCCACGTTCTCAAGGTTGGTGCAAATAATTTAGCTGCTATTTCCCAGCTTTTTAGGCTTTTCACCAAGCAGGAAGCAGCAGCCCCAGGGAGGGCACCCAAGCTGGGATCTCCACAGGAGGCACTGGAAGTCACCAACATCATCTTCCACTCCAGCGGCTCGGTGCTGCTGCATCTGCTCCCGCGGAGCCGCGCTCCCTTCATCCTGGCTGCGGATCCGCGGATCCGACCCGCCCCTCTCGGGAGCAGCAACTGGGACTCCAGCACACAGCACTCCAGGCAACATCCATGCATGCCTTATTAACATCCAATTCCCAGCTTTTTTCCTATTTTTTTTTTTTAAACCCATCAACTCATATAAGGTTAGTAAAGGGGAAAGGGTAATTAACACTGATGGGAAATCCCTCAACTGCCAGATCTCTCCCAGGGCAATTTCTGCTGCTACAGAACTGAGCGGGCTGCTGTTAACACTCCTCTATTTCTGTGACACGGGGAATTTGATGGCTAATTAAATACAAAAACGTGGCCCAAAACCCAGTCCATGCCGTGCCTACGGTGTTTGAGGTTGGCATCACCCCTCTGCTCTCACCTTCTGCTCCAGCCAGGTGCTGGCTCCAGAAAATTTCAAACTGAACTTGGTCTCGTTCTTTCTACCCAGAAATTCTGCACAGATCAGAAGCTCTGCTGAGTTTTTCCAGCCAGCTCCAGGTCAGGCTGTCCCCAAAGCTGCATCCAGTTCTGAAGGCAAAATATGAGTTGGTTCAGACTGCAAACAAAATCTTCCTTTCAATAGTAAAGGTGAATTCTCTGACCTGCTGTTCTCAGCTCCGGTCTCCTTCCTGCATTAATCAGGGAGGCACCACTGGAATGGGTGAGAGCTGGGCTTCATTTCTATTTATTTCTATCTCTCTGTCTCCCTGTTAAAGAGTTTAATACATTTCCTATTTATGGCCACCTGGCAGGACGCTCATCCACCCCTCAGTGGTGGACCCCAAACCATCCTGCTCTTTCCAGTTACAACTGGATGGTCCATGGGGATTTGAGAAACTCACCCTGAGAGCTTTTACTCCTCCACAGGAATTCCACAGCAGCCTCTGCCTCTCCTTCCAGGACATTACCTGAGCCAGGGTCACCAGAGATTTCTACCCCCAGCTCTCCCTGGCTTATGTGCTTGCTCTAAATAGAAATATATCCAATTCATCCCAGCAGGATGATCTGAATGAACAGGGAATGAGCTGGCTTATTTATAAGCCAATTTAACAGGTAAAATGCCTCGTCCCAAGAACCAACAAAACAAGGCCCAAGGCTGACAAAAGAGCAGCTTTGAGAGTTGTTATGTTTCAGCCAAGTTTTTCTTTAATTATTCTTTCATACAGCTGGGAAGAGCGATGCAATTTGAAGGCACTCGGAATTAAATGAATATGTGTGAGTAACACGAGTTAATCAAGGGCTGCTGAAAGTTCCTTCCAAGTTCAGGAAAGGGAAGGGAAATATCTCCCAGTGGTACACATTGGATTGCTAGAAAGCACACTGCAGGACTCCAAAAAGCAATTTGTGGTCCTATGGGAAGAGGTTGTGGCAAGAGGAGAAAACAGGAAAGACTCAGATGAGGTGTTAGGAAGGAATTGTTCCCTGGGAGGGTGGGCAGGCCCTGGCACAGGGTGCCCAGAGAAGCAGAGGCTGCCCCTGGGTCCCTGGAAGTGTCCAAGGCCAGGCTGGATGGGGCTTGGAGCCACCTGGGATAGTGGAAGGTGTCCCTGCCATGGCAAGGCGTGAAATGAGATGATCCTGAAGGTCCCTTCCAACCCGACCCTTTTTGGGATTCTGTGACACCAAGCAAAGTTTTCCCTGTAAAAACCTAAACTTCTGGCTGCTGGATTACTTCGAAGAGCAGGAATGAGCGATGCAGAGTAGCCCCAAAGCCTCTCGAGAACATTTTCCCAACAAAGATCCACCCCGCACCAGCGTCAGCTCCCTGAAAGCATCCTGTGAAACCTGGTTAACAAACAGCAAAGCCTTTCCACACTCTCGAGTGATTTATTTAATACCAGGTGCAGTGTTTGCTCTGCTTCCCAATTCTCCTGTTTTTCCAGGCTAGGGATGTGGTGACAGGGCAATCTCTGGGTATGGATACTGCTGAAATTTCCTTGAAAGAGAGACAAGAACGAGTCCCTGGGTTAATTTTCCCCCATCCCACTGGGGTGCTCCTGACTTGCACCACAGTAAACGCAGCAATACCCAACCAGGGGGGTCCTTCTTCCATCAAGTGGCCAAGAGAAGAAAAAAAGATGTGGAGAGAATGGAAAAGGTTTGGTATTTACAGAGTGCAGGAACCTTGTGGATGAAGATGGACCCCACCAGAGCTCAGTCTGCTTTTTGAGATGCTTCAGAGCCTGTGGAGACAGTGCAACACAGCAGCACCCTGTCAGGGCGGTGTGTTTTTGGACACAGAATCATGGAGTGGTTTGGGTTGGAAGGAACCTCAAAGACCACCTCCTTCCAAGGGCAGAGACACCTTCCACCAACCCAGGCCCTGTCTAACCAGGCCTTGGACACACCCAGGGATCCAGGGGCCTCCCCAGCCTCACAGGGAAGAATTTTTTCCTCATACCTAATCTAAACTTCCCACTGGAATGGAAGAAAAGCTGCAGTGATCTACACTCACTCTGAGATGACCCTGGGCCCATTTCCATCTGCAAACAACTCCGAGGTCACCTCCTGCCTCCTGGGCTCCAAGAACCCCTCGGAGAACTCGCTGTACCACGTTACCTTTGATTAACAGGGTATCTGGGGTTGCTCCTTACTCCATGAACTGCAGTGAGTGCAGAGCAAAGAGCCACCTGACAGAAAGCTTTTATCCAAATAAATCAACAGGAGGAGGCAGCATCACCTCTGGATGCTGGGCAGGCACAAGTTTGTGTGAAACACACGATCATTTAGGCTGGAAAAGACCTTTAAATCATTGAGTCCCCTGTCCCCAAGGGCCACATCCACACAGCTTTTAAATCCCTCCAGGGATGGGGACTCCAGCACTCCCCTGGGAAGCCCTTCCCAATGCCTGACTACCCTTTCCATGAAGATATTTTCTCAAATATCCAACTTAAACCTTCCCTGGTGCAACCTGAGGTGGTTTCCTCTTGTCCTGTCCCTGTTCCCCGGGAGCAGAGCCCGATCCCCCCCCGGCTGCCCCCTCCTGTCAGGGAGTTGTGCAGAGCCACAAGGTCCCTTCTGCGCCTCCTTTTCTCCAGGCTGAGCCCCCCCAGCCACTCCTCAGCAGATTTTTGCTCCAGATCCTGACATTTCTTTGCTTTTTTTGACTTCAAAGCCTCTCAGCCTGTTTGCTGCCCTCTGGATTTGGGCACAGAAGAAAGGACCGGGTGGGAAGGCTGTTGGGCACTGCTGGAGAAGGAAAGGATGGATCCTGCTGCTGCAGATGGAAAAAGGGTGGTGAGATTCAGGGAGGCCATCACACCAAGGCTTGGGAAAGAGCAGAGGGGAACATTAAGGATTCTCCCTGCTTCTCTTTAAACAGCAAATATTTTACTTTGCAAACGCAAACAGATCTTGGTCATACAGCAACTCCCTGGCTACCTCCCCAAGTGCTGGGGGCTGCAGGAATTCCCATGGACACAAGAGCAGCACATTCCCAGTGTCCTTACTGCCTCCCAAAAGCTCCTCTGGCAGCCAACACAGAGCCCTGGCCAAGTGAGCCAAGGAAAAATCCTGTCTGCTCATCCCGGTCTTGGCTCCTGTGCCTGCTGTCCCTGGGCAGAAACCGAGAGGCCCTGGCAGTGTTTCCCACCCCTGGCTCTCCCCAGATGTGCAAACCAGCTGGAACAAAGTCCCAGTGTGTGATTTTTGATTCTTCATAGGGATCACCTGCATCCCTCATTCCATCTGTGCCGGGAGGGGAGGAGCTGAGCTCCAGGTGACACCTGAGCCTCTGCCTGCTGACCCCACACGGGATGGGATGGGCATTCCCAGGGCTGGGATGGGCATTCCCAGGGCTGGGCTCTGCTGAAATCTGCAGGGGTTTGCAATCCGAGGACAGTTTGTGTCTTCAGCCTGGGCAGTTAAATCCCATCTAAAATTAAAATGGAGAGCGCTGCTTACCTCCCACTGAGGTCAAGGCTTGTTTCTGTTTCTCTAAAGAGGGCCTGGACACACTGCCTGACCTCAAGGAGAGAGTGCTCCCACCCCAGTCCTGCTGCAGAATCTTTAATCATTTAGGTTGGAAAAGCCCTCTAACACCGTGGAGTCCAACCCTTCCCCCAGCACTGCCAAGGCCACCACTGACCCGTGTCCCCAAGTGCCACATCCACAGGGCTCTGAAATCCCTCCAGGGATGGGGACTGCACCTCACTCCTCACAGCACTCGTGCTCCAGAGCCTTCACCAGCTCTGCTGCCCTTCCTTGGAAGCAGAAAGCAAAAGGAATGTGGATGAGAGTGGAGAGAAGAGGCAAAGCCCCATGATCCCAGCCCAAAGTAGAGGGAAGATGCTTCCTGCACTGCCCAAGAAGAGCAGAAACTTTTCACCATGGGACCCCTGACCTCTTCAGCTTTTTTTTTTTTGTGCATGGCAGATCCAGGCTCACCTTTGCTGCAGTTGGGATATGGATGGAAAAGACAAAAGCAGCCTCTGGCAGGTGTGTCCCACCCCAGGGAGGTGTCCAGCCATGAGGTGAGAAGTGCCAGAGACTCCCAGAGCAGTCAGATGCAAGAGTGATGGGTAACAACTCAGTATTTGAGAGACAGGCAGGAACAACTCCTCTGCATCACTGTCTCTCCATTTCCTAACCCAGAAAACTTTCAAACCTGCTTAAAATCCACTACCAGAATCCACAAACTTCTGGGAGACCTTTTTAAACCTGCGCCAGCAACAGTAAAATGATTTTAAGACCGAGCTTGATCAACTGGCTGGGATTTCAGGGCTGTGGGGGACAGCAGAGCCCCTGGAGATCCCTCCCAGTCCGTTTGTATTTGCACACACACATCCATCCATCCATCCATCCATGCATCCATCTGTCCCTAAAAACACATCACCGAGCTGCTGAGCCTGCACTCTCCGCACATTTCCAGCAGAAAACAAGAGGGACTCGGATGCGCAGGGAATAAATGATTCAGCTCCATCTTGCGCTCCTGCTTCTGGCATGCCAAGCAGCACTCCAGCTTGTCAGGATAAAACCCAGACAGCTGCAATATCTGTGCAAAACTGGGACAATTCTGATTAAAAACCCATTTCCCTCTCCGTTTCTCTGAATATTTACCCTGCTCCCAACAACCGTCCTGAAAGGAAGACAGGGAGAGAGAGAGGATTTGCCACAATCTGTGTCCAGCTTAGAAATCCCAGCTCCCTGAATGACAATTGATTGTGCCTCAGCACAGATTGTTTTAAACGATCATCAGGGAGGAAAGGGAAAATTGGGGCAGTTCCCGAACAGGCCTGGAAAAGCCCTTTGGAATTGGTTCCAAGGGGAGCACGCTGCACTTAACAGGGACTGCCCTGGGCCTGGCAATCACCTACTGAGGCGTGAATGCTGCTGCTTTCAGGAACAACAGCTCATCCAGGCGCTCCGGGGCCACCACAGGCTGTGGGGACAATCACAGCATCCCTGGGTCGGAAGGGAAGAGCATCCCAAAGAATATTCGCCCCAAGAGGTGTTGGAATGGCACAAGAGAATTCAGGGGCTGGCTGTTGGGTGTAAACTAAAAGAGGGTCGATTTAAACGGGATATTGGGAAGGAATTCCCGGCTGTGAGGGTGGGGAGGCCCTGGCACAGGGTGCCCAGAGAAGCTGTGGCTGTCCCTGGATCCCTGGAAGTGTCCCAGGCCAGGTTGGATGGGGCTTGGAGCAAGCTCAGATACTGGAAGCTGTCCCTGCCCATGGAAGGGGGTAGAATGGGATGGGCTTTAAGGTCCCTTCCAACACAAACCATTCCATGATTCTCTCCCGTGAGCTGTGGGTATCATTACACTGCTCATCACAGGGGAAAGATCAGGCAAAAAGGGACAGGCAGCCTTTCAGCACATCTGTCCCACTGCCAAAGGCCTGTCCCCTCAAAAAATGACACCAGATACTTTCGCAAGAGGATCACCACTCCAATCCACAGGTGGTTTTGTTCCTAATGCCCAGTCCCAACCAGGCCTGAGCTTGGAGATTGCCAGTATTGATTTTGCATTTTATTTTTTTTGGTAACAAAAATCAAGGTAAATAACGTCTTCCCCCGATTTTGTTGGATGGCATCTCAAGAAGCAATCTGAGCTCTGGTCCTGAAATCACTCCTTCAATTATTCCTTTACACCACATTTAACTCCACAGACTCCTTTCCCCTCCCTAAAAAGCAAACAAACACCAGGGAATACCAGAGAACCCCTGCAGAAACACAGCTCACTCAAGGCAGGTGAGACTTCACTGTCCACATTCCAAAACTCCGAGAGCAACTGCGTGAAAATCATCATTTGAAATAATGTTACGGCTCCACATCTGTCAGCTACATCAACGAAACAGCGCGTGGCTAAAGCTCTCCCCTGGGAAAAGGGATTTGGAAGGAAAAGCTAAGGCTCATCTTATTCCAACCCCACTGCCATGGGCAGGCACCTCCCACTAGAGCAGGCTGCTCCAAGCCCTATCCAGCCTGGCCTGAGCAGTGAAGAAGCTCTTCCTCACGTTCAGGTGGGATTCCCTGGGTTCCAGTCTCTGCCTGTTGCTTCTCATCCGACTGCTCCACATCCCAAGAGCCGGGCTCCATCCTCTCTGCCTCCCTCCCTCAGCCTCCTCATCCTCCTGCGAGCAGGTGCCCAGTTACCTGTGCCGTGCTGCCTCTGGGCATCCCACACCGGCTGGATGCTCCCAATTCTGGGATCAGTGATTGCACCTCATGCACAGGGACAAGGGCACCAAACTGCTCTGGCACATCTCTGTAAGAGCACCGAAAATCCAGAGAGGAGCTGTTCCTGCTCGCAGCAAAAGGGGGTCAGGAAAAGCCCCTTCCAGCAGCAACGAGCACCACCAAACCCTGCTCCCCACAGCATAACGTGGTTACCCCCTTTTTCGGGGCATCGTGACAAGTGACAGCTTGTCCCTGCATGCACCCACTGACCCAATTCGGGGTGCAGAGCTCCAGCCCGGAGATCTGCATGCTGCATGGACCACATGCTGCCACACAACCTGCCAGAGCATCCCGAGACATTCCTGGAAAGCGATCCAGCCCAGTCCCTTCCACCGGGAGGTCACACCCCCCCAGCTCCTTGTCACAGGTCCCCCCACCTGCTCCAGTTTGTTGGAGAGGGGGCCAATTATGTCGATGTTCATCCAAGGAATGACGCCCATCCCCTTGTGCCCTGTCCGCCCGTGTCCCAGTCACTTCTGCCCCAGTTCCCTCGGTCACTGGTGCGAGGAAGGAGGGCGGGAGGCAGAGGGATGGATGGAGCCGAAGCTAACGACGGCCACATCCCTGCCTCAAGCGCTGGGACCCTCTCCTCCAGCACGGACGTGTGCGGGAGCGAGTGCGGGAGCAGCTGATCAGCATTCAGGGACAGGCTCCCGGCTGCCCACTGCCACCCCTCCTCCTCCGCCCAGGGACTCCGTGTGCCGGAGGAGGTGGCACCCCACGGCTCTCCGCTCCCACGTCCCCGCGGTGGATTTCACGCCTCCCTCCTCCTCCCGAAACCATCGCTCCCTGCTGCTTTCCCAGCTCTGCGGCGCAGATGTCCCCGATCCACCCCCGGGCCCCGCCAGCTCCTTCGGCAGGACCTCGGCTTGCGGGGCCCAGCCGGCAGGGCTGCATTTGGGGACCCGCGGGGAGCATCATCTGCACGATGCCGAGGGGCAACGCTCCTCTCAAGCAAAGGTGCAACGTGGAATGTGAGAGGATGGGGAGGATGCTCCCACCCTGCCAGCAGGGCAAGATGGAACGCGTGGGGCAAGGTGTGCCGGGCAGGTGGCTTGGCTGGGGCTGCCGGCAGAAGCCGGGGCTCACCTTGTGGAGCTTCCACATGGCTCCCAGCGCCTTGACCTCGTGGCTGGAGTGCTTGCCCTCCTCCAGGCACTGGTAGCAGACGGGGCTCTTGCACTGCACGCAGTACATGCTGTGGTTCTCCAGCTCGTGGTCGGTGCAGGTGGAGATCTTGCGGGGGCTGAGCCGGCGGCTGACGCGGCCCTGGGCCGGCGGCACCAGGCGGTGCTTGGCCAGCGGTCCCCGCGGCGGGTGGCACCGCAGGCGGCACGGGTCGCAGTAGAACACGTCGCACTGCTCGCACATCACGGCCGCCTCCTTGGGCGCCTTCTCGCAGAGCTGGCACCGCAGGGCCGCCGCCCTGCCCTGCTGGTAGCGGTCGATGACGCCCTCGAGCAGGCGGTTGCGGGGGAAGCCCCGCAGCCCGCGCTCGTCCAGCACCAGGCTGCGGTGGCACTGCGGGCAGGTCAGGCACGCGTTGCGCGGCGGCGGCGGCGGCGCCAGCGCGGCCGGGGGCGGCGGCGCGGCCGGCGG
>VWPU01007914.1:0-18067 GCA_013398955.1 Callaeas wilsoni | reverse complement strand
TATATTATAATATATTAAAATATGTTAGAATGGAATGGAATGGAATGGAATGGAATAGAATAGAATAGAATAGAATAGAATAGAATAGAATAGAATAGAATAGAATAGAATAGAATAGAATAGAATAGAATAGAAGTTCCTGTTGAAAAGCTGAAAATTAGAGACTTTTTTTGGAAAGCCATTTTCCTGGGCAAAAAGCAAATATCCCAGTGTTTGGAGGTTTTTTGTCAGAAGACTGGAATTGGAAAGAAGGGAAGATTTTAAAGAGGGAACGATGTCATCCCTGTTCACGATCCTGCCTTACCTCTTGTTTACACCCCATTTTCGAAAGGTCAAAGGAGAGAGTCCCAGCGCGATGTGCCTTCTGCAGGATGCTGGGAGCAGGGTCTGGGATCCGAATTTCTCCATGGCCAATCAAAACCTGATGATCTGGACCATTTAACACTGAGTATTTAACCCCGTCACCCCAGCGCTCCCTGCTCTGTTCCGTTCCCTCCGTGTTCCGTGGATCAGGGGAAGTGCAAGGGAATCCTGGCAGAAAATGTAGGACTTTGGGTCACTGCAGCCTTCCCAGGGCCAGACAGATCAGCTGGGAGGGAGCTCCTGGCTCCATCTCTCTGGCCCTCCAAACATTCCCTCAGGGATTTTCCAAGGGGTGGAAGCTCGTTCCTTGCTTCTGAGAGGAGTGCTTGGGAAGGGTGTGCTTGTCTCTCCCTGAAACAATTCAAACTCCAAGCTCAGACAGGATGGGGACTTAGAATCGAAGGCAATAATGTAAAATAATCACAAAACTTGTATGACCAACAGAGAAAAAAGAGAAAATACTCAGGAGGGCCCTTCTTGCTGTCTGCTACAACGGGGGGGTGTAGCCAGGGGGGATTTGGGGTCTTCCCCTGGGTAATAAGTGGGAAATGGCCTCGAGTTGCACCAGGAGAGGTTCAGGTTGGATAGCAGGAAAATTTTCTTTCCCAAAAGACTGGGTGAATATTGAAAGAACTGCCTGGGGTGGAGCCACCGTCCTTGGAAGCGTTCAAAACCCGAGCAGAGGTGGTTGATGATACCGTGCGAGATACGGTTCAGTGGATATTGATCCAAGGTGGGATTCCACGGTCCTGGAGGTCTTTCCCAGCCCCGCCGGCTGTGGGATGCCGTGAGGAGGAGAATTTGCCAGGCAGAGCTCTCTGATACCCGCATCACACTGCTGAGCCCCCCGGAGTTTGTGCCGCACAAATCCATCCTGCGCGGCTCCCTCGGCTCCGGAGCCGGAGCCCGCGGTTGTTGACCCCCGAGCCGCGCTAGAATGGCACAAATATTGACAGGCTCTGAGGTAAACATGCAGCTTTATTGACCGAGGGGCAGCAGTTAGCCAGCTTTACAGAACCAGAAGGAATTGCAAACCACGTTCCGTGAGGCGGGCTGTCAATACAGCCTGTTATCACTTCCTGCTGGAAATGCCAGGATTTCACGCAGACAGGGCTCGTTCCCACTCCTGGGATAGCACGTTCCCAGGTGGAGCTGTGCTGGCCCCATCTGAGCCCATTCTCCCTCACTGACTCATCACAACACTCGCAGATGGCACGTTTTTGTCAGCAGAGACGAGAGAAAAGCTTCCCAGGAAATTATTCTATGAACAATTCCCGTGCAAACCACCCAGCGCGGGGTAACAGGGAGCAGAAAGGCTCAGGACTGAGAAGGGAAACAATCACTCACATCCCAACTCCTGCAAGTGCACACTGGGATCAGACTGGAAACTGGGGGAACCTGACTGGCGCTGTCCAGCAGTTCACATTCCACGAGATACCTGTGCTTCCCATGCATGTTGTGTGTCCATGATTTATTTTTTTTTATTTATAAACTACCTCGGGAAGGTTATGTAAGCTCCACCTGACACACACGGGAGGCGTTTCTGGGTCATGCTCTGTTATCTCTCAGAGCTCAAGCCAACTCCCAATAATTGATGCAGCTCCAAGAGAACATTTTCCTCCGGCACTTTATTTGATAATTATCCACCACGGGGTTCCTCAGCTGTTCCTGGCCCCGGTTTGGACAGGAAGCCAAGCTGGAGCGAGTCCTGTTGGAATCAGGTCCAGTGATTTCAGATAACGGAGGTCCTACGTGATTACCTATCCTGAAGAAAATATGTCCCTGTTTGCCACCACGACCCTTTCCAGGCAGTCCTGACTCAGATTTTCCTGCTCCCAGAGGGGGACTTGGCTCAGACCATGTCCTAGCACCTCCTGTATCCCTTATCCCTCACTTCCTGCCCACCAAAATATGAATCGTCTGAGAGGTTCTTGTTTTTCCTTTCTGTGGAGGTGGAAGTGAACTCCAGGGTGAGGATCTTTGATTTTTCACATCAGTTTCCCCCCTGTCACCCGACACTGGAGCTGTCTGAACATGAATAACCACAGGAGATCCATAGTGGTGGAAACTCATGGATTTCACTTCCACCACGGGCTCTGGCGATGGACTGGTCACTATGGAAACCCTTCCAGCCTCCTTCTTTCCCCTTCTAGTAGAGATTGTCACAATCTGTTTGCCATGGGAGAGAGATTCAGGAGGCTCTAAAAGCTCCGAGGCTGCTGGAGAAAGAAAATAGAGGACACTCAAATTCCTGACACAGCTCCACTTGCTGCCACTCCCAGCCCACATCCAACCTCATTTCATGAGGAAAACTTCTCCTGGATTAATGCAAATTCAGGGAGGGCAGTGAATATTCAACTGCCTCCGAAAAGGAAAGAGGGAGGCACAATGAAATTTCAGGCTGAATATTAAGCAACAATTTGTATTAATTAGAAGTAGACTTCAAGAATCTGAGCAGAGATCACGGTCAGGAGTGGGAGATGGAGCTGAATGAATATTCAGCACCTCCTTTTCCTGGGATTCTAATCTCACCGAGCTGTGGAATATTCTGACTCTCTGCTGGCCAGGATAGTCTGGATTGGGAATGTGTTATGAGCTTCACAGAGTGTCGTTATAGCTAAAACATATCCTGGCCCATAAAGTGCTTTCTTGCAGCAAAATAGGGTCCAGAATCACTGGATTATTGGCTTGCAGAATGTTCTGCATTTTGTTTAGTTCACTGCCCACGTTCTTATTCTTCTGTTGAGGGGCCTTAGCCACTAATTTTGCAAATGACCGGGCTTTTCACCAAATTAATTGGTCGTGATCTAGGGAGGTGGTCTGGCAAAATAAAGGCTCTCTGTTAATAGTAGAATTTACTCAAGAAAACACTGGATTGTGTCAAAGCATCTGCTTCGGTGCCAGGCTGCAAAAGGACCCCAAACAGCAGAAATCCTCACAATGGTGAAGTCAAAGGGGCTTGAGCACAGGGTTTGTAGGCACCACGAGCACACCTGGGACTCACAGGCACCCTCAGCCTCGTGGCTCCTGCTGTACATTGTCACTGCTATTACCATCTACATGGATATTTTATTTATTTATTTTAATTTTTACACCCTCCCTGCATGAACTGTGATTATTCTTCCCCACGCCTGTTACTGAGTTTGTTGTGAAATCTGATTACACAATGGCTGGGACACACCTTGTACTGAGGACAGGTTTGCACCTCTTCTGTCCCAATTTCTCCTCCAGTCCACATTAATAAATATTTAGAAAATGGGAATTCTGTGTCACAGGAGGCTGTGCCTTCCCTAACCTCACTGGTGTGCAGGTCTGAGGTCCAGTTTGCCATTTTCAGCTGTTCAGCTCATAGAAAGTCATGAAATATGCAGGGTTTCCTTGATATTGCTGTAATTTTTTTGTGTGCTCACGTTTGCCCTGCAGCTACCACGACCCGTGGCTTTAAATTCCCTGCAAGGACCTGGTAGGATGTGTCCTTGAACTGAGAGGATTTAAGCAAAACCCTTTTAGATGGCTCAAAGGGCACCTGTGTTATAAACCTGAGAGGGTGAAACGTTGACCAGGGCACTCCCAGTCCCCTGGGCCGTGCCAAGCAGCACAGGTGAGGCCCAGGCTGAGCTTTGAAGCTGCTCTGGAGCTGGGCTCTCCTTGAAGGACTCAGATGTGAGATCTCAGGTTCCTCCCTGCACCGCCTTAGCCTTGGCCTGTTGGTCTGTGATCCCAGCCCGACGCTGGCTGGCCCCTCTGGACTGGTGATAGCGGAGTATGACCCAGAATAAAAGAATTAATGGGTCGTGTTTTGCATATTATCCTTTTTCTTCCACACCACCAGACAAGATCGTGGGCATGGAAGCAGTGCCAGGACCAGGTGCTGAATTCCCGTCCACATCCATCAGGAGAGTCAGGGTTAATCCCGGTGCAGCCACAGGGCACCCGAGGCACCATCGGTACGGGGACAGTCCCCACTGCTCTGTAACTCCTGTGCAAACACCTGCCTCACGTTCCTCTACCTGTATTTATAGGACTGTGTTTTCTCCATGACTTCTGGGCAAAGTACCCGGCTCGAGATGTTTGACCTTGGCCAACTCTTGGCTTTGAAAATCTGTCTACCCCCAGTGTTTTGACAAGTTAGCTATACCAGCATAATTAGCATTCCAGGGGTGATGCGGGGTGCCTCTCTCGCTGAGAAAGGTTCTGACTTCCTCCTCAGTGAATTAATCCTTTTATTCCCGGGTTTGAACTTGCTCATTCTGTGGAATGACCCCAAATCTCTTCAGGGGTTTTCATTAAACGCACACAGCTCCTCCTGGACAAAACCTGCTCTTCCTGTGGCGAGCAATCCTGAGACGTTTGAGCTTTGTTTGAGCAGTTCGTGGTCGCCCCAGGGAGCAGAGCCCGGTGACAGGGATCTCGTTCAGAGGAGCAGGAGTGGCCCGGCAGCCACTGCAGGGAGGGACCCTGCGGTCACAGCTGCTCAAAGACGCGCGTCCGCCCCCCGAACTCGTCTGCTGCGACTCCCACTCAAAGGCTCCAAAGGCAAAGCATCTTGAAAGCTTTTGTGAGCTGGTTGAGATCAAAGAAATCTGGTTGCATAAATCTGGAATACTAAACTGGAATGAAAGGGAGCTGGCATTGCAAATGGAGGGGAATGTAAATTCACAACGTGGAACAATTTTCCCCAATGGACCCGTCTTGAGCTCATCGACCTTTGCCTCTGAGCGAGCTGGCAAGGGCCGTTCTCACTTTGGGCACAAAAGGGGGTGAGGCTGGGCTGGGTTCCTGATTTCCTTGGAATTGCTGGGATTCCCAGGGGGCTGGCAGAAAGCCCCTGCTGAACTGTGCAGTGACACACTGGATGTCGCTGTGGAGAAGGGGACAGAGCCTTTGGGACTGGCTTATTGCTTAACATGCTGGCTGTTACCCCAAAACTTCTTTGGGGAAGATGAAGGAATTACAGACGGCCGCTGGTTGAAGGTGCAGCTGGAAGCCAGGCTGGAGTGGTCAGGGCTGGGGGACTCAAAGGAGCACACCAGTGTGGCACCCCAGAGCTGCAGCGTGGCTGGTGACCTGCCCAAGCTGCGGAGGAGCTCTGCTCCCTCCTGCCAGCCCCACAGAGGGTGAATGTCCTCAGCACAAGCCCAAGTCCCAGCTCTCTGCTTCCCTCTGACCTCTGGCTAGAAATTCCACAGAGGTGCCAAGAGTGTTTCCCAGTTAGGAATGTGTTGACACTGGTACATTCCCATGAGCAGCATCAGTTTGAAGTCATCCACATTTTTTTGAGGAAAAGCTGTTTCTGGGAAGGCTCACTTCCCTGCTGTGATCCCAGGCCACTCTGGAGCCATCTGGGTGACATCTCCTCCCACAGGCTGGGCCAGCACCACCCTTTGCTCCACACCTCTGCCTCCAGCACGGGCTCCTGCACCCACTTCTGGCCACGAGGGCCTTTGGAAGGTGCCACCAGTGATGGCTCTGCTCCCAGGGAACAGGGACAGGAGGAGAGGGAACGGCCTCAGGCTGGGCCAGGGGAGGCTCAGGCGGGACAGCAGCAGGAATTTCTCCATGGAAAGGGTGCTCAGGCCTTGGCAGGGACTGCCCAGGGAGGTTTGGAGTGCCCATCCCTGGAGGTGTCCAGGGAACACCTGGGTGTGGCACTCGGAGCTCTGGGCTGGGGACAAGGTGGGCATTGGGCACAGCTTGGCCTCGATGGTCTTGGAAGTCTTTGGATTCTCAGTGATGTGCTCTAGCCCCAGGGAACTGAGCAATTCGAGCAACTCCAGCTCCCATTTCCACCTTTATCCCACCTGTGTTTGCTGGCACGGCAGGGAGTGGCACAAACTCGTCCTCGGAGCCGCAGGGGAGGGCTCTCAGTGCTGGGCTGGCTGGCCCTCGGCATCTATAAAAGATGTTTTTTCATTTTTCTGGCATCGTTTCAACCGATGGCTCGGTGTGTTCCTCCTCCCAAACCCACACAGGCAGCACCACTGGCTGCTTCTTCTGAAGAAATTGGTTTTGATCGACACTGATCAAAACTTTGAGAAGATTGCCACCCACAGTGTTGTCCATCAAGTTATTTTCTCCAGATATTAATGATAGACTTGATCTTATTTCTCTCACCAATTAGCAAGCCCCACAGTTAAATGCAGTGGTCTCTTATTTCCTAAACTCTTTCTCTTTCCTAATTGCTTCTCTCCTGAGCTGATGCCAGGGAGTCCAGGATGCAGATTTTCCTTTCCATGTTTAGGGGGTCAGTCATGTTTAGGGGATCTGCTCCATGTTTAGGGGGTCTGTTTCCTGTTTAGGGGGGCGGTTCCATGTGTAGGGGAGCGGTTCTATGTGTGGGGGGTGAGTTCTTTCTTTAGGAGATCTGTTCCATGTTTAGGGGGTCAGTCATGTTTAGGGGATCTGCTCCATGTTTAGGGGGTCTGTTTCCTGTTTAGGGGGTCAGTTCCATGTTTAGGGGATCTGTTCCATGTTTAGGGGGTCAGTTCCATGTTCAGGAGGTCAGTTCCATGTTTAAGGGATCGGTTCCATGTTTAGGGGGTCAGTTCCATGTTTACAGGATCTGTTCCATGTTTAGGGGGTCAGTTCCATGTTTATGGGATCTGTTCCATGTTTAGGGGATCTGTTCCATGTTTAGGGGGTCAGTTCCATCTTTAGGGGATCTGTTCCATGTTTAGGGGATCTGTTCCATGTTCAGGGGGTGATTTCCCCCTTCTCCTCAGCAATAGCTTCCCCCTTCTTTAACTCCAGGTTTTCAATGTGGATCTTTGAGCTGCACAAAGGTCATTTCTTCCTTTTTCCCACAAATGTGACACACCAAAACACCCCTTTAATCCACGTTAAGAATGCACAGTCAATGTTTTTTCTCCTTTTTTTTTTTTTAATGACGATTTCAATGAAAGTAATTGTTGCAGTGGACAATAGTTCATACTAAAACGTTGAACCGGTTTAGAGGGGCAGGTTGGACAGGGCTTGGAGCACCCTGGGATAGTGGAAGGTGTCCATGCCCATGGCAGAGGTGGAATGAGATGAGCTTTAAGGTCCCTCCCACCCCCAAACCTTGTGTGACTCTGTAGGTCTGTGATTTAGGGATACAGAGGAACATGAGTGATGGAGAGCGGAAAGATTTATGAAGAGGGGATAAAATGGAAAGTGAAGTTATTAGAACTGCAAAGCAACAACGAGGACAAGAAAATCATTAAAATTCTCTATTTCCCTGCCTAGTTTAACACACAGCTGCATTTTTGCTCTCTCATCTTCCCTTCTCTAACCCAGAGAACAACCCAGGATCTCTCATTTCTCAGAGTCCTTTTCTCCTGAGATATTTTCCACCAGCCAGGCTGCAGAACCGCGGGAATCTCAGGTCAGGATTAGCCCTTCTCTAACCCAGAGAACAACCCAGGATCTCTCATTTCTCAGAGTCCTTTTCTCCTGAGATATTTTCCACCAGCCAGGCTGCAGAACCGCGGGAATCTCGGGTCAGGATTAGCCTTGCTGAGTGCACAGGAATAAAGACACTTTTCCCTGGCTGTAACTCGTTCATTTGAAGGGACAGAGGTGCGGCAGGCCAGAAGAACAGCCCTGTCCTTTTGGGGGGCTCAGGGTGCTGGGTTTGGATGTCCCCCTCAGCCTGCAGGTGGCATCCCTGTGAGGGACAGCAGTCGTGCCTGGCGGGGGCACAGGGACACGGTGACCTACGGGCTGTTTCTATGGAATTTACAGACGTGAGTCACAGTCCTGGAGCCACAGCCACCCTCAGGAGGTGCCTTTGGTCTGGCAGGTCTTGGTGATGTGCTGGGCACCCCACAGGGATTGGTGCCAGCTCGGAGCGAGCTGGGGACATTCCTCCAACGTGAGGGACCCGAGCCAGATGTTCAGTCACACCAGCAGCTGTTTGCTCCGACCTTTCAAGGTCCAGCCCTCATCTGAATGCAGATTAAATTGAGGATGTGGCTCAGAATGGCTCAGGTGCCTGTGCCATGAGCGTGGCTCTGTGTGAGCTGGGGTCAGTTTTGGCTGAGGGCAGAGAGATTGGGTGAATAAAATGTTTGAGTTTCGGGCGAGTTTTGATGCTCAGGATAAAAAAATAACATTTCCTGACTTTAATCCATCAGTTTCCTGACTTGAAGTGCCAGTACCAACTGGAATAGAGTGGACAAACGAGGCAATTTTTCCAGGAGTGTTCCCACATTTATTAGCAGCTTAAAACCTTAACCCCCTTCCCACCAAGTGTTTTAAGAACCTTTGGAGTTTTCTCCACTGGGGCTTCAGGCCAAGCATGAGAATTGAGGAAGATTTTAGCTAAACCTGCTGAGGCTGACATTCACTTTGTGCTTTCCTTCTGCTGGGTTTTTTTGAGGGTTTTTTTGGCATGGCAGAAAATGACCCAGGAGCAGCAACAATGAGAGGTTAAATTGGGGAACTCGCCAGTGATCCACAGAGGAGGAGGGGTTTGAGGAGATCCCTTCCAGGTTATCTCAAGACAAGGTTGTCTTGTAAGGCTTCTCTTGAGGCTTTTGGTGCCCTCTCCGCTGGACAAAGCCAGCTGGCACCAAATATCCCCTTTCATGCCTCTTTTAATTAAATCCTCTGATTATTCCCCCACTGCTGCAGCCTCGCTGTGTCCCAGTGCTCACTGAGGGGACTCACAGCGGCTTTTTCATGGTCCCATGAGAAACCAGGACATGCTGCAGTGACCAGCGCTCGTTTCTGTGTGAATCTTGTATCTGAAAGGTTTGGGGATTGTCTGAAGAGTTCGAGATTTCTCTCCAAAACAGTGCTTTATCCTACCAGCAAGGCAATAGTATGGATGCTGCTGGAATCCTATTGTTGGCATGGTTTATGTCCTGCAGGAGCTAAGAACAAGAAAAAGACACCAAAGTTATTCCCTTACATAAGCTTCAAAAGTTGTCCAAGCTAACTTTAACTTCCTGGAAAAGTTTGCACGTTTGGAAAGTGTGACCACACCTCTCAGGAGAAATTCCAGTCCTTTTCAGAGCAGGAGGATGAAAGACAGGCTGGCACTGAGCTCAGGGAGCAATGACAGACAACAGCAAAGTGCCTGCAGGTATTTATTTGAAGTGTTGGATTAAAATTCTTCGGCTGTACTCATGACAACACTTTTCCTTAGTTTTCCAGGTGTTCTCGTTACCTGCCTTTTATCAGCTGAAGTTACAGGAAAGTAGTTTTAAGAATTTGTTTTTGAGTATTGGACAGGAAACGAAACAAGGAAGAGTGTTTGAACACACATCAAAATTCATTGCTGAACTCGAGGTACCCCAATGCTGACAAAAACTTGTTTCATTTGCAGTTTTGAAGTGGTGCATCAGGAGATGTGTGCAAACAGCCCCAATGAGATAGCACAGCTCTGCTCTGAATTTAAACCAATCAGCCATGAAGCAAGAGAAAATTCTGAATATGAGAGTTGAATAATTTCTTGATTTGAGAAAATTTGCTTTTATTCCACAAAGAAATCAGGGATTCAGACAGCGCTGGATGGTGAATATAAAGAGAGCACACACATACCAGGTGAGCTGAGCTGAGCTGACAGATCTAATGAAGAGTTTCTTTAATAGCTGAGCCCAGGCAGAGAGCGAAAAATCAGCTCAGCTCAGGAAAGCAACACAGAATCCCAAAATGGACTGGGCTGGAAGGATCTTAAAGTTCATCCCACCCCTGCCATGGCAGGGACACCTCTCACTGTCCCAGGCTGCTCCAAGCCCCGTCCAGCCTGGCCTTGGGCACTGCCAGGGATCCAGGGGCAGCCACAGCTGCTCTGGGCACCCTGTGCCAGGGCCTCACCTCCCTCACAGCCAGGAATTCCTTCCCAATATCCCATCTACCCCTGCCCTCCTCCACCTTAGGGCCTTTCCCCCTTGTCCTGTCCCTCCAGGCCCTTGTGAAAAGCCCCCTCCAGCCCCTTTAGGTACTGGAATGGCCAGTATACAATAAATAAATTAATATAATAAATGAACAAACCTAACACAACCGGCAAGTTCCTCCATCCCTGGTTTTCAAGACAAGGCCGGAACTAACACCAAACTCAGCTGCTGCAGCCAGAGCTTTGCAGGAATCAGGGATCAGGACCCTGCTGATCACCACTGAACTTCAGGAATTTGCCCAAAGTGCCCAAGTTCCAGCCTAGCCTGAATCAGGAGCCAAGGTGCCTCCTTCAGTGAGGAGATAAAAATGGGACATTTATCTAATCAGAACTGGCAGCTGGAGGAGGCTGTAAGGAGAACATCAGCTCCTGGATTTTAGATAGCCAATATTTGGTGATGTGCCTCCCTTCGGAGCCTCGTCCCAGCCGTGCAGGATTTATTGATGCAATGTGCTGAGAGCAGAATTCTGCCCAGGTTTTCCTCTGCCTCCTCACACTGGGAGCTCAGCACACTCCTCTGCAATGTCCCAGCTGCTGGTGATAGCAGGCTAATCTTTTAATGAGATTTTTGAAGACTTTATTGCTAGTTTTACGTAAGGAGTCCAGAATCCCAGTGTCAGGAGCTTAATAAATAAGGTTTGTTGGTCTGGGGAATTCCACAGATCTGGAGCAAAAATTACGAGGGAATTTACTCATCCACTAGGCTGTCTGATAGTCAGGAGCTTATTCTTCTGCACAGCCACTGAAGAGAAAGGAGCTCTTCTCTTTAGCAATTCAGATCTCCAAAGGAGCCTCCTTTCTGTGGCACCGGCACTTCTTGGGGTGTGGTAAACCTTCAGCTCCAGCTTTGGCACAGAGGCGTTGGAAGCAAACCAAGACACCCATTTTTCCGTTATCATACGGAAATAATGAGTGCCATACAACAGAAAAATCAAGCTTATTAAATATTATTAATCAGCTGTAGTAACTTTTGGAACGGAGTTTTGGGCTTGGATGGATGATTACCCGGCAGTATTTTTTATCTGCTCACTGTAACTCCTCGGGGGTGACTTGGGAAGGTCTCCAGAACGCAAATTCTTCCCAAAGTACTCTGCTTTACATCAAGGCTTACATTTGTCAGGTGAAATGGGAGCTGCATGAAAAGCAGCTCCAGAGATTGGAGAGTTACAGGCAATATCTATTTATTCACAGAAGAGATTACTTGGGTTTATTGGGAGGCCATTTCCACAGCAGCCAGTGAAAGGAAGCTCGTGCGAGAGGGACTGCAAGGAAAAACGGAAGGTTCATTTCCATTTTTCCCAATAAATTATGCATGGAAAGCGGGAATTGTGTTAAAGCTCCTGGCTCCGTGCTGTCAGGTGGAGCCGAGCACGGAGTCAGGGATGGTTTCATCAGGAAACCATCAGGGCTGAAAGGCAGCGGCCCCTCTCGAGGATGTGGGCTGCTGAGCAGCTGCTGGGTTTGTTTAAAGCGCAGCTCGGAGCTCTGCTCCTGCGCGTCCTGTGCTTTCCAGGATCTGCGCTCCGGGAGAGGGAACTTCCTGGGCAGCAGAGCTGTGCTGGGGACACCTGCACAAGAGGGGCTGCTGCTGCTGAGCGCTGCGAGATGCCGGTGGTGCCTGCCAGGGATTCCGGCTCTTTCCGTGCCGCATCGTCCCCACCCTCCTGTCCTGCCCCGACCCCGCAGCACTCTTTAATTCTGGCCTGATCTGAAATAGATGATTATTCCCCATGAGCTGTTTGTTGTGATTCCAACCTTCTCCGCTCATTTTCTGCCCATGTCTTCGATCCTTTCGTATTATTTCTCCCTCTTTCTCATGTTTGGGTTGCCTCTGCGTGCAGCTCCCGTGTGGTCGCAGTGGGGCAGGGAGCAGCAGGCACGAGGTGACACCACGGATTCTGCCCCTGAGGCAGAGTTTGGTGTGTTCCTGTCCCTCTCCATCCTTCCCTTGATCCAGGACTCACAGCTGGCACACTGCTGGTGGATCTTCTGTGCCAATTTAGCCCCAGGGTGGTCGCAGTGGGGCAGGGAGCAGCAGGCACGAGGTGACACCACAGATTCTGCCCCTCAGGCAGAGTTTGGTGTGTTCCTGTCCCTCTCCATCCTTCCCTTGATCCAGCACTCACAGCTGGCACACTGCTGGTGGATCTTCTGTGCCAATTTAGCCCCAGGGTGGTCACAGTGGGGCAGGGAGCAGCAGGCATGAGGTGACACCACAGATTCTGCCCCTCAGGCAGGGTTTGGTGTGTTCCTGTCCCTCTCCATCCTTCCCTTGATCCAGCACTCACAGCTGGCACACTGCTGGTGGATCTTCCGTGCCCTGTTGAGATGCCACCTGAACACGATGTCACCCTGTGGCTCCAGGAAGGTCCTCACAGAGATCTCCAGGCTCCCACCCAGGGCTGGACACCCTCGACCACGGTGTGAGGCAGCAATGCTTGGGCTGACTTTGGCATTTAGGTCTCAAATCCCTTTTAAAACACGGAGCTTTGCTGCTTCCCTGCCAGACTGGGAGGTTTCTCCTCCAATGACAATCTAAATATTCCAACAGCTGAGTGAGGACTTCTGGGCACCAAGGGGAGCAGGCCAGAGTCACCTCTGAAATATTCTTTTTAAGAAGCACACTGAACAGCCCCAACAAATCCCCACTTCGTGGCTTCCCTGTGACTTCTCTCCTTTTTCTCCATCCCCCTCACCCTCTCACCCTTCTCCTTTTTGCTTTCGAGGAGATTACACAAGAGGTTGACAAAGTGCTAATCTTGCTGAGGATTACGCACGAGGAATCTCTATTGATTTCCCTTTTTTCTTTCACAGAAATAATAAAAGGCTGCATTGCAGGGGTTTGGGAGCTGCTGGGGATGAGAGCGCACTTTTTGCTAACATTAACTTTAAGGGTTTTGCTTGCATAAAACATTGATTTATTAGACAACCTACAAATAATATACTTAGCAGAGAACACGTTACACTTGTACAACTGGAAGTCCTCATTAGTGTCTATAATAGCTGGGACAGAATAACGCAGGCAGAGCATGTTGGTATTATTTTTATTATTATTTTTATGTAGTGCTGTGAGTTTATGACACGTAGTCAGTCAGACACTGTGCACTGGCTCTTGGGCAAGGACTTGATTCCTAGCAACTGGATAGCATTCTGTGGAAATTTCATTCTTTTTCCCTGGAATCTTCATGGCACTTGGAGGAGTTTGAAAGGAAAGTCTGTCCCGCCAGCTCTCCTGGATGGGAGAGGTTGTGTCTGGAAAAAAAGAGATTCTTCCACAAGAACTAGGTTCACACTGCCTGGGTGAGAGGCATGAGCTCCTGATACACAAAATCTGACAGAATGACAGGAAACACTCCTGGGAAGGCCCTGGCTTCAGCCAATTTATTTATCCTGCTACCTCTAACTCCGTGTGTTGGTGCTGCAGCTGGAGGATCCAGGTGGATCCCTCTGGGTGTGCCTCAAACCCTGAAGCCTTTGTTCCTAAATGGCACCCGGGGATGGCTCCTTGGCAGAGGGCCGGGTGTCTCAGGAGGCAGACGGGTGTGGGTGGGCTGCTGGAGCTGCTCTGGTCCCCAGGAGCTGCCCCAGGCTGGGTTTGAGCTGTGCTGGGGCAGTGCTGGTCACTGGCAGGGGTCAGTCCCTGCTGGGCAAGGGACTGGGGATCCAGGCTGGCCTGGGGGCACAAGGAGCTGTCCCAGATGTCCCAGCTGACCCCAGACCCCATGGAATCACACAATTGTTAAGGTTGGAAAAGACCTCTAGGATCATCAAGTCCAACCCAGCCCCACCCCGTGTTCACCACTGAACCACGTCCCCAGGTGCCACATCCGCAGGGTTTTGAACACTCCCAGGGATGGGGACTCCAGCACTGTCCTGGGCATCCCTTTCCAATGCTTGGCAATATGAGGTCCTGTTCAGCAGCACAACCAAGGAGGAGCTGGAGGGGAGGCTCTGCTCGGGGCTGGCTGGGCATGTCTTGATTGGTGATGAGCAACCGTTTTCATTTGGGTTTTATTTCCCTCTCTTCATTATTTTCCTTTTCATTACAATTTATTATCTTATTTCTTTCATTAACTGTCTCTATCCACAAGCTTTTTTTTCACTTTTACCCTTCCAGCTCCCTCCTGCATCCCACTGGCCGTGTGGGGCTGGAGTTCCAAGCTGGGAAAAGAGAAGTGAGGGATTTGTTTCCTGGCTGGGCAGGCTGGGGGGGTCTCCTGGCAGCGGTGCCCAGTGGGACCAAACCCGCGCTGAGCAGAAGGGAAAGGGCAGCCCTGCAGTGACAGCAGCTGTGGTGGGAGTGTCACATGGGCTGTCCCCAGGCTCCTGGGGGAGGCAGCAGGCTGCAGGCTCAGAAAGGAGCCCCTTGAGCTTGGCTCTTTCAAAATTGGGGTAGGTGGAGGGAGGGATGTGCCAGCGCCAGTGGGTGGGTACAGCTAATAAAGCCCGGCCGTGGGAGCCAGGCCCGGGAGCCATCTCATGGTGCTGCCCACAAGCCAAACAAATGTTCAGCTGCCAGGCAGGGGCACGGCCAGCACAGGGGGTGCTCCATCTCTTCGCTGCCTGTGGAAGAGGCCACAGCTCGCTGAGGAAAATGAGCTGATATTCGCTTGCCTTGCCTTGGCAGAAGGTTTAGCAACAGGCGGATCCTCCTCTCAGCCCCCTCCCCTCGAGGCACAGGCAGGACTGGTGCCTGCTGTCAGAGATTTGTCAAGAGTAAAGAGCAAAGATGAGACTGTTCCCCCTGACTCCTGCTAATCCTCCTCCTGACGCAGCCTGGGGTCACCGTGTGCTGCTTGGTATTGATTTATTTAGATTTACCCAGAATAATCAGGAGTGTTCCTTTGTGTGCTCCAAGGACGTGTGAAGGTCTCTAAAGCCAGGCAGGTCACCAGCCCTCTGCTCCCTCCGTGTCACCTCCCTTCTCCCAGCAGAACTTGGACAAGAAACAGGGAAATGGTCTTAATTCTTTCCCTCCTGCCCTTCCTTCCCGGAGCAAGCGCAGGCACTGGGCTTTCAGAAAGGTTTGAGTGCAGCTTTTTGGGTCATTTCCCTCCTGGGACCACATGGTCACAGCAAGGGCTGCTTCTGTCTCCGCAGGATATTGGTTTTGAAGGGTGGATGGGTTTATAAAATCCTTCTGTAATGCCACAACCGGTAAAAAAAGCCATGGAATTCTGTAGTGCAGAGCCCAGCGTGTCCATCCTGGGTGTGAGGGGAGTCAAAATGAGCTCAGGAGCTGTAGGTCCTTCAAGGACTCTACCTGCAGGGCCGGTGCCTCCCATCCCCAGGTCTGGGTCTGAGCACACAGGACCTTGGGGAGTGTCAAGCTGTGCCTGATGTCCCTGTCCCTGCTGTGCCAGCTGCTCCATCTGTAGCTGCAAGCTTTATGACTCCATAACAATTTTATTCCCCCTCACTGCAATTAAAAGATTCCCAGCCACCTCTCTGGGAGAAAACACCTTGTCATTTGGAAGCTGAGAACGTCCTGAATACTTGGAGCTCCTGGGATGCTCAATACCGTTGGACAGCCGTTTTCCCAGGAGCTTTGGCAGCTATTCCTTCAGATGTTTCTTTATGGCAGACTCCAAACTGCACCGTTCAGATGAAATGGAATGCCTGGGTCCTGTCTTTTGCTCCCAAAATGGATTATTTCTGCGGGATGACCACGGAGAACTAAGGGTGAAAGCTTACACCGCTAATCCCCCTTCAGCTGTTATCACTCTCTTTAACTCCTCATTAATTAGGCTTCTTTCCTATCAGCTGCTCCAGAGCTCTAGTCCAACCAGCTGAAAGTCACATTTGCCTCGCTGAATGGCGTGGCTTTGAAATTCAGCTTTAATTTTCAAGGGGACTTTCCCAACCATTGCAGCAGGGTTACAGCCAGCAGATCATTGGGAGCGATTTGCTGTTTACTGCTGGAATTGGTCGCCGCTTTCAAGGCTAATCAGTAATTGTGATAGCTATCAACACAGTCATGAGGCTGTCGGCCTTAACTCCGGGACAAATTGGCCATCCAAAGAGCTTCTGAAGCACTTAACTTGGAGTTTGGGGAATATAAAGAAAATTGTTTCTATTGGGGCACTATTAGATATACTTAACCGCTACACTAAATTTAGATACTTCTTTGAACTGAGCTCATTCCCCAAAATTTATAAGTTACTTAAATAAACAGACCCCATTTACCTGAAACTCACGAAATCAAACAAAATTAATGTGCAATCAATACACAAATTCTGTTTGTCATGGAGATGCAGCAGAGAGATATAATTTGTCTCTTAATTTCCACGCAGAGCTTTGTGCTGAGTCCCAGAAATGCAGCACTCAGACACATTTACATCTTTAGCAACTGTCACAACTCCCCTGTGGCCTCTCCACTGCACGGAATCGAAGTCTGTGCTGAGTTCATGTCACCTACCCAGAGGTCTCAGAATTTCATTAAGAAACGAGCTAAGAAATGAATGAGATCATTTCCCACATATGTAAAGAAATGCTGGCTTCAGCTCAAGCCTTGAGATGTCATTCCAACGGCAGGATCCGAGATTTCAGCCACCTCTGCCGTGATCAGGAGCTGGACATCTCCAGGGGGTGATGCACCACATCCCAAGGCTTTCCATGATGCGCCACATCCCAAGGCTTTCCATGATGCGCCACATCCCAAGGCTTTCCATGCTGGGTGATGGAGGCATCTGGAGATGCCTCTCTTTTACCTCGTGTGCTGGCAGGAATCCAGAAAACCAGCTTGAGACACCTGACTTTTAGACGGCAAAAGGCAGGGATGAAGCCCAGCTTGTCCTCACAGGAGGTTGGGTCTAGGAGAGCCCAAGGCCAAGAGCAGGCCATGGCAGAGGCAGTTTCTGATGAGGTGGATCCTCGCTCACCTTGGGCCCGGCTCAAAGCCATGGTGTTCTTCCATGATTTCTCATACACAAAGACATGGAAGTAGATTTCGGGATAAAATCTGCTTACCAAGGAAGGAGTTGACATTCAGTTGTGTTTTGAGATTATAGCGTGTGCTACAGATCCCAGAGTCCCAGAATGGGTCGGGCTGGAAGGGACCTCAGTGAGTCCCACCTGGTGCCACTCCCTGCTCCAGCAGGGCCAGCCCAGAGCGCAGGCACAGGATTGTGCCCAGACAGCTCTGGAATATCCCCAGGGAGGACACTCAGCCCCTCTCTGGGCTCTGCTCAGGGCTGGGCACTGCCAGGGCAGAAGTTCTGCCTCCTGTGCAGGGGAATTGCTGGGCTCAGCCCTGCCCGTTCCTCTGGTGCCACTGCTGGGCCTGGGAGCAGAGCCGGGCCCTGCTCAGACCCTCCCTGCACACAGGGACACCCAAGGGACACCCAGGGACACCCAGGGACACACGGGGACACACGGGGACACCCAGGGCTCAGGGCCCCTCTCAGCTGGGGCTCCTCTCGAGGCTGAGCACCTCCCTCAGCCTTTCCTGGGCACGGAGATGCTCCAGATCCTCCTCATCCTCACAGCCTGCGCTGGCCCCGCTCCAGGAGCTCCCTGTTCCTGCTGGACACAGCACCCCAGAAGTGCCTCCAGAGCTGGACAGGGGGGCAGGATCACCCCAGAGGTGCCTCCCAGAGCTGGGCAGAGGGGNGGTCACTCCAGATGTGTCCCCAGAGCTGGGCAGAGGGGCAGGATCAGTCCAGAGGTGCCCCCACGGCTGGGCAGAGGGGCAGGATCAGTCCAGAGGTGCCTCCCAGGGCGGGGCAGAGGGGCAGGATCACTCCAGAGATGCCCTCAGGGCTGGGCAGTGGGCCAGGATCACCCCAGAGGTCCCTCACATTCCACCTTAGGGAAAGGTGTTTG
>VWPU01007913.1:0-28087 GCA_013398955.1 Callaeas wilsoni | reverse complement strand
GGCAGCGGCTGCCGGGGCCCCGCCAGCCCGGGGCACGGGGCGAGGGGCAGCCCTGAGCCTTTCTCGGGCACCCCCGGCATTCTCGGGGGGACCCGCGGGCACCGGGACCCGCGTGGGGATGTCCGATCCCGGGGTGGGCAGCGCTGTCCCCGCATCACCCCGGAGCGGGGCTGCCCCGCGCCGCCGTCACTCGCTGCTCTGCCACAAGCCAGAGCCACCAGAGCCTTCCCCATCCCTCGGAGTTCGGGAATCTCTCCGTTTTTCCTTTCTGCTTTGCTCCTGGTGTCCTGAGAAAATACAATAATTTATGTGGTTTAATTTCCCCCCGAAGGAAGCGGTTTCTGCTCTGCTGGGTCTTGAGACCAAGACTAATAAAACTGCTGTAGCCTAACGTGTAACGCAGGATGTCGTTTGTTAAACTGGGAAGCTTGCACGATTTCCTGTGATTTAAGGGCTTGGATTGAGTTACCTGGGATCACAGAGCAGGAAAAAAAAAAAAAAAGATAGAAGAATGTGGTACAAAAAGGACCCAAGGCAGTGAAGTTCTGAAGTCTTGTTTTTGGAGATTCTGGGGTGTAACAGCTGTTTGTGGCACCCAAAATCTTGGCTACTCTGAATCTTGGTGACGTTGGGCTGGGGTCTCTGGGGCTCCCTCCCACCCTCCCAGGCAGCTCATGTACCCGGACTTGCCACCGTGCAGGCTGCCCTTGGTTTCGGGCAGAGCTGGCACCGAGGCTGTTCCCGGTGTTTGCGCATCGGAGCCGCCTGGGCAAACAGGGCGAGAGCTGCTGGGGCTGGGGACAGGGGCTGGGAACAGCCTCAGCGGTGACTCAGTTGTTGTTTGAGGTGTGTAGTCCTCGAAGCACGGGGCTAATGACAGGTTTGGGGAGCAGGTCACCGTCTCCCAGGGCACGGCCCTTAAGGAGCGTGCGGGGCAGTTCGTGCCGTCCCAACACGTGCGCTGGAGTGGAGCCCATCCCCCCAAGAACCGAGGGGTGAGGGGCGAGGGCTGGCCGGGCTCTTCCCTCGCTGGAGCCGGAGCGGAGCCCTCGGCCCGGAGCGGGCGGCAGCGCCGGCTCCGTCGGCGCCTGGCTCTGACCCAGGGGCGGAAGGGTGCACGGGGTGCCTTGGCCCCAACAGCCGGAGATGGGCTTGGAATGAGTCCGCAGGTCTCCATCAGTTAGTGAACACCTCGGTTTCTTGGGATGTCAGTGGGAGCAGCCAGATGCAGGGAATGAGAAGATGGAGCTGGTGAAGATCTCATGGGTTCACCCAAAATCAGTGTGTTGGTGCTGGGAGCTGGACGAGGATGGCCCTGACTCCGTTTGTGTTCCCAGTGGCGAGCAGAGTCTCCTCCGAAGCCAGCAACGCTTCTCTTGGCCTCTGGAGGTGTGTGGCACGTGGTGCCTGCAAGAACCTGGTGTGTCCCTGTTCCATAGAGGACTTCAGCCAGCCCTGAGCCCAGCGGGACAGCTGGGGGCTCGGGGACTGGGGTCTTCTGGATCTCCTTAAGCTTTGGAGTCTCTGAATCCAAATCCAGTCCCAGAGCTTCAATCCCCGTTACCCGGGTATTTTTCTGCTTTCCTGGCCCATGCAGGAGCCTGAACACTGCCGTGGGCAGGAGGAGACGGTCCCCAGGAGGGGGACGGTGCCCGTGGGGCCTCAGGGTGGGTGACTGAGCCCTGCTTTGCCTCCTCCCGCGGCCGCCGTCTCACCGGGGTTTGGCAGCAGCGGGACCGGGGTCTGGAGCGGGAGCAGCAGCTCCCCATGCCAGGCTCCCGCTCCCGCGCAGGCTTTCCCGAGGCGTTCTGCTCGGGAAGCCCATTGTCATCGTTCTCCAGAAGCAGCGCTCACCCTCGGAGTGACTGTGCTAATGAGCTGGTGGAGGAGCTGTCAGCCGCCCCCGAGCCGATGCTGCCACTACAGGCAGCTGCCTACACACGGGGAGTAATTACAGAGGGAGACGGAGGCTGCTGGCACCTTCCGCCAACGTAATCCCACCTTCCCTGGTGCTGATTCACTCGCAGGACCCCGGCGTAGCGGCACAGCTGCCGGGCTGGGCTCTGCCGTGAGCCCCGGGCTGGGGGTGCCGGCCAGGCGCTGAGCACGGGCAGCTCCCTCTGCTCCCGCCCCGCTCGTCCCTTGCTCAGGATTGTCTTTTTGCAGAAAGCAGGGACTGGCAATTCTTCCTTCCCCCGAAGACAGATCTGTCTCCTCCTGCCAGATGAGATTATTGCCGTTTACAGCCCAACCTCCATTTCATTCTAAAGCCATTTTTTCATGCGGAAGATGGGTTTGCAATGGTGTGTGAGTAGCTCCTCGTTTGAAGAGGTGTTTGCCTAACAAAACCCCGAACTCGAAGCTGAATTGTCGTGCAGAAACGTGGACAGAGTTCCTGAGGGTCCTTCGCTCCCCATCAGCTGTAATCGATGTTACTGTGGTATCCCAGCCTCTGCCTCCTTAACTCCAGGTCCAGAGGGAAGGGAGAGATTCTTCCTCGAGTGGTTCAGGAGGGAAGCTGTGGCTGACCTGGTGCGTTTGGCAGTGGAGGGATGATGTGATTGGCAGAGGAGGAAGGAGCCAGCCCGTGCCACCCCAAATTCTATGCCCCGTGCTCCCTGCTGTCTCTGCTCCCTGCCTTGAGGCTTCCTGCAGCCCAGACGTGGGAGATCTGTCGGCTGCACCCCGGGGGCTCCGAGCATCCCGGTGCATCCCAGGGATCGGTGGCACCGCTCCGGGCCGTGGTACCAAGGCTCCGTGGTGGGCTCGGCTCCGGCAGTGCCAGGGGCTCTGAGGTGGGAATGCTGCTCCGTCCCCTTTGCCTGCGGACTGGGAGAGCATTCCAGGCCTCCCTGGAGATGGGACACCTGCAGACACGTGGATTACGAGGCGTTAGAAAGCAGTAGCTCCTGTCTTGCCGGAGGTGTCCCAAAGCGCTCCTGCCGAGCTGGATGCTGCTCCCCGGGATGCCCTCGGTGCTTTGCTGTGCTGAGCCTGCTCGTGGTTAAGGTTTCCGTGGTGCTGCTCGTGTTGCAGGGCAGGGCACGGGGCAAACGGCTCCTGCTCCCAGCTCCCCCAGCCGGAGCCTGGGGCCAAGCCGAGCCCCTCGGTGCCACACCTGTGGGGAGGCGACCGGGGGACCCTTCTGGCTCCTCACTGGAACTCCCAACCCCGAGGAGTTGAGGATAGCCCTGCCTTGCAGGGGTGACCACAGGTGGGTGCTGGCAGGTGTTCCCAGAGTGCTGGGGTGCTCTGTGCCCGGTGTGGATCCTCACCCCGGTTCTCTTCAAACCCAGACCCCGACACAAAGGTGTTCAGAGCTCTTGCCGTGAGACTTGGGTCCCCTCATCCTCTGGCGTGACAGCCAGGAGAAACTAAATGCCTTTAGATGGGGACTGGTTTTTTTCCCCTGATTTTGCCTGTCCAGATGGGCTCCTTCTTGACAGAAACTTGGCTCTTGAAACCCCCAGGGCTGCTCCTGATGGCGCCAGGCAGGACAAGCTGTGATGGAGGAGGCAGCGCTGGGCTTTGCTGGGCATTAAATATTGATAGGGAGATGATGAAGGTGCTCCTGGAGCAGGGCTGACCCATTTAGACACAAAACTTCCTCCGAGCTGAGCTGCCTCTGCAGCGTGACCGTGGCAGTGGAGAGTCCCCTGGGGCTGCCCCTCCGCCCTGCTCGTCGTGGTCACCCAGGGAAGCCGCGGGTGCCGGGCTGCCCCAACCCCCTGTGCAGTGTCAGCCCTGCAGGGAGCCCCAAAATCCTTAAGAAGGTTGGAGAAGCCCTCTGAGACCATCAGATCCAACCGTTCGCTCAGCACTGCCGAGGCCAGCACTAAGCCACGTCCCCAGGTGCCACGTCCTTGTGGTTTTTGAGCACTTCCAGGGATGCGTTCGGAACGTCGCCCTTCGGGTGTTGTGCAGGACTTTCCTGTGCAGGAGAAGCCTGAGCCACCTCCACTTCCAGCTCGAGTAGGACTTAGACTTGAGATTTAGGAGCTGGACTTCCATGATCCTTGTGGGCTCCTTCCAGCTCGGGGTATTTTATTCCTTTCCACGGTTCTAAACTTTTCCTTACAGGCTGATTTATGGGATTGGAGCATCCTGGCCACAGCTGGAGTGTGCTCAGAGGGGGGAAAAGGGACCTTGTTTCTGTTGCCTCTTCCCCCACCGAAGGGAGTGGGGCTGTGTCCTGGAGACCTTGTGCTTTGCATTAGTTTCATTTTTGGCAGCTGAATAAAGCCGTGCCAATCCCGGAGAGCTGAGTGGTATTACCCAGGGAATTCAGCGCAGTGGAACAAAGCAAAGCCCTTTCAACCCTTGGCTGCCAGGTTTTGTGTCTGTGTTTTTCTGAACTCTGCCCAGGCAGCCCGTGCAAGGCAAACAACTTGTGGGTGCTGCTGAGGGGGCAAAATCTGGGGAGAATGAGATTTGCTTTCATTGCCACAGTGCTGCTGGATATTTACTTTGCTGTTGGTGTCCTGCAAACCTGGATTCACCTCTCCTGCGGGGGGACAGCCCTGCCAGAGCCCCTCATCCCCCCGTGGAGGGGGATGAACCCCGTGTTGCCAGGGGAGCAGCTCCTGCACATCCCTGGGTGTGAGGGGTGATGCTGTTGAGCCATTCCATGGCACGAATCTGTTAATTTTCCGCTATCTCTCCTTGGCAGGTCTCGGGCTCTCACCTGGAGGGGGGTGCAAAGGCTCTGGAGTCACCTTCCCTTCCCACCCTGGGAGTGAGAGGAAGGCTTGGAAAAGGCTATTTTTATCTCTGCAGTGAGGAGCCCTTTTCCCCGCTCTCATCCTGCCAGGCTGTTTTTGTTGGAGGCTCCAGACATTGTCTTAAAAACATTCACTTTCAGCAAACTTCCTCCTGGGGGTTGGTGAATTTTATTTGGCCAGCACAGAGTCACCTTCCCGCTCCTTCAGCCGCTCCATGAGACCCTTTGGGAGCTTTTATCTCTTTATTTGTTGCTTTAAAATGCCTCGTGTGGATTGGTGGGGAGCAGGACCTGCCCTGAGCAGTGCCAGGGCTGGGCTGTGCTTTGATCCCCTCTGGTTTGGGGAAGATGTGCTGAATTTCGGATGATGCTTTGTCTGGGGATCCTGTTCCATCATTAATTCCCTCAGTTTCGTGCTCAGGACGATGTGTTTACACGGGCACTGCTGAGAAAATCACACTATTTACATATCCCTGTGCACATCCACGTACACAAACACCGCTCTGAACCTGCAAACCGCCAAAAAATCTCCTCCCTGCAGAAATTCTGCCAACATTTCTGCTGCTTAAATATTGTTCAGCCTCGGAGAGCTCAGGCTGAGCTTGAGTGTGGTCGAGGCTGTAGCTGGGGATTGACCAGACGTGGGGATGTGCCCGTGTCCCTGTCCCTGCCATGGCAGCGATCCCACACCTCCAGCCGCTCCGTGGGATAACCCAGGTGGATTTTTGACTGGAGTTCAACATGATGAGGGCAGGATGGAGCAATCCTCGTCGGTGGTAATTAGCTCCTGTGCAATTGTCTCCTACACGTTGGAGAACACCTGGCTTGTTGCTACAGGTCCGTTTTCTCCTCTCACGCTGAGCACATCCACCAAACTGCTCTGAGCTGCCCCAGAACAGCTTCCGGGGGCCCTGAGCTGTTGGCCTGCAGACTTAATTAGCAGGGCACTCCTCATTAGCCTCGTCAATCATCTTCTGCCCTTTGCAGTTGTGGCTGGTGCTGTGAGGACCTGGGAGCTGCCGGGGACAGGCTTTGGGGACATTGCAGCCATCCTCAGCCTGCTGCTCCCACCAGCCTTGTGCTCCTGGGAGGATTAATGGGATTTCTCCTGAAATACCAGCACTGGGGTGATGCCACCCCTCCGTCGGGTGCCCCACACAGGGTCCTGCCCAGAGGGACCCAAAAAGGGCTGTCTGGAGCCGAGAAGGCTCTTGCTGAGCCCTGCACACGTGTGGAGAAAATTCAGCTGTCAGGCTCGAGGGCCGGGCAGCAGGAACTGGGATAAAAATGCCTCAGGCAGAAAATGAGCTTTATAGTGTTCGGCCAGCCTCAGATGAGGTGACAGATGCTTAATCAGCTTATTCCCCGCAAGTGTCTGCCCGTCTTCCCTCCCCTGCCTGGGGTGGGACTCTGCCAGCAGCCTGGGGGTGCAGAGCCCCCATTCCCAGCAGGAATGCCCCTGGTGCATCCCTCCTCAGGGCCGTTCAGGCTCTGAACTCCGTTTTCTGGTGGTACCTCGGTGGGAGGGGGTCCCCAAGGTGGGGCAGGGGACTGGGACCAGCTCTGGGGCTGGAGCTGGGCTCGATCTGGAAGACTCCCAGGAGAGAATGGAGGTTGTGCCTCTCCCAGGCTGGGATCGGTGTCGGGGTGAGGGCCCTGGCAGGGAGGGCTGCGGGGCCAAGCACACAAAGAGCCCTTCTTCTTCTCCCTGATCCGATTATTCCTTCCCCCATCTTAACTAGGGGCCTTGGAGCGGGGCAGGAAAGGCTCAGACAGCGCTGCCCGCGTCCACCCCCACCCTCTGGGCAGGTGGGGAGTGCCCCCAGTGCTGGGGGACCCAGGTGTAATTCCTGGCACGTGGCTTCAGCCGCGGCTGGCACGGCTCAGGAGGTGCTGGTGGCCGGGCTCTGGCTCACTCCTGGCTGCACGCTCGGAATTCTGCTCTTCAGCCCTTCCTGCTTGTCCCTGGTGGGCCGGGCTGGTGCCGCTCTCCGTGGCCACCCCGGGAGTGGGACATCCCCTGCCACCACCCCCCAGCTCCTGGGTCACCTCCCTGGCTGGTCTGAGGGCTGGTGCTGCCCCAAGCAGCCACTTACAGCAGTTATTATGGTTATTTTTGCCATATCTGATAATTTTCTGGTTGGAGCATTCGCTTTCCTCTCCTGGGGAAGCATCTCATGTTGGGGCACTGCAGAGCCCCTCGTTCTGGTCCCTCGTGGTGCTCAAACCCAGCTCGGTCTTCCTCAATGAAGCTGCAGGATGAGGGAGGATCCCGGGGGATTTTCCAGGGAGCTGGGAGGACTCTTTTGCTCTCTTTTTGTGTTTGTCAGCACAGAGTTGAGCATGCAGCTGTTCAGTCCACTTCCCCTCATCCCTGCTAATCCCAACGATGTTCTCTCCCCTTTAGACGATCATGGAGCAGTTCAATCCCAGCCTCAGGAATTTCATTTCTATGGGGAAGACCTATGAAAAAGCCTTAGCAAGTAAGTGACACTGCACTGCTGGCATGGCTGGTGCTGGAGTGCCGGGCCTGCCAGGCTGGGGAGGGGGGGAAAGCTGGAAAACCTTTTGGTTTTTGTTGAAAATCTGTGAGTTTTTGGTGAAAAGTTCTTTGTTCCCCTGCGGAGGGAACTGGGAGGATGGTTCTTGGGCCATGTTGGGATGTGCAAGGCCATGGATGTGGGAGGGATTCCAGGGAGAAAGCGTTGGGAGGCAGCAGGACAACAAAACACATCTCCAAACAGTTCATCTTTAAATGTTTGTTTAAAATATTGAGAATTGAGGTTTCAAGCTCTGTTTAAAGAGCTGTTATTGAAATGTTTAAATTGCCCAAATAAATGAAGAGAAGGAAAAAGCTTAAAAATCTTGATGGCAGCTCTTGATGGGGAATGCAGGATCCTATTGGGAGCCATTAGGGAGGTGTAGATTTAAGGGACCAAAAGGAAGCTAGGAATTGATTAAACCCCAAAATGGACTGTTTTGACTTAAACTGGCTTTGTGCACTGCTCCTCAGCTGGGTTTGAGGAGGTTTAAGCTTTGCTCGACCCAGAGCTGCCTTCTTCCAGGGAGAGCTCTTCTCCCTGGGATTTTATTTTTTAGCACTCCCAGTGAAAATGCCCTTGGGGGAAGAGTCTGTCATCATCTTCAGCCAGCGGGGGAAAATACTTTGGTGTCTCCTGTTCTGAAGTGCCGGGGTTTGGGACCCGACCTCTGGCTGCTCCTGCTCCCTGCCTGCAGCCCATTTTCTCTCCCACAAGTCAAGCGAGGCTCCCGGCTGTTTCCATGAGGATTCTTTGGGCCCTCCCCCTGTTCCCAGGTGCCGGCGCTGCCCCGGACGCCGCGTCCTGCCAGCGCTGGGCACTGGTTTAAACTGGGATTTAATGGATCACCCAGCCGTGACAGAAAAGTGCCCGTCCACCCCGGTCCGCTGCGCAGGGGCTGTGGACTCTGATCCCCAGGGAGGGGGCACAGTGCATCCTCACACGCAGCAGCCTTTCCCAGAAATTCCTAGGGATGCCAGCGGAGGGGGGTTCATGGTTTGGGGGTGCTTTTCCCTGCTGGTTCCCTCCGGGCAGGGAGCAGAGGCAGGGTCTGACAGGGAGAAGAGGTTGCCCTCAGGACTGTGTTTTTTATTCGTTCTTCTGGAATATTCTTCTGATAACACAGCTTCAATTACCTGGGGGGTGGATCTGTTTATCCTCTGCTGTCCTGTCCTGTCCCATGGCGTTTGGGATAACCAGTGTGATCCCTGGGGTTGTGCTTTTCCCACATCCCCGCTGTGAAAACGCTTTGGAGCCACGGATCTTCCTGTCATTTTTAACTTGGCTTGGGTCATCCTTCCCCTGGGATCCCTGAGCTGGGGGGCAGCTGGAGGAAGTGCCGAAGCCAGGAGCCAGAGCAGAGGCAGCGTTGGAAGGCTGGAGCCGGGGCTGTACAGCGTGTTCTGTGATTAGAGGAAACCCCCTGCTTATCTGATTAGAGTCAAGTGTGTAGCTGGAATGTCAACAAACAGGGCTGAACTATAATGAAAGTCTGTGATATTCAATTATTCCGCAGTGATTTCTCTGAGCAGCATTAGCAGCCTGATGCTCGCGCTGCAATGAAAACCACCACGGTCCTGCACGTACCTTTGTTAATCCTAAATTACCCTGTAATCTCACTGCTCCAGCTTTCTGTGCTCGCTTTTCCTCTGTTTGCTGTGTGGTCCCTCCCCGTGGGGTTAAGCCCTTTGAGGTAATACCTGTTTTAGCATCTCCTCGGTGCCCCAGAAGTTCTGACAGCCATTAAGGAGAATAACCTCCATTTTTTGGTGCTTTTTAGGCATGACATATGCAGCAAAAGGGTACTTTGATGCTCTGGTGAAGATGGGAGAGTTGGCCAGTGAAAGCCAAGGATCGAAAGAGTTGGGTAAGTCCCCAGTTCGCTGCTAAATGGAGTTGCAGATTCCCAGCTCAGGAATGAAACAGATCTTTGGTGCTGCTGGGGAGAACAAGCTCAGCGTGGAGCTGATCCCGCCTTGTCTCAGTGGCAGCAGAGTCTCTGTATTTACTGTTAATGTAGTTTGGAAAACCCCCTGATACTCTCGGTGTCAGGGGTTTGGCTCGTGGTGTTTTTGGAGAGCAGCTTTGCGGTGGGTTTGTCTTCCTCTGGAAAGGAGAAGCAGCAGCACGTGGCCAGGGAGCTGGGGCTGTGCTGCCCATCGGGGGCCTCTGGAGGGGAAGGGGAGAGGGAGGAGTGTGGGGAAGGGGCAGGGGCCGTGCTGGTGGAGGTCACCCTGCGCGAGGAGGGGCTGGGACCGTGCCCTGGCTGCAGCAGCTGTGCCCTGCCGGAGCCTCCCTGTGCCCACTGCCAGGGACCTGCGTTTGCTCAATCCATGCAAACGTCACGAGCTGCCTCCTTCCCCTTTCTCACACTTATTCCTCCAGTAAATCCTTTGGGAGCTGCTTCTCCAGGCTCCCTGCTGCCCAGACATGGCTCCCGTGTTCTCCCTGCTCGCAGCCGTGGTTCCAGGTGTCCCTCCCAGCTCCCCCGTGGTCTGAGGTGGCTCTCCCAGCTCCTCTTGGGATGCTGCACCTTGTTAAGGCTCTCACGGAGTGAGGTGGGGCTGTGTCTGGTGTCTGTGCAGTCCCAGGTGAACCCCTCCTCCTCCTTCTCCTTCTCCTCCTCCTCCCCCCATCCCTGCCGCAGCTCTGGCTCAGCGGAGATGGCAAAGTGCTCATTAAAGCATCTCTCCGGGGCAGGCAATTAGCAGAGAGGTTGAGCTGAAACGACTCTAAAGGCTGAAGGAGTTGGGGAGCAGCCCCTGGGCTCTGGATTTGGTGTCAGACCCAGCTCCCCCCAGCCCTGCTGCTGCCTCGGAATTGTGCTGGGAAAGCAGTAAGTGTCTATGGAAACCGAGTCGTGGATTAAAGCTGCCTGGAGCAATCTGCTTCTGTTTAATAAATAAAACAAAGAGCCCTGTGTGCGACGCGGTGGCTGCGAGGGCTGTGCAGAGCCTGCGAGGAGCTGCCTCTGGGGCCGAGGGACACCCCAGCTCTGCCCTCCTGGAGGGAAGTTTGGGGCAGCCTTATCATCTTGGGGACCCCCCACCCTGCCGGCTCTTGAGAGCAGCTCCAGGTTTGCTCACACTTCAGACCTGGATTTGGGGACTTCTGGCCCTGGTTCCTCGCTGAAGGACAAGGGTTTGATGTCCTTAGTGCCGTCTCCCCATGTGCGGTTCAAGTATTTTGGGGTTTAAAGCGTTTCCAAATCACTGCTCCTTCCCCTCTTGGTGTGACACATCCCAGGGAGGCTCCTGGCAGCTCCGGCTGCTCCCCAGCCTCGTGCTCTGTTGATCCTGCTGATATTTGCTGTGGCAGCTGCTCCGAGCAGGAGAAAGTCGAGATAAAATTTCTGGCTGCCGCGCAGTGGAGCTGATAACAGCTGGGACACGGCCCCCTCCCAGCAGATGTGTAAACAGGGGCTGAGAAATGTTCTGGGTCCGGGCTGTGCTCGCCAAAGGTGCAGCTTTTCCTGGGAACACCTTTGCCTTATCACTGCCTGGGCTGGGAATGCCGATAATGCCAGAAAGGGGCTCTGGGATATTTCATAGGATCACAGAATGGTTTGGGCTGGAAGGGACCTTAAAGCCCATCCAGTGCCGCCTCCTGCCGTGGGCAGGGACACCCGCCACTATCCCAGGGTGCTCCAAGCCCCGTCCAACCTGGCCTGGGACACCTCCAGGGATGGGGAATTCATTTTAGAACAGTAAACAGGAATTCTCTTAATTGCTGCTTCAATTAATGTCATGCCCCCAGCTCCCTCCCTGAGTGGGATTTTCTTCTAG
This sequence comes from Callaeas wilsoni, assembly GCA_013398955.1. Classification (NCBI taxonomy): domain Eukaryota; kingdom Metazoa; phylum Chordata; class Aves; order Passeriformes; family Callaeidae; genus Callaeas; species Callaeas wilsoni. The sequence goes on along the minus strand of VWPU01007913.1, from coordinate 17,042 downwards.
GAGTTTATAGGGAAAACTGCTTCAAGATGTCAGCCAGGACCATGGGATGCTCTGGTCAGGATTGCAGCTTATGTTTCCAGCCTCCACGGACAAAAATCTGAGATATTTGGTTTTCCTCCAAAACCCTCTGTTTCCTAACCTGGATGCTTTCCTGGTGTGCTTTTTGGGACAGGAGGTGTCCCAATCCCAGCCCTCTGACGGCAGCGGTGCTGCAGGTTTGTCTCGTGGAACACGGAGCCCTCTGCAGCACTGCTCTGGGCTCAGCTCCTGGCTGCCCATGGGGCTGCTTAGCACTGTGCATTTTTTCTAAATTCCCCATCAGATTTTAGGAATTGTGCGTAGACAGGATAATCCCGCGTGGGAATGGAAAAGTGGCGATAGGAACGATAATAACGCGCTTGAGCTCTAATCGGCTCTGGCGGTTGAGTTTTCGGGTGCAAGTGTCTGGTGGGGCCTGTCTGAACCCCACTGCCGAGGTTTGGGGTGCGCAGAGTCGGGGCTTTGGGGTGTTCTTTACCCCAGTGATGCTCTGAGCGGGTCCAGGGTGGAGCTGTCACCGTCCCGGAGCAGCAGAAGAGTCGTTCTGCTCTGGGCAGTTCCCTGCTGGCCAGTCCCTGGCATTTGGGATTGGGGCTGTGCCCACAGGTCCCCTAGAGAGAGGCTCCTGGGGCTGCTCTCCACGCCCTTGGTGGTTGTGGCAGTGCCTTCAGGGAAGATGAGCTGGTGTGAGGAGCCTGTGTCTGACCAGGGAGGGTTTGTTCCCAGCTCAGTCCTGGAATGGTTTGCAGCCCCTTCCAAGAAGCTCCAGCCTCATGCACGAGTCCTCAGGTGACTTTGGCCCTTGTCCAGCTCCTGCTTAGGTCCTTTGGATGCTGCTCAAAAATGTCGTTTCTTTTGTCCTTCTTGAAAACTAGGCCGTGACAAAGTCATGGAAAGGGGTTTTCTTCTCCTGCTAAGCGGAGCTGGAGACGTTTCCCCCGGGATGCTGAGGCCAAGCAGCACCTGCAGGAAACACCTCCAAGGCTGGAAGTGGGTTTTGCTCAGCACTTGTTTCTGGAAGGTCCCTTGAAAGAGTGGAGCTGCTCTGGGTGACACACCAGGCTGTGAAAGGGCAGCGCAGGCAGTAATTACTCAACCATTGTTGAGCTGAAAGGAGCCCCTGGCACATAATGGCTTTTTATTTCCACACGAAAATCAGGACACGGTGGCACCTTCATGGCTTGGATGAGATTTTTCAGCTCATCCAGTTCCACCCCCTGCCCTGGCAGGGACACCTTCCGTTATCCCAGCGTGCTCCAAGCCCTGTCCAGCCTGATCTTGGACACTTCCAGGGATCCAGGGGCATCCCTGAGTTCAGGCTCTCCCCTGCAGCTGCGGGCTCTGTCCCGGCTCCTGGCGGTTCGGAGGCTCTGCGCTGCGCCGGATCCTCTGGGAACGGGGATTCATCTGTTAATTGGATTTGTGGTTGTTTTGGGTAGATGCTTCCAGCAGCAGCCGAGGTGCGGATGTAGATCCCACAGGTGCCAAAGGCCGGCCTGGAGCTCCAAGTGGCACCGGGGACTGCTGGAGCTGGCGGTGGCTCTGCGCAGTTTGGGGCCAACGGAGCTGCTGGTGTCACTGGGAACCGGTCAGAGCAGTGCCCGGGATGACACAGAACTCCAGGAAATATTTTCCTGTGATTTGTGGCCGAGTGTCCCTGCAGGGAGGTCCCTCTGCTGTGGAGGTGAGCTCCTGGCTGGGAGCTGAGATCTTTTTGGCGATCCTTTAAATTTGGACTTAACAACGCACTTAACACCTTGTGGGTGCCAGCTTTGTGCTGGTGGAAGAAAGGAAGCTGCAGGAATGGGCTTGCTAGGGGTGCAGAAACACAAGACAGTCCTCTCAAAGCTTCCTGCTGCCTCAGGACAGGGCTCTTCCACTGCCGCCATCCCTCCCATGAGGAGCAGGCGGCCAAGGCTCGTTCTCACCAACCTGTGTTTGGTACCTGATGGTGGAGGGTTGTAAATGAGCATCTGTGAGGACCATGTGGCCTGGCTGGGGCTCCCAACGTGTGGCAGATGTGTGTAACGTCTGGGTTTCACCTTCCCTGGTGATGGTGACAACTTCCAGGATTCCCACCTGCTGTGTGCCCCGGCACTGTGCCTGGGAAGGATCCTGCAGGGATGCTCCATCCTTTTGGGGGAATGGAGGGGGCCTGTGTGTGTCCATGGACTGGTTTCTGCCGTCCGTCAGCAATGGGGGGAGCTTGGCAGGTTTGAGGAGGAGTTTTGGCTGGGTGCGTGGCCAGCTGTAGGTCCTGGAGGTGTTCGCTTCCCCTCCGGAACTGCCGGCGTGCCGGAGGGATCGGATCGTGTGGGGCCGGGCTGGGCAATGAGGGTGTGTTCTCCTGTGCTCATTAACCCAGTGCCACCAGTGCAGCTCCTGCCAGAGCGTTTGGGCTCTGGGGACTCACTGGTCTGTGCGTCCTGGGACAGATCCAGGGTTGATCTGTACATCCGGGGGGCTGTGGGGGGCACGGAACATCCCGGTCTCCGATGCATCCCTGGTGAAAGTGTCAGTGGCAGCTGCCCAGCCTGAGCGAGCCAGTTACCGGCAACTGGGAACTCAGGCCACACTGCCTTGGGAAGCTTCTGCTTTTCCCTTTACCTGGTCTCTTAATAAACAAATGAAAACTGCCTTAAGCTGTGCCAGGCGGGGCTGGAGCAGGGGCTGGAGCAGCGCTGAGCTCGTAGCACTGACGAGTCGCTGATGAATTATCAACACATCGCCCAGTGCTCTGGGGCTGCCAGAAGTGAAACCGTTGTGGAGAGGAAAGAGATGAGTCAGCGTGGAGAAAGCCGATTGTTTCCCCACACTCGCGGATCCTCCCGGCTGTCACACGGAATGTCGGCACTCATGGAGTCGGAGCCTCGGCCCGGTGAGGCGCTGGGCTGGAAGCGCTCCCTGGCACCTGGGAGCTGCTCTGCGCTGGGTGCGTGAGCCTGGGGCAGATCCCGCTGGTGCGAGGGAAGAGCAAAAGAGATTGCAGTGGAATTCGGTGGGATTGTTTAGGTTGGAAAAGCCCTCGAGATCACTGAGCCCAGCCGCTGACCCGAGTCCACCATTAAATTGTGTCCCCAAGTGCCACCTCTACCTACGCTTGGTTTTGCCTTAAATTAGGCTGCATCAGACCTTCAGCACCGAGATGCTGTGTGAGCAGGGTTAATGCTGGCTGGTGTTTAGGGGATGTGCCCAAGCCCAGACCCCCGGAGCTGGGGCAGCCACGATGCTGCTGGTGGGAGATGGTCCCCTGGCCACGGGCCACCATCTCCTGCTGCCCTTGCAGGAGAGCCTGGGCTGCTCCAGCCCTGCACAAGCGCCAGCATGTTCTGTCTCTGAGCAATTTGGCTCCTTGATTAATGCATAGTTGGCATTTTTATTAAAAATGGCCTATATTCTGTTTTAGAGGGGGGTTCAAAAAATAACCTTGAGTCTCTGATAACTGCAAAGCAAACCCCTGAAAGCTGGGTTCCCACTGCTTCACCTTCTGGAGGGGCAGCTGGCTCCCGTGGTGGCAGTAGGGATGGGAGGGATGTGGAACAACCTGTTTGCCTGTTGTGGGCTGGGTGTGGAAGGGAAGGGCCCACAATAGCTCCTATAGTTCTTCTCCCAGAACGATACTGTGAGTCAGCCGTAAACAGCAGCTCCTCCTCCCTGTGTGCTCGGCAGCCTGCGGGGAGGGGAGAAAGCCCGGCTCTGCCTCCTGCCCTTCCCCGGCTCTGTTTGTACCTCTGGGTGTAGGTGAGATGCTTCACCCGGGGGTTCTCCACCTGCGGGATGTGTGTTTTGGCAGCTCGGTACGAGTCACACGGTGACCCGAGCTCCTGTCCTGCTGCACGCTGGGAGTGCCGGTGTTTAACTTACAAATCCCTCTGGCAGCTGATGCAAAACGCCCCTGGCGTGGGCGGCTGTGCTGCTGCCAGGGCTCGCACCCTGTGCCACTGAGCTCCGTGGGGTGCTCCCCCCAGAATTCCATGGCGGTGCCCCTGGCACAGTGCCACAGATTCTTTCCCGAGCCGGATTTTGGACTCTTTAGCCTTTCCAGCTACCATGGTATCCCTTAGCCACAGTTTAACTTCATCCCTGCAGCTCTGGGTTGGGTTTGGGGTGAGGTGCCCGTTAAAGTCTCACACGGTCTGTAGGTTTTTGTGAAGCAGCTCACGGTGTGCGGGTATCGGGGTGTCAGAGGTGCTCTGTGGCAATTCACACGGTGCCGCTGCTGTTTTTAGGGGTTTTAGTTCAAATTCTGCCGCCCAGTTGGGCTTCCAGTGGTGGCAGAGGCCACGGGAAGCCCGGAGCTGGTTCCTTCGGAGGCAGCTGGGGAGAGGCTCCGGAGGAAGCTCGCGAGGCTCCGGGCAGGCGCCCAGCTGCCTTCCTGCGCCGTCCTGGCTGCTGCGGGCTCGCCTTGGGCTCGTGGTGCTGGGCTGGGCACGGGGGACAGCAGTGTCCCCTCGCCGGGCTGGGCACAGGGAGGCTGCGCTGTGGGAAAGGCTCCGTGCGCTGCTGGCTTTGATGTGGGGCTGGAACGCCCCGATAGGAGCCGAGGGGGGGGGTGGTGGAGGAGAAAGTCAAGCCCAAAAGATGGATATCAGTGTTGAGAGACGCACCACGAGCCACGCCGGCTGCTGGGAACGGGCCAGTTCCCTGGGACAGGAACGTGGGGAGAGGGGCAGAGCCCCCTTGTCCCAGTGCAGGGGAACCCAGGGCTGGATTTGGGGATATGGATGTTATTTCTGGGTGCCCCAGTCCCCGCTCTCGGGTGGGTCAGGCGCTCGGTGACAGTGGCCAGAGCCCCCAGCCAGTCCCACACCAGTGCTCCAGGGATTTCCACTCCAGCCAGACGGGAAGGGAGGGGGACAGGGGGTGGTGCAAGCTTTGGGAATAATGAGAGAGCCACCCTTGCATTGATACCCCCCGACAAAGCCACCTCAGTGTGACATCAGGGCCTCCTTGCAGTGGGAATTCAGGCACTTCCCACCATTGAGCTCTCGCAGCCCGAGCGGGAGCGATTTCCTGGCACTGGTGACCCCTCGCCTGGACCTCCCTGCTCACGTGTGACGCTGCAGACATCTGTGGTGGTGGCCGGGTGCGAGTGCTCCGCTTGGCTCAGCACCTGGAGAAGCGGCTGGAAAAGTCACGGCCGGCTCGGTGGAAGTCTCGGCACGCCGTTTCCTCGTGGGGAAGGAGCCGAGCTGCAGCTCTGCCATCTGGTCACCTCTCGCTTTGTGGGATGCTCTGGGCATCGCTGCTCTCTCAGGGGGCACGGAGGGACGGTGGCCCTGGCACCAGCCGGTGCCACAGCCGGCCCTGCCACTGCGGCGGAGGGGCCGGTGCCTGCCAAGGGATCCGATTTTAGTGTTTGCAGAAGGGTTTGAGACAGCCTATGGTGCAAAGTACGAATTGCTCCAGCTGGGAGAGCAAAGCAATGTTGAGGCAGGTTGTTCCTGGTCAGCTGGGGGTGTTGACACTCGGCTGGCACGTGGCCCGTGTGCCCAGGGACGTGGGGGTGCCTGGGGGGACGGGCTGGAGCTGGGGCTGGCCCAGCCTGCGCAGCTGTGCTGGGAGAGGGTCCCACTTGTTCCCTTGCCCCAGTGAGATGCTGGCTTTCATTTGCAAACAGCTCCACAGAGGTTGGGAGCCTCTTGGGAGGCTGCAACCTGCCATGCTGGAAGGAAAAGCTTCCAAACTCAGCCCTGAAAAGAGCTGACAGAGCCGGGCTGTCCCCAAGGCTCGCTCTGATCCAGAGACAGGGCTCTTAGTGCTGGCTCTGTTCCTAAAAGATGCTCCTGTGTGTGCGTCTGGCTCCAGCCATGCTGGGGCTTCTGCTGAGCCAGGACACAGCCCTTCCTCCAGGAACAGCGCTGGGTGTGGGGCTGGAGTCCTGCGTTGGAAAAGAAAAAGGAAGTGGCAGAACAGAGCTGGGATTCCTTGGCTGCAGTGGGGATCCCTCAACCCACGGCGTTGGTGGCAGTGGCAGCCCTGGCTCTGCCCTTGCTGCCCAGCCCTGGCTCAGCCCCTGTGGCCAAACAGGTCTGGCAGTTCTGAGGCAAACACCACCCCAGGGCTTAGCCCCGTGTCCTGTGACCTGCACCGAGTGCCAGGGCTGTGGCTGTCCCTGTGCTGGGCCTGGGGAGCAAGGGCTGCCCTGGGGTTGGGGTCCTGCTGCTGCTCGTGCTTGTTCCCCTTCCTGCTGCACAAGGTTTATCTGTTTGTCCAAGCATCTCAGGCGAGCGTTGTCTCACTGCAGCTCCCCAAAGGTGGGCACGGGGGGTACTCCAGGAGCCCCCCTGAGTCTGGCTGGGGGCCCCTCCTTGCCAGCAGGGTGCTGCCTGCCCCAGCCCCGGGATGTCCCCTGGGCTTGGTGCCTCAAACCCCTCCCTGTGTCTTGTCTCTGCAGGGGACGTGCTCTTCCAGATGGCGGAGGTGCACAGGCAGATCCAGAACCAGCTGGAGGAGATGGTGAGTGCCCAGCCCGGCGTGCCAGGGTCTCTGTCAGTGCAAAATGCTTTCCCATGCCTCGTCCAGATGACACCAGCCCCTCTGACACGGATTTGCTAAGCTCCAAAGGGTCTGCATTGCTTGGGATCCTCTTCTGCCCTGCTGGGCCCTCTCTGAGTCTGTCCCTCGCTGCTCTCAGCCTGTGCAGCCCTGCTCCGGTGCCATCCCCGGTGCCATCTGCTGCTCCCCAGGCAGGCTCTGCCAGCCCTCCCCAAGCACTGTGTGTTTTCTTTCTCCCTGCAGCTCAAGTCCTTCCACAACGAGCTCCTGACGCAGCTGGAGCAGAAGGTGGAGCTGGACTCCCGGTACCTGAGTGTGAGTTATGTGTGTGTGAGTTTGGCACAGCCCTGGGCTCAGGGCTCCCTGGGTCTCCCCCGTCACCTACTCCCTGCCCGGGGACGTGGTGTCCTGCCACAGCTCCTGCCCCTGGTTACAGGTGGGTCCCCGGTGTCACACACGTCACCCCGCAAGGACAGCATTGTCCCCTGTTTGCTCTCTGGGCCTTGGGGATCCCACTTTCCCAGGGGCTCTGCTTGTTCCCGTCACCCCTTGGCAGCAGGAGCTGTGGCCAAGGCTCAGAAGTTTCTCCTGTCGCATCCAGGCTGCACTGAAGAAATACCAGACGGAGCAGAGGAGCAAGGGGGACTCCCTCGACAAGTGCCAGGCAGAGCTGAAGAAACTCCGCAAGAAGAGCCAGGGCAGCAAGAACCCGCAGAAGTACTCGGACAAGGAGCTGCAGGTAGGAGCGGGCTGGGGACACGAGCGTCGGGTGGGGGGACACGAGGGGGTGTTCGGCGCTGCCCGGTGGGGGCGGCCGGGCTGTGGCAAACAGCTGGGTAAGGATCTGCTGCTGTCTGTAGAGGAAGGGGCGCAGCAGCTTTAGGGGTGCGGGTGGGCTGGGGAGGTGTGGATGGGAGGAGGTGGCAGCCAGCGGTGGGAACGGGCTGTTCCCACGGCCACGGCGCAGAGCGGGGCCGGAGCTCCCCTCGGCAGCTGCTGCCTGACCCTGCTCCATCCACCGCTCCTCTGCTTTTACCCTTCACCCTCACGAGTGACCCACACGGATCATTCATTCCTGCCGTGCCCGATCCACCGTCCCCGGGATGGTGTTTCCTGGTGTGTTTTCTGTGCCTGTGCCCCTTCCCCCGCCCGCGGGGGCGGCCACGGTGAATCAGCGCGGTGTGATGGCGTGATGCCGTGTGGGCACCGCGCGCAGCGGGGCCGGGGTCCCTCCCGGGGGCTGCGCTCAGGGGCGGGCGCGGGGGAGAGTCAGAGCTCCCCACAAAGGGGGAGGCGGGCTTGGGTCTCACTGAGGAGCATCCAGGCCACGTCCTGGCAGTGCCGAGGGGCTGTGGCACTCGGGTCACCGATGGATCCCGCTGGGGTCACCGATGGATCCACTGGGGTCACCGATGGATCCCACTGAGGTCACTGATGGATCCCACTGGGGTCACCGATGGATCCACTGGGGTCACTGATGGATCCCGCTGGGGTCACTGATGGATCCCGCTGGGGTCACCGATGGATCCCACTGGGGTCACCGATGGATCCACTGGGGTCATCGATGGATCCCGCTGGGGTCATCGAGGGATCCCGCTGGGGCCACCGATGGATCCCACTGGGGTCACCGGTGGTTCCACTGGGGTCACTGATGGATCCACTGGGGTCACCAATGGATCCAACTCGGGTCACTGATAGATCCCAGTGGGGTCACCAATGGACCCCACTGGGGTCACCGATGGATCCGCAGCAGGAGTTGGTGTCCTCTGCACTTTGCAGACTTCGCTGTGAGCTTTGGCCCGAGCATGGCTGATCCAGGCAAGCTGTCAGGGATAACTGATGCACCAACGCCCCGGCTGACAGTCGAGTGCTGCTGCGGGAGCTGCGGCCACAGAACGATGGTGGCACAAGTGGTGCTTGGAAAGGGGAAGATGAATTCCTGAAGCCAGGGATTCCTTAGCCTTGTCTCCGAGGCAGGGGTGTGTGCGTTGTGTTGGGAGCAGGGTCTGTTTCTTCACCTGTCAGAGATCTGTGTCTGCTGAAGGAGGTCTGGACGCTGGTGGCACTTCACTCGTGGGGGTGAATTTAATGGCGTTTAGTGGCATTTAGTCTCCAGCAGAGTTACAGTGAGGTTTGTGCTGGGGAAGTGACACCCTTAGCTGCACTGAAATTTGGGAAGTGGTGGTGTGAATCAGAACAAGCCCCGAAGGGGAAGAATGCTGCCGCTGTCATCCGCTGTGGCGTGGCTGGTGTGGAGCCCGAGCTCTGGGAGGTGCCGAGGTGGCACAGCCGGAGCGGAGCGGGGCTGGGACGTGCCAGCACACACTTCCCCGTGTCCAGCCCGCCGTGGTGGGGGCTCTGCTGCGTTCTCCGGAGCTGAGCAGCTGAAACCGCTTCTGAGCGTGGCGTCTCCACAAGTCCCGGCTTTGAAATTCCTGCCGAGCGAGAAAAGCCCTGTCAGGCCCCGAGCCCAGCGTGGGGGGACACGGGGATCAAACCTCTGTCACCCCCCAGCTGCGAGAGCTGCTGACAGGGACAACAGAAGGGAACTGCTGCCAGAGCCAGCCCTGTCCTGCCAAACCCCGGGGCGGGGATCCCCGTCCCACACCGGGCGGGAGGAGGAGGGAATCCATCCCAGGCTGCGCAGCTGGGACAGGGGTGGGCTGAGGCTCCTGCTGTGATGTGGCGGGGACGGGGCAGTCCTGTTAGCACAGCTCTCCGGGCAGGGAAACAGGATCAGACGCTCATTCCCTTTAATCTTTCAGCAGTAAGTATTTAGGAAGTGCTTATCTCTGAAAAAGCCTTATGATGGCTTTTGAGCTTACAGAGCTATGAGACCCTTCCAGCTCAGAATATTCCGTGATTCCGTGACTGCTCTGCTGCACTCGGCGGGCGTTTGCTTTCCTTAGATCTAAATACAAAGTTAAAATTGCTGAAGGCAGCCAAGAGGGCAGTTCCCCTCTCTTCTCTGCTGACTGCAGAGCTGGTGTTTCCTCAGCAGAAAAGGAGTGTTTGGGGCCACCCTCGACGCTGCTTTTACCTGTGCCTGGGCATTGGAGAGAGGGGGGATTGCAGCAAGTGGGGTCCAGCCTGGAAGTGTGCGGGTGCTGGTGCTGGCCTGAGGAGAGAGCCTCTCTGGGGCTTTGAGGAGCTGGAACTGGGCTTTGAGGAGCTGAAACTGGGCTTTGAGGAGCTGGAACTGGGCTTTGAGGAGCTGAAACCAGGTTTGAGTGGATCGGGAGCATCTACAAGAGCTTTGCAGGGCTTTGCTTTTCTCAGCCTGGTTAAAGCAGAGCCACAGGCAGCCTGGTTTGTTGAGCTGGCCCAAAGCCACCTCTGTGGCCACTTGCCAAACCCCTGGTGGTTTCCTCGGAGCTGCTCGAGCACCTAGGGATGGTTTTAGGATGCTGACAGCTGCACCAGGCTGGTGCCTGGGGACCACAGATCCATCAGCCAGGGCTGGCTGGAGTCTCCTAATGGGCTGTGGCTGGTTCCTTCTCTCCTCGTGGGAGAAGCTGCTGTTGATGGAAGTGTCACCTCCTTCGAGGCAGCAATAACATCTTGCTCTTCTGAAGGCTCATCCCCGTGAAGCTGCTGGAGCAGCCGCCAGCCAGGAGTCTGATGCTCTGTCATCATCTTCCTTCATATTTAATGCTCCGGGAAGCAGAACTGCTCCTCTCTGCCTCTTCACCACTTGTGGAGTGACCACATCTTGTCATCACCTGCCAGTGGGATGGGCGGGTGAGACACGTGGTGGCAGCAGCAGGACTGTCCTGCAGGGACCTCCAGGTTTATGTAACGTTTGTCAAAGTGAGAGCAGGTTTGGGGCCATCCAGGCTCTGGTTTTGGCAGAGGACAGCCTTTGTCTGGGCAAGGGCACCAGCCTGACTGTGTCTCCACACTGCTAAATCAATCAGAGAGCCCAGTACAACAGCCCAAACAGCTCACCTGTTACTGTTTAATTCAGACTTTCCCCCTTTGTAAAGCAGAAATAAACACTGGAGTTCAGCAGGGACTGCACACAGCAGTGGCTGGGGAGCAGTAGCTTTGGAGCAGGGGGTTGAGGAGGTGTGATGCTCACGGACTCTTGCAGGAGGCTCCTCCTGAGCTGCCTCAGCCCCTCGTTGTATGGAGAGAGTTGGTCCAGGCTCCTCTGCAAGTCCCACAGTCACCTGGCCACTGTCTTGTGCTGCTTTTGTGGAGTTTCCCAAGCAAGGACGAGTGTTGCAGCGTGAAGTGGCTGAGGAGTTAAAACAGCTCGTGGTTTGCAGCCCAGACGACTCACGTAGCTCTAAACCAGCTCCAAGTGCCACCAGGCTGCAGGAGTGATTTCCCAGCTCCTGTCTGTCATGGGCAGGAGCGAGGCTGTGGTCGGGGGTTGTTGCTGCTGAGTGTCACATTAAGCCAGGCTTTTAGTCCTTATGAATCAGTCCCGAGCTGCTGTTCCACACGAGGAGGGAGGGCTGAGAGTCGCCTGCCTCATATGGCTCATCTTCCTCGTGAAGTGACTGAGCTGGGGCTTGACCTGTGTTGAAAACCGGGAGAACAAACCAATTCCATTCACTTCACATCTCTGATGAAGAAGAATGAAAACAATATTAAGATTAAACAATCACCAGGGAAGCTCAAGTGCTGTAATTTCATTAAAGTCTGGTTGTGATCAGGCCATGAAATCAAGGTCATGATGGGTTTGGGACCTGGATTGAATCAGCAGCTCAGCAATGAAGTTATGTTGGTTCAAAGTATTTTTCAAATCATATTAGCGCTGTGAGCAATTGGATTTCTGCATCGGGCTCAGACAAAACTGGCTGTAATTCAGCCTAAATAGCAATGCTGGGGCTGGGTGTTTGTGCTGAAAGGCTGTGCCTGACCCAGGTGACAGTGGGTGACCCTGGGTGGGCAGTGGGTGACCCTGGGTGGGCAGCTCAGCCTCTGCCCACTCCTAGCCCTGCTCCCATGGGAATGTTTTAAGCATTAAATACCACTGTGCCAAATAACCTGGGGGGTTTTATAAACTTTTGTCATTGAAACCTCATTTGGATATTCCCATCAGGAGAAATAATTTTAGGTGTAGGTCAGGAAGCTCCAAATGACATGGAGTTTGCACAAACCAGGTTACGAGGTTTATGTGAAAGTCAAATAGGGAAGGACTCAAAGCTCAGCAGCTGCAGGTGACTCTCTCCAGGTCCGACTGGGATTTAGGCTGAGGGAGGACGTGTTCCCAAACCCAGCAAGAGAAGAGAAGCCCCTGCCAGTATCTCCAGAGGCTCCAAGGGAGCTGGAGAGGGACTTTGGACAAGGAGGAATGGCTTCCCACTGCCAGAGGGCAGGGTTGGATGGGATACTGGGGAGAAATCCTTCTTTGTGAGGGGAGTGAGGCCCTGGCAGGGGTTGCCCAGAGAAGCTGTGGCTGCCCCATCCCTGGAAGTGTTCCCTGGAAAGGCCTGCGCAGCTCAGGGCCGTGTCACGAGCGTTTGGGTACCAAACCTGTGCACTGAGCTGCTGATCCGGGCTGTTTGTATTGAGGGAACGTTTTAGGCAGGAGAAGGTGAAGCGCCTGCAGAGGCGGCTGGAGCCGGCGCTTCCCTGCTGCTCTGCTCTCTGCAATTTATGTAACATCGCATGTGTGCGTGGCTGGGGCTGGGCAGGAGCAGGGCAGGGCTGTGGCCGCTGCCGGTGTGACCGTAACGAGGGGAGACAGCCCTTCCCGGGGGAGGAAGGCAGCCCGGCGTCCCTGCAGCGCGCTGGCTCTCGGGGTTGGCTCCCCAGGATGCGCTCTGCGTTTTCCATCACCTTGGATAAGCATCAGCGGCCGTGTCCCAGCATCCCCACGGAGCTTCGGCTGGAGCTGGAGCGGGGGAGGCTGGTGGGCAGCACGTCAGGGGCCAGGGCCCTCCCTGCTCCTGGCTGGGGACGCCGGTGTTGTGAAGGGCAGGGGGAGGTTGTCCCCTCCCTGGGCAAGGTGCAGGGCTCTGCTGTTCCCCTGTGGTTCCAGCGGGCTCCTGTGGCTTTGCAGGGTCCGTGTCCCCGCAGAAGGCAGGGAAACGCGTTTGGGCTCCCGCGGTGACCAGTGGTGGCCATTCCTCGCCGTGGGGCTGGTGCTTTATTTGCCGTTTTACAGGAGAGGTCGGGTCAGGGCTCATCCCGAGCCCCGCTCTCCTGCCCGGCTGCGGAAGAGGCTCTGACAGCCCCGGGCTCGGATCCAGCATCGCCGTGCCTGGCTGGCCACAGCAGCCAACCTCCCTCCTCCGTGACAGGCCCGGGGCGTGTGGGGGCTGCAGGAGCCAGGAGGGGACAGTGCCTCCCCCGAGGCTGCTCCAGGGTCTGCCAGCTGCCTCAAAAGGAGCAATTTCTGGGAGTGAGGGAAAGCTGTCGGGACTGAGGATCCCTGGCTGCTGGTTGTGCTCATTTTGCCTCTGTGCTGTGGTGGGGTTTCAGCAGGTTTGCCTTGAGTCTGTTCCCCGGCTCTTCCCCTGCTAATCAGCCTAACTTCTTTTTTTTATCCCATTACTTTCTAGCTATTCTCCCTCGTGGTTCCCTAAACAAATCCTCCCTTCTCTCCGTGTTTACTCCTTCCAGATATTTCAGCCTGCTGCATCGATCCAGCACAATCCTCTCTCTTCCCTGACCTTTCCTTTGTCTTTTCCCACTGCTCTGTGCCTCTGTTCCTGACCATCCCTCCTTGGGGTGAGAGCTGGAGGTGGCAGAGCCCCTCCCCGCTCCGCATCCCTCCCGGTGCTGGACAGAAGCGTGCCTGCCACATGCTCCCCTTGGCTTTCTGGTCCCAAAACTCATGGCTGTGCTGTGCTGGTGACCCCAAGGCAGCTCCTGCCTGCTGGGGGTCCCCTCTTGTCCCCGGGGCCGGTCCTTTGCTCAGCCTGGTCGGTGCCAGACACACTAAGAAGGATCCGCAGTGGTGATTTCTGTGGTGGAGCTCAGCATTGCCCTTGGCTTGTATTCCCTGTGTTCGCACGTTCCTGGCCGGGATGGAAGGTTTGAACTAATTTCCCAGCGAGGCTGTGGTTATCAAAGGCTCGGCTGGAGCTCGGTGCTGCTCTACCTGCGCTGACAGCAGCGTGTGCTCCACACGACTCGGGGCTTGACATTTCTCAGCTGCTCTTTGATCTCCACCCCCCGAGCTGTCACCGTGGCGCTGGGGAGGTGGCAGGGCTGTGTGCCCTGGCTGTCTGTGCGGGACGACAGCGGCTGCTCGAGCTGGGACTTGGCAGCAGCTTGTTTCCTTTTCATCTGCTCGTGTCCCTAATTCTCCGTCTGACCCGCGGGGCCGACTCGCTTTGCCTTTGGGATGGGAACTGCCCGGCGCCGCTCCAGCGCCGCTCGTGTGCCCAGCTCTGGGGGGTCCCTGGCTGAGCCCCCAGAGCCGGGGTGCCCCCAGGAGCGGGCAGGAGCCCTGGCTCTGCCAGCCCGGCCCCGCGGCAGCATCTTGTGCCAAAGCCTCTGCCCGGCGCCGCCACGTGCTGACACTGCTAATTAGGTCAGCGGCTCCCGGTGAATTGGAAGAGGATGCGGGAGGCGGGGGGGGCGGCACGGGGGAGTTATTTGAGGCCTCTCCAACCTAGAAACCCAGAAAAGATTTTCTGGAGCTGTTGGGTGGCTCTGGTGTGTGCTCTGGCTTTGGGCACGACCACCACCCTGGCTGCCTCCCTGCCTGCTCCGATCACAAATGGGCTTTCTTTCTCCTCCTTCAAACTGGGAATTTCATTTAGACAATTCTTAAAATGGGAACTTGAAGCTGACAACCTCAATCAAGGTCTCAATTTACAATGCAATGCTGGAGTGGTTTGTGCTTGTCAGTGGGGTCTTGGGGAGGCTGCCGAGCCCGAGCACACGGAGCCTGGCAGGGAGGCACCTTCCCCCAGCCTTTTTAGGGATCAGGTCATGCCAAGCTGAGAAGGGTGTTTGGCTGTGGTTCAGAGTGTGGGGTGGCTGATATTTCCCCCGTTCCTGGGGAATGGAGACGTGAGCAGCAGCTCTGAGGTCCTGGTGGGCGCCTGGCTGCAGGTGAAGCCTCACTCCTGAGTAAGACAGAGCTTCTCCTTGGAGTGCAGCCCCAAGATCTTACACTGTGCTTTGTGTGTTACTTTTCCCCCGTGCATCTGGCAGATTAAACAGGCTTTTTATTTAAATTTGCCTTTCTGGGCGTTATCTGAAAGCCCACTGTCATTCTGAGCAAACCCAAACTGAAAACCACCTCGTGAACAAGGAGTGTCGCTCGCCATTTTGTGGTGGAATAACGTGTAAAATCAAGGCTCTGGATAAATCAATGGCACACGGAGCGTATTTACATAAAGTATATAAAGCTCTGAGTACTAAGTTTAGAGCGTGGGCTCTGCGCTCGCGGAGCGGCGTGTTCCGACTGGCTGAGACAAGCCTTTCCTCAGCACGGGAATTAGCAGCAGCCTTGCAAAACCAGCCCTGAGAGCAGGGATGTAAATAAGGCTTGTACCTGCGTATTTAAATCCTGGTGAAAGCTGGAGCTCTCACGTCGCTGAGATCAGGGTTTCTCCCTGGGTTGTGTCTGGGCTGGAGCCGTGCCCGCCGGGCCGGGGCACGGCACTGCCTGACCCAGGGATGGCGATCCTGCAGGGAATCGCGGCGGGATGGGCCTCGTGCTACTGATCCAAATTAGCTGGAGCCGAGCTCTTTTCACTCCTCGTTCTTGATGGCCCAGTTAGTAAATTAAACAGGATGAGTTTTGGGGCTCGGGGTCTGTGTGTGCTCTTATGCTCCTGCTATTTCAGGTGCTGTCAGGGTTGTGCATTCCTTGCAGAAATGGGGCTCTGCAGGAGGGGGAGCGTTGTCCTGCCCCTTCCCCTGGGACAGAAACTTGCGGAGCTGCCCGTAGTGCAGCCGAGTGTGGGCAGCGGGGCTCGGTCCATGCCGGGCGTAGCAGGGCTGTGCCGGAGGGGCCAGGGGCTCTCCAGGCTGCCACTGGGGCATCCCTCCCCCGGCTCCCATCACCGCTGCCGGGCTGGCGCCTCTGGGCTCTGTCCCTGTGCTGTTCCCAGGCTAAGAATACCCGGGAGGAGGCGGCGTGCTGCCGTCCCGAGCCCGCTGCGGGAGCGGCGCCTTCCCGAGCGCATCCTCCTCCGGCCGCCTGCACCGCTCCTGCGGGGGCTTTGTGTGCCCGGGGCTGCTGCCTCCTCTTCCTGCCCTGCGCTGGCCCCAGCGCCTCTGTGCCGGCACTGCCCGGCTGCTGCCCGGCTCTCCAAGTGCCGTGCCCTCTATCTCTGCTTCGGGGTGATGCCAAAACCTCCACCGCTTCCACTTCTGTGCCCAGTGGCATCGGCTCAGTTCCCTTCGCTTATTTCTCCTCATGACCACGGGCGTTTGCTCTGGATTTTCTCATTTTGGAGGAAAAAATTCTCTTTGAAACAGGGTTGTTGGTTGCAAACTGGGTTTTTAATCCATTTCTCACTGTCCCACTTTCCCTCACTTAGGTTGGTGTGTGTGGGGAGACCCAAAACCTGCTGGCTCCAGCATGAGCCCTGCACAGGGTTTGCTCTCAGGGGGCACTTGGAGCAGAGTGGGAGCCAGGAGCAGGTCCAGCCCCAAAATAATCCCCCTTTGAAGTCTGGGGTGTCACTGAATCTTGCTGCTTTTGTTGGTTTGCTCCATTTTATGTGTCTGCTAATAAATATTGTAGCACGCTAAAAATATCTGATAACCGTGAAGAAGCAGCAAAGCTGCTTTGGGTTCTGCTTTTCCAGTTTCATTCCCATCTCAGAGAAGCTTGGGCTGCCTGAAGCAGGTCCAGCCCTGCCTGGGCTGGGGTTGTTGTGGCTTTCCAGTGTTGTGGTGCCACTGTCCTAGGGAAGAGGTGGTGGCAAGGAGGTGTCACAGTGCAGGACGCTGCTTTCGGAGCCTCGGTGGCTGCTCTCCTGGTGCCACATCGCAGGTGGAAGCTGGGAGCATCCAGAGGGACGGAGGGAGGAGAAAGTGGCCGGGTCAGGGAGCTGGGGGCACCTGGTGTGTTCTGTGTCCAGGGATGCTGGTGCTGCCCGGGAGTCCCCTGTGCCACCTTTCCGTCACACAGAGCACAGCAGCCGGGTGCCCCCAGCCCAGCCCGTGTGCCGCTGCTGTGCCAGGGGTGGTGCTGGCAGAGCACAGCGTAGCGCAGAGCAGGAGCCGGCGGAGGAGCCTGCGGCTGCTGCCACTGGGAGGGCCACGGTGTCTGCCAGTCCAGGGTGTGGCAGCAGGGAACAGCCAGGGGGTCCTGCGCCAGTGGGTGGCACTGCCCTGGCACCATCCCTGTGTCCCCTGTGGCTGATTGGCAAACAGGACCGAAGGCACCGCCGGTGGTTTTAGAGGCGCTGGCGGCCCGGTGTGTGGAGGGGTCCATGTGCCACCCCGGCAGCGGGCAGGGATTCGGCACAGCCCGGGCAGCACGGGAGGCGCCGGGAGCCGCGCTGGTTTGTGCGCTGGCTGGGCCGAGCCGGGGGCTGCGGGGGCCGCTGCCGGTCCCGGGCCATCGGGGCACCCCC